>OZ018323.1:106001486-106486486 GCA_963969495.1 Ceratothoa steindachneri | reverse complement strand
TTCGAGATCTATGCAATAGTGTTGATTGCCTGATCCCTTGCTTTCCTAACCCTACTGGGGACGATCTGCGTGACGTCATCTGCGTACTGCAGATACATCGTGTCCCTGTGTATTGGAGTAGGGAGGTCGATGGTGAAGACTAGGTAAAGCAAAGGACTCAGTCAGCTCCCCTGGGGAACGACCGCTTTGAGCTCGGACTCTGGTCCTTTGTGCTCTTCGATCCTGATACGTGCCCTTCTGTCCATGATGAAGTCACAAAGGATCCTTTCCAGGAGTAGGTTTAGCTGGAGACCTAGGATCTTGTATTATAGTCCTCTCGGCCAAACCTTGCCAAAGGCCTTCTGCGCGTCCCTCATCTCGATGTCTACATAGTGACCCTTCGCTCGGCAGTGTACGATCTTTTCTGTTAGGAGCGCCAGGGCCGTTTCCGTGCCCCTTTTTGGTCGGAACCCATGTTGTTGGGGGTTATGCGCTCCTAACTCGTGGGGTTGATTCTGAGGCCTTTCGGCTATAATCTTCTCGAAGATCTTGCCGGGTATTTCTAGGAGAGATTGGGCGATAGTTAGCCACTTGGTCTGGGGGCGTATTACCTTATATCCGTCAGGAAAGTAGCCTGTATTAAGGGATGCGTTCATGGTGTTCACTATGCCCTGAATAATTTGCCCAGACCAACCGGGACCCTTTTGTTTGAAGGACCTTATGGTGTCAATGGTCTCTTCAATGGTGATAGGGCGCCCATGGTTAACCATCTCTCTTTCTCTAGATACTTGCGGTTGTGGGTGGGTCCTATATATCATCGCTCCGAGGTCCTCGAACAGCTGGTCTTCGAAGTCCTGGTCGAAATCGTGGTTCTCAGGTGATATTGCAAAGACCTCTTTCCAATGCCTCCTGAATCTCCTTTCGAGAGAATCCGGATCCTCTATGATGATGTCGCCTTCCTTTATTTTTATCCCAGGCCTGGGAGGCAATCCCCTAAGTCTTCGGATGCTATTCCAAAAACTTGAAGGATTTCTCTCCCTGTCTAGTTTGCCTATGATATCATCCCAGATTTCCTTCTGTTTCTCGAGGATTATGTTCTTTAGTTCCTTGCTTAGCTGTCTCATTCGGGCTGCCCTATCCCGGTTTGGGCCTGTCCTACCGAGTTCCTCGTAGATGTCCTTGTGTTCCCTGGCGATTTCCCTCATTTCGTCCGTCCACCTAGTTTGTGGGAGCATTTCGTACGAGATTCTGGGGACGCATCTTTCGTCAGCTTGAATGAGGAGATTAGTGATCTTGTCAATCTTCTCATCAATTTCCTCAAGATTTGCGTCAGCCAGGTCAGTTGGCTGGTAGGTGCTGAGCATTTCTCTGCACTGCTCCCAGTTAGCTTTCGCGTAACTTTTCCTAAGTGTGACGGGCTTGAGCATTGGCGCAAGCGAAATGGTGGTGATAATTGGGATATGATCATTCGGGACCACTGGGCCTGGGGTGTTGGCGATGTTGAAGGGGAATTCTGGACTTCGAGCATCGTGTTAGATAAGTTGGGAAGTCTGGTCCAACTCTCCGGAGCCTATTTCTTTTGGTCGATGCGCCTGTAGCCAGGTGCACGACAACAGGCGTTTAGGTCCCCGCCTAGCAACACTAGCCTTTTGTGCCCGAAGTGGGTGAAGAAGTTGTTAATCTGTAGTTATGGTCGCCTGGGCGGCTGGTAGGCTGCCGAAAACGATTTTTAAGGGGTATTTATTCCGCCTTGGTTAAACGTAACGTTAGAGGAAATGAGCCACTCCTGTGCGTGGAATTTTTAAAATAGTTTTAATGTGCGATTCCAGCTTGTCGTTTGACTGTTGATGGCCGGCTTATCTTCATTTATTAATATGGCTTCTAAAGTGTTAAGCTTCGCTTTATTAACCTCTTTTTTTAATAATGGTGTTATCAACGAGCATATCTCTCGTTAGGTTAATATTATGTACACTCTCCATATGGTTCTTAGGTCCACCGCTTTGTAGATGCATAGTTAACCGTCTCGAAAGTGTGGTAGTTGTCATGCCAATATATTTAGAGTTTTTATAAAGTTTACAGTCTTTATTGGGGCAGGTGAACTCGTAAACTATGTTGGTTGACTTGAGATTCGAGGAGTTCGGGCAGAGATATTATTTTTCATCAGAAGATTGCTGGCTTTTGTTGTTTTATAATAGATGATGAGTTGGATTTTATCCGTTTGATTTTTAACCTTGATGTTACGGTTAATAATCTACTTGATGTTTTTTTCATCTATTTTATAAGCCGTGGACATTTGGTTTCTGTAATACACTTTGATGTTGTTGACTTCTCTATGATTACTTTCAGTTTTATCCGCATGTTTGTAATGGTTATTTAAAAATGATTGGAGTTGTTTGTCAATCATACTGTTTGAGAAACCACTATTCACGAGTGTTTGCTTTACTCATGCAGTCACTTGGTGGAAAGGTTCCCACTTAGAGCAGCATTTATAAGCTCGGCGGATGTGTGGGCCGATTACGCTTATTTTGTACCTTTCAGGGCATTTACTCTCTGCATTGAGGCATCTTCCCATATCCACTTCAATTGAAATGCAGCCGCCATTCCCGTAACCTCATCGTAAACAGCTTAGTCAACGATCTTAGACTTACCCCCCTCCCCTCCGTTTTGTGTTTCTTTGTGTTTTTTTTCTTTTTTTTATCTGTATGCTACATATTTATAGACTTTTGTAACAATTGCATTCTCAGTATACGACTGAAGAGGAGATGATAAACTACATACTGAAACTAGTCTAGTAAATTAAACTTTTGGCTCCTATACAGTGGTTTCACTATCATATATATATATATATATATATATATATATATATATATATATATATATATATATATATATATATATATATATATATATACATATATATATATATGTGTGTGTGTGTGTCGAGGGAGTACAAGTTCGTTCTTGAGGTTGATAGATATTGGTAGTCTTCGTCATCTTTTACCCTTTCGTTACATTTTTATATTTATCCGTCCTTTCCCTTTATTTTTCTGTCCATTTCCCCAATTTTTCTTCAATGAGTGCTAGTTACCTCATTGGATTACACGAAATTTCTTTTCTTTCTTAGTCGAGTAAACATGCTTTAAAGTGTGTGCTATTTAGCTATTGATTCTTCTCCCCCATCATGTATGAATTACAGGTGTACACGTAGAAAATTCACATGTGTAGTCCCAGACCTACCCTGTCTAAACTTCAATAGATAAAAAACATGCCTTTATTTTCGGTACACATGTAGATAAGTACATATAAATAGTTCTCGACTTAACACTAGAGTTAACGGCAGGTAATTAGGACCCAATTTAATTAATTTGGTATGTCTTTGATGTAGTTTGCTTTTGCTAGACCTTTCCCCTTACTTCATTCTTCCTCTGTCGAGCCATCTTTACTTCTTACTAATCTTTAGTTTAGTAGTTGTACTCGGTAATGATGCCAAGTTCTCCCCCCTCCACGCCTAAACCCGTTAGCTCTCACAAATATACGTTTATCTTAGTCACAGGAATCAAATCTTGAGACTTTCCTAATAAAACCGCAGTCAAACTCCATTTAAAAGAACCGGGTGGCGAACACTCGAGGTTACTATGGTTTTACCTCGAAAAGTCTTGTTTGGGGTCATAGAACCGAAAATTTAACGAAGGATTCGATCCATGGGTCGCTATCATGGCAACCATCCCCAACTCGGCCCCCGAATAGGGACCCCCATCCGGCGATTAACCACACTGTCTGTGGTTTAACGTTCCCCTTTGGTGAGAAGCGGTGTTTTCACTCAGCTTGGCTGTATTTTGGATCAAAAGTTACGAACGACAAAGAAACCGAAGAACACAAAGTAAAAGAAATCCAAAATCATCCCCGAAATAAGTAATACAGTTGCTCGCCATCATGTATTTCATAACACAGCTCAATTCCTACCCCCACCCCTCTCTCTGTGAACAAAGACGAACCAGCAGACACACACGAAGCTGCCACGCAGGTTAAGCCATTCCTAACAACGAATATTTTTGAGAAAAAAAAAACCCACGAAAATATTTTAAGTATTTGCTCACCCAGGAGAGTGTTAATCATATTTTTGCAACCTTTCTTTTCCTTTCCTGTCATTCGATGTAACGTATACATTTCCTACAGACCGGCTGTGTGCGGAGTGGGGAGGTGTACACGTGTAACTTTGTGAGTGAATATTCACGAGAATTTGCAGGTTTCGGCTAAATTCCCGAGCACCAAAACGGCTTCAGAATCAGAGTTGTTTAAATTAATATCCAAACACGTGTTGAATTCATATGTATTTTTTTCTGTTGCTGCTACAGGGTGATGCAGCTGTTACTGGGTGTTGCTGCGTGTAGAGTTGTTGTTACTGCCGCTGCTTGAAAAAAATGACAAATTTGAACCAAAATCAAACAAACGAACAGGCGATTGAATTTGGGATTCACCTCAACTTCTCTCTCCTAGAATCTTCACTAAAGTCTTGATATTTAAATGTTTCTTTTTATTCCTTATTTCTTTTCCGCCTCAAGAGGTGCCAAATGCTGCTGATGGTCGGAAATTAAATGCCGTGGATATTAAGAGACATTTACGAGGGCCTAGAAACAGACAAGAGCAAGATTCATTGCCTCACTCACACCCCTGCCATCACAGACAGACGCTTCACGAATCGGAGATGTATCATCATAATTTGTTGAGATGGAAACGTGACATCTCCCCCCCCCCAAGAAAAATATAACCATTGGAATGAAACCCCCAAGTACTGGGGCGCAATGCCCAAGGGATAATGATTGGACTCCCCTGACACACACACACACAAACACACATGCAATGTGTAACCGCTAAACCTCACAACTTACCGACAATCAACTTCTATTAAGCACACACGTGTAGGTATATACGCACGAAAATAAGCTCAAATTTAAGTTTTTTATAAGTTAGGGTTGGCGCGCATCAGCGCTACCAATCCCTCTCTCCGGTCAGGGATCATCCCGGGGGCAGAAGAACTTAAGCAAACCCCCTTAAATACACTTTCATATCATCCACTTCCTCTTCGGTCCCCCCCCCCTCGCCCATACACACACTCAAGCCACCTTTGTTTGACCTCCAACCCTTAAACTATTGGTACACTCAGACTGAGTCATTCTCGCATTCCTACTCTCTACCATTCTTCTTCTTACACGTCCATACCACCTCAGAACATTTTCGATCACACATTTCGTTCCTTTAGATCAAAGGTGGGAAAACCGCCCGCGGGCCCAATTTTCATTGCCCCCTGAGAGAGTTATTTGTATGCACAAATTTACAATACTGAAATGTAAATAATATTTGTATGTCTAATTTCCGTGGTGGCAGTCAATAAAAATGTTGCGTACTTTTTTTATATATATTAATGCGTGAGTCTATCGCACCATGTAATAAATTTAAAAACATTTACAAAGATACAAGAGTCAAATTTTATTTATCGCCCGCCGATTTATTTCATTAGAAATTTTTGCCGACGGCTCACAAAGGTTTACCAAGCCCTGCTTTAGATGAATACTTGTGTAAGTAAAGGAGAAAATGGGTTGAAAAAAGACGCATACAAACCAAAGTGTAGGCTAGACGTAATATGCAATGACCTCGGTGGCTCTCGTCAATAAATCTGTGTGCCTTTAACTCTCTGATGACCCCAAATTTACCCCCTTCTTTAGACCTATGTACCTCTCACAGATTTTCACTCCCCCAATTTGACTCACTCGAGGCACGTTACATGTAATGCATTGCACTGTAATTTGTACTTCAAGCTCGCGAAAATTGAAGACAATAAATTCAACAAGTCGAAGAGCTATTTTAAAAAGGGGTAAATAACGGGCGCTGGCTTGGTAATGGACCTACTAGTCATGTTCATCGTTCGACCCCTTCTAAAAATCAAGATTCGACAATTTTTTGACGTATGTATGAATCGTTCTATTGGGTTCGTTTCAAGCTTCCATTGCCATTTTATTCCTTTCTGTCTCTTCCCTCTCCCTCTCTTCCCCTTCCCGAATTAATTTACGGGCGTTTAGGATAGTTTTCCAACCTTTTCCTCTCAACTCGTCAACAGTTCATTTGAGCAGAAACACCGGTTCCGATTACAGGGAAGTTAAACCACGCTGTTGATACTCGATACTGTGATCACCCCCTACCAAAAATTACATATCGGGAGTAAACCCTATCAAAAAGTGAAATCGGGAGTAAAAACCCTACCATAAGTGCATATCGGTGGTGAAACCCCCACCGAAAGCGCATATCGGGAGCAAAGATCTGAAAATATATGCATAAGGAACACCTCCAGTGAAATATGTGTATTATGAACTATTTCCATTGACAACAAATCTCTGCCTTTTGCAGCCAGTCTTCAATCCATTTTAGTGAGTTAGGAGTGTGTGCATGTTCTGTGAAGACGAGGGAGAAAAGGAAGCGGTGTTGTTATTGGCTTATGCGTGTTGTAAGTTCTACGTACCTCCGCGGGGATAACCATAGTGCGCCTACTAATCGGTGGGCAGGCTTCTTCTACGTGCGCTGGCGTTTTGTGTCCGCTATCGCTTGGGATTGAAGCAGGCACCTCGACGCTAAAAATCCCCGTTGTATCACTAGACTTGAGAGCGCTCCGGATGTGTCGTTGGGCCTGTGTCAATGGACTTCGGCAGTGTGTATGAATGGGTTTCTAAGCGTGTGTTATCTGTGCATGACATTGGGTCTCGATATTTAAGACAGCAATTACTGGATACTGGAGCAATTCTTGCTATAAACGTGATGGCTTGCCATCAATCTGGCATCAGAAAGGTTATCGAATGGCAGGATATGTGAAAGGAAAGCTTTTGGATACCAGACATAAAAAAATAGACACAGAACTAAGGGAGGGGTGGGGTACAAGGGCATTAGGGCACGTCAGAAAACGCCGGGTGACATCCGAACTACGAGAGGTAGAGACGAATTACTCAGACGTCATAACGACTCCCCAAAGCGACGTTATGCCAATTTGCGAGTCGCCATTTTCATCTCAGCGAGTGAGCGACGTGACAAAGCAAATATAATTTCCCCAACTTGCCATGAGTGACAGAGAATAGGAGCAACAGGATTTATTTGAAGGGGGGTGCGAAAAGGGGGCGCTATTAATAAGTCCATTTCGAAACCACAGGGTAAAATTGCTGTACCGAATCCATTGTACTCGCATGTAACCAACCGTCCATTTAATCGCAAGACTTGACACGTCTATAGGGACTGGGAAAGGATGGGGGTGTTCTGGTTAAATTCCATTGAATGCTTCCCCCCCTCCCTCTTGCAAACAGCCCCCTTGTATTGACAATATCCCTAACTTCACCACTTTCTTGACAGCCCTAAAAGAGTTCTGATGGAGATGCCACCGACGACTTTCCTTTGAGCACCCCCTCGAGGCTTCCACAGCTCATTAAGTTTGTTGCGTATTATTATTATTATTGGTAGTAGTAGTACTATTATTATTGTACCCACGCCTTAAAAAATTAGGGAAATACTTAATAGGTAGTAAGGTGTAGTGACTTAGCATAACTGCATGTTGCATAAGTGAATTTGACAACCACTCCTCAAAATGAAATTCACTTTCACTTGGAAATAATAATAATTATTAGTATTATTATTCGGATGAGGCAAAACCAATTAACTCTTGTAATCGATCGAGGCAAAATATTGGATATTCGCAAATTAATAAAAGCGCAAAAGCAAATATACTCCAATAATAGATTTGGCTCGAGTATTTAATAAAGAGGAACGAGGAACAATAAAGGACGATAAAAAGGGAGGGAACAACAAAGATCAGCGTCTGAACCTGACGAGACATTGGGGACCTTCAATTTTACGAGACTCTGATATCGAGAAGGACCTGCAGTTCTATGAGGAAGGGGTAAGGGTACTATAGGGAGGAGTAATCAGGGAGAAGAGAGGTAATTTAGTCCTCCCTTTTAACCTGCTACGCAGAAAAATAGAGCTAACCTTTTGGTGGGGAATTGAGGACATATATGGTGGGGTTTGGAGTTCTTCATTTCGTAGAGGTTGGTTCTTATCGATACAGACACGTAATCAGTTCGATCGGGTTCAAGGACTTATCTCACCCTTGGTCGCGTCAATACAGGCGTGGAGAGAAGGGAGAGCAAGCAGGGCAAAGAGGGTAGAGAAGTAGCGGAGAGAAGGGAGAGCAAGCAGGGCAAAGAGGGTAGAGAAGTAGCGGAGAGAAGGGAGAGCAAGCAGGGCAAAGAGGGTAGAGAAGTAGCGGAGAGAAGGGAGAGCAAGTAGGGAAATAGTGGATGTCTATTTGGAGATATTTTGTGATTTGTTGTTGTTACAGGTTTCATGGCGCGCAGCATTACTTAGGTTCAAAAACATGAAAGTGAGGCTGTAGTTCTACAATCTTTGTTAGAACTCATGTTGGAAATTTAAGGTGGTTATACTTGTATTTATTTTCCTCAGGCGCAGCAAGTCCTAAAAGTCACCAAATTCCTAAATCTTTTTTATAGTACTCGGTTTACGTCCCCGAAATGGAAAGAGGGGATTGGGAGTTGCTGCTCTGAAGGGAAGTGCTTCATATACTAGAGTGATGCGTCTGTGTGAGAGCTGCCTTAACTCAGAAACGAGCTGGTGATGTGATGGGTACCTCGAGTTGCCGCGTCGTTAATCGCAAGCCTTTCTCCAACTCTCCCATGCTATGGGGATCTTCGTAATTATGAAACCTTACCCCCCCTCCTCACCTGGTTAATTAATTTCCTTCTAAGAGAGTGCTACAGCACAGGCAAGTGGAAACATTTGTTCTGTCGTCGAGTGAAAGTGACCCACATTGGATGCATTTATTCGCCGAATGGAAGTGCCGATTTGGGTCCGCCTTGGTTCCAGGGCTGTCATATAACGATTCTTCGGATTCACACGTTCAATATTCCCCACTGATATAGGCGTTAGACAGTATCACTGGGTGGTAAAATTCTTACCATAAGATAGCAATCTTAAGATTTTCTCAAATCAATTGAATAGTTTCTTCCTTTTTCCCCTTCTCTTTTCTCATTTTTGTCATTTGTCACTTTATGTTTCCTACTAATTATTATTCAATTTCTTCGTATGTGTCGTTACCCTATCACCCGATGGCTTTTAAGGCAGCTGTCAGCTTATGATTGCCATTCATATTTAATTGTTTGACAAGAACTTGAGACTTATTCTGAATACAAGATTATCATAACACTTTAACGTCCCAGTTTGTTCTTATTTATTAATATTTCTTATAAATTATGACTTATTTTAAAGTTAGAAATAGCATTAAAATGTTTTTATGTGAGAATTTTCGAAAACGGATAAATAAAATACAAAAAATAGGACATTTGACCCGATTACAGTCAAATTTTACTGGCCATAAATTCTACCCAACACCTAATTTTTCAATAAAACAAGAAATTAAGACATAAAAAGTAAATGAAGCAGTAGATTATTATAGATCAACTTTAATGTATATACGAATAACATAAAAAGACAGATTTAGAAAATAACATTAAATTGTAAAATAATTAGAATATCAGCCCTTTTATTTCATAACTGTAGAGCATAGATATTCTTGGCAGCCCTTTTACCCTCAAAAATAAACCAAAAAAAACAACCAAATATCATCGTGTAATTTTATTCCGGCATTCAAGTAAACACTCCAACAACATCTATGCATTTGTTGATTGCTTTTGTCACTCGTATGCCCAGATAATCTCACAAGAATCCGATAGGATAACAATCAGGAAACTGGGACGGCCAATCCATGATTGTAAGCTGTCTTTCCATCTCCAAATAGCGACACAGTCTGGACGTGGGTTGAGGAATGTCCTGCGTTAGAAAATAAAATTATGAACGATATGGGTGTTTCCCTCCCGATGGGGCAGCACGTCGATGTTGGGCTAATTTATTTCATATTTTAAGATCCCCCACTCATTCATCAGTAACAGAACTCATAACTGTCACACTACTTCCGCCATGCTGTAATATAGAGGCACAATACAATATGGTAATATATAAACCCATTTCTTGTAATATTTGTCCACTTTGACTCTGAAAATGACAAGTGCCGTATCGAAACCTAAGTTTTCAATGAAGTTCGGGGAGCTTTTTCATGCGTTGAGCCAAGAAGAGAAGGCGAATATATGTACAACAAATCGAGAGGAATGAAAAGAAAATTATCAATACAAAATTAACCATCGCTTTCAATAAAACCTATCTTACTATGATGAACATATACTGCCCGAATTCACACACACACACACACACACACATATATATATATATATATATATATATATATATATATATATATATATATATATATATATATATATATATATATATATATATATATATACATACAAGGTGTACCAGAAAAAAGTTAACCGTACTTTGAATTAGTATAACTCAAAACTTAGAGCTTTTTGAGTTCTTCAAAACAAACCAAATTTACCAACTATGTATCTCTTGATTCTGGAAATTTCATTAAATTCCCTTTTACGATGTTGATACACTAATGGGTTTAGTGGAGGCTATCAAAAATATGTTTGCGCAAGGAAGTAAAATAATGAAACTTCGATGTTTAAATTCAACATATATATTTAAATCTATTTTTAACAAACCGCCTCTTCATATGTGTAATACAAATTCATTTTTTACTTTTCTAAGCACCGTTTTGTTCCCATGTCCTCCATTTCTTTCCAAGCACAATTGCGCCTTTGATCACATTGATTGAACAACTTTTTTGACTATCTCTTAACTGGTTGATGCTTTGTGGTGGAGTAGCATACACTTTATTCTTTAGATATCCCCATAAGAAATAATCGCACGGTGTTAAGTCAGGGGATCTTGGGGGGCCATTCAATTGCATGATTTAGCGCGACAATGCGGTTGTCAAACGTTTCTCTTAGTTTTGTTCTTACAGCAAGCTGTCTATGAGCTGGTGCACCGTCATGAATCCACCAAAGTCTATTGAATTGATTGCCGTAAACCTGGTGGAGTTCAGGAAAGATCCATATATTGATCATGCTCAGGTAGGCAGCAACATTCAAGTTATTCTCGTAAAACAATGGGCTGACAATATAGCCATTCCCGCATATTCCGATCCACAGAGACACTTTTTGCTGACCAATACGTGCGTCAAAGTTGAATGGTGGGGGGGGGGGCAGCGGTGCATATTGCCGAATATTATGGCTAATTACCTTTCCATTCATGAAAAAGGCTGCCTCATTACCAATCACAATGTTTTCCAAGAAACGAGCAGGTTTATGGAGAAGCCATTCGACAAATTGTCTACGACGAAGTAAATCAGTTTCAAAAGGCTGGTTGGTGTCTTGCATGCATCTTATAGGGATGCCATTTTAAGTCATGTTTAACAATGCGGTTAAATGATGACTTTGAAAATTGTAACCCATTCTTTCTGACTGATACATTTGGATTTTGAAGAAGTGTTATCTGAACATTTTCGATATTTTCTGTTGTTCTTGTGGTTCTCATACGACCCGAACGGAAATTTATTTAGATTTAAGCATGTTCCTTCCTGTTGGTATTTGCGAACATTTTTCCAAATTGTAGGCTTGCTTGGTGGGTGCCTACCTGGAAAACGTTGTTCAAATGAATCTTGTACTTGTTTAATACTGCCAGTCTTAATAAAGTTTGTGACTACAAATACGCGTTGATCTTTTGTTAACAGCATGATTAAAAAGGTTCTATGGAAGTAAACTTTTACACAGAAACGCTTTGATTTGCTTAGTAAGCAATAATGACGAGACCATAGGACAGCGTGGCTGAAAAACCACTGCAAAATGGCCTAGGCTTTGCTTGAAGAATCACACAGTGACCCTAGGCTACCTAGGCTCCCTACGCTTCTCTTGAAAGTGCAAAATGGCCTAGCCTTCCTAGGCTTCGGTTCATTATTTTACTTCATTGTGCAAACATATTTTTAATAGCCTCCACTAAACTCATTAGTGTATCAATATCATAATAGGAAATTTAATGAAATTTCCAGAATCGACAGATAAATAGTTGTTAAATAAAATACATTTTACAGAACCCAAACATCTCCAATAATTTTTGAGTTATACAAATTCAAAGTACGGTTAACTTTTTTTCTGGGACACCCGGTATATACTCATTTCCGATACTTGCCCATTAATTTCCAAGACACTGTATGCAATCATTTTACAACATATATTCATTTTATTTAATGATCATATTCTTGTGTCTCGTACGTGAAAAATTTCACATAATATCCACCTAATTTATTTACACAAAATTTAAAATTTTATAACCCTTTCAAACCCTTAGTTTTTGAGGGAACCAAAAGGAACAAGCACAGGCCAAACTAGTAGTTTACCCGTACATGAAAAATTCACGTAATTGCAATCAATCAAATGACTACAGTTAGTTTGGTATAAATAATATAATTTTATTTAAATGTTTAACCCAATATTCGTAAATTTCGATAATTTTATCCTGTTCAAAAATATTTTGAAAATAGTGTACACGTGCCGTCATAAATGAGGGAAAATTTTACATTATTTTCATCTCTATTATTATTATTGGGTAAATCTTGAACAAAAGATTAGAATTTCTAAAGAGTCACTTCCGTCACAATGAAAATTATTATTACACAAAAAATACATGCAATTAGCTTGAAATCAAAGCCGTTCCATATAGTCATATTGTATGTACATATGCTACCAAACCAATTAATTTCTATTTTTGTTCCATCGTTTTTTCCACAAATTTTATTTCGTTTAAAACAGCTAAAAGTTAAGGTTTAAATAGACTCTTTAATCTTTATGTACAACTTTTATCTATAAATGTTATTTGTTTTATATTACTTCAAAATTCATATTCGATTTTCACACATTGCAGACTGGATATGAACAGTAGTAACCATATCGAACATGTTCAAACAGCGTTCATTCAAACGAACAAACACGAAACATATGACTTTGTTATTGTATTACTATTCTTCATCATCATCATTATCATCATCACTAACTCTATGATTTAAGGGGATTTTTTTGAGTATTTGTGAATAATAATTTCATCTTAGTTTGGTTATGACTTATATTTTTTATCAGTTATTTCTAATAATTCTTTTATAATATCAAAAAACAAAATGGTGAAGTTCAGAAATTTGGGGAAATTTTTAAAACACCCAAAATACAAATGGTGAAGTTCAGAAAATTTATTTTAATATATCTTCTATAACTATATTTTAGCAACGAGATATTTTGAAAGGGAGGAAATTTAGTTTAGAGTTCCTTTTTCAAATTATTATAATTGGCGAAGTTCAGAAAATTTATAAAAATTTAACCATGGCTGCTCTTTTTTAGATTTTAAATTTAATCTTAGTAGCGAAGCCATTGCCTGGTTCAATCTATAATCAAATGAGTAGAAATTTCTTTTTAATGAAAAATTATTTATTGCAGCTTCAAATATCAGTATTCCTAAGAATGCAACACACAAACAGTACAATTTATACTGGATATCGAAGTTCCAAACGTGATAAGTCGGACTCGACAAACTAGCAACCGGCAGTCAGCATTTAGTGTGAATGATATCCTGAAAGTGCAATGACATTTGAAATCGTATGTGTAATTGCCGTTCTAATTTAATTAAATGACCAATGTAAATGGAACAGTAATTAGATGTTATTGATTTCGATTATTTATTAAAACTAGTTTGAATGCATTCAATTATAATGTATTGGATTATATTCTTAAATGTGCTTAGATTAATAATAAAGAGCACCAATTGAAAAATATTTCTTGATTTCTTTTTCAAAACTGCCGAACATATTTCATATAAATTAGCTTATAGAAAAAGAGTTATTCTATTTAAATTCTGAATTTCATTTCTCCTAATAAAACCAGATCAATTTATTAAAATGTTTCATTTTCAGGGTTCAATCATGGCAAGTGAATCAGACTTCCAACAGAAAAGCATCGTTTGGAAATTTTTCAATGTAGATGAAAATGATGAACATAAGGTTGTGTGTAAGCTCTGTAGTATGGATTGGTGGAGGATACAAACGTAGCAATTTCAATACTTCGAATTTGTTCAAGCATTTGAATACTAAGCATGACACTGAATTCAGAGAAGAAAAGGAAAAGGAAGAAGAAAGAAAAAGATCACTGCTAGATCACTCTACATCTCAAACTAAAAAGAAAAAACCCTCTGATGAGTCTGCTAAGTAGCAAACTTTAGAAGACGTTTTTCAGCGGCGAAAGATTTGGGATATAAATGACAGCAAGGCTAAAGAAGTTCACAAGTACATCGGGGAGATGATTGCTATGGATTTACAACCATTTTCTATAGTTGAAGACTTGGGTTTTATGAGGCTGATGAACCACACTGTCCAAATTATCAAATTCCTTCGCGAAAATACATCAAAGAAAACGTTGTCCAAGAAATATTTGCTAAAGTTAAAGGTAAAATACGAAACAGCATAAACGAAACAAGTCATATATCATTAACAAGCGATGGCTGGACTGCTAGTTCATCTAACTCTTCATTTCTCAATGTCACGTCGCATTGGATCACCGAAGATATGGAAACCAAAAGTGCAATTCTTCGAGTATCCCCCATGTCAGTATCTCACACTGCTGAAAATATTAGCGATGTACTTAAAGAAGCTCTCCAACAATTTGATATTCCTGACAAGAAAATACATCTTCTTGTTAGAGACAATGCAGCAAACATGGCAGCTGCAGCTGTACATGCTGAAACAAAGTCTTTGCCCTGTTTTTTACATACATTGCAGGTCACAATTAACGATGCCATTCTTGCACAAAGATATGTAAAATATATCATATCTACATGTAAACAAATAGTTGGTCATTTTAATCATTCTCCCACAGCTTTTGCAAAATTTCAAGAATACCAGAAAAGATTTCAGTTACCAGAACATTTAAGATGTTCCGACAAGGTGGAACAGTCAGTATTACATGAGGTCGAGAGAGTTTGAACAAAAAAAGTGCCCTAATTTCATACTGCAGCGACCCCCCAAAGCCAAATTCCTTAGAAGCCAATCAATGGAAAATCTTGGAGAAACTTCTTAAAATATTGAAACAATTTGTTGATTATACCGATTTGCTGAGCGGCTCAAAAGTCATTGCATCTTCAATCATTTCCCATATTAAAGTATTTTGCCATTTTTTTATATGAGAGAACAAAAATAATTACTTGCAGGTCTTGAGACAAATCTAGCAGCATGCAAAGCATCATTTTATTGTGAAGTGGTTATTAGAGGATATGAGTATAATTACTGCGAGCAAATCGGCTCCTTCAGATGCTTTACAACCCATTGATTCATCAGATAATTAATTCTCTTGATGAAGAAAACAGTGCTGATTTCAATTTAGGTTGTGCAAGATGCTTTTCTGATCTAAAAAAAAAGGTGAAGCAAGAGTAATTTCAGCACCAAAAGAAAGAAGTGAAAGGACAGCTCTCAACCAAGAAATCTATAAATATAAGAACTTAGCTATTACTAAGATTGAAGATGATCCTCTTCAATGGTGGAAAGAAAAAAGGAACAATTTCGTTTTCGTAACATCAGCTGTAAGGAAATATTTGTCAGTCCCGCCCCTCCATCATCTGTCGAGAGTGAACGAATTTTCCGCGTAGGAGGAAATATTTATACGCCCAAAAGAAACAGACTGCAAAGTCAAACGGGACAAATGCTGATGTTCCTGCACTATAATTTAAGAATATTGGGTTTGAAGTACGACTAATATTCAAGTTTACATCTATATTGCAGAATTAAACAAAGCCCCATTGTTCAGTAGTATTATTCTTCAAACAAAAAAATAGAAACATATATAAGTATTTACTAATACACAAACACGTATGTATATATATATATATTATATATATATATATATATATATATATATATATATATATATATATATATATATATATATATATATATATATATATATATATATATATATAATGAAAAAACTCACAAAGTGGCACGTGAAGAAAGCAATAATATGAAAATTAACCCACAGGAAAATGAAAAGATGAATCCAAGCACTTTCGAACTATATTTGCAAGTTCATTTTCAAATATACGAGTAGTTCGAAAGTGATTAGATTCATCTTTTCATTCTCCTGTGGATTAATTTTCATATATATATATATATATATATATATATATATATATATATATATATATATATATATATATATATATATATATATATATATATATATACTCGGTACTCGTATCGGAATTGGGAGTATACAATGGTATCGTACTCGGTATCGGTACTCGCTTGAAAATCTGGTATCGTCCCATCACTAATACATACGAGTATATATAAGAAGTCGTCGGGTCCCTCCCTCGGAGACACGAGGACTTACCTTGAACACCTTGTCTCTGTTCGGCTTGCTAAGTCCACTAATCGCAAGCAGCGGGATCCTCGTATTTTCCTGCGTCATTTTCTTCCCGAGGGTTGCACTTGGAGGCTGGCTGTCCTTTTCAAGCTCCTTAGCCTTCATTTATTTTTTGTGCCATCTTGGAGTTGGTTATTGTAGATGACATGATTATTGTGTGTATTATTAATTTTCTACATGTGCGACTAGGCTTCTGTGAACGTGGACTGGCAAATGGGAAGGGTGAAAATGAGGGATGAACTCGGGGAGCGCTCTCGAGGTGTGAATGGTGTCGGACTTTTGGTTGGATAGAGCAGAATCGACCATCGCCAAGCGGGTGTGCCGTCCCTCGAGGGTTTAGGTATCAGAACTGCGCCCGGCATACAACACACAAACGGGTCTAACTTCCTTCTGGGTCCCTCTGCTCTGGTGCCGGGTTCCGCAGTGGCCTAGTCCAAAAACCTGCTTTCCCGGCGCCTCCAATTATGTTTCACATACAATGACATATTTGGAACGCGGCGATGTATGGCAGTCCTTCACTCCGTTGGGGGAGTTATGAGTGGGAGCTGATATAAAGTCACCTGTTTTCCTTCGGTATACTCTCTCTTTTTTTTTTTTAATTCTCGCTGGAGAAAACTTAAAAAAAATAAAAACCTGGTTTTCGGAAGACCCTCTTTCTTCAATTCCTCCTTTACCGGTGAAATAATTATTGCAAAATATCGTATTTCCTAGCAGGTTGACTGAGCAGTCACAATGACAACGGCCAAAGGATTGATTTTATATAGAAAGCCAGTTACTTCCAAAACTAGTCTCCAGAATGAAATGTTCTCATTGAACTGCGTCTTTTACTCATACAAGAAACTCGATACTGAGTAGAAAACCGACACATCACAGGTTATATTATCATCCCAAATGACTATGGGCTAAACAGAGCGAAGCGGCAGAAAGAATTACAGTACCTTCTAAACTAAAGAACAAAATAGCAAAAAAACTACATTTTATTTTAAAATATCGTTTAATTTCCAAGAAATTTGGCTCTGGTCGCGTCCATGTTTCATTTCATAGATCAACAGATGAAAAAAAGAATAAAGTAACGTGGCTTTGAATAAAGGATACGTCCAAAACAAAAGAAGGATGAATATAAATGCAGTCATAACCAGAAAATAAAACAAAATAGTAATAAGAAGTAGGTGTGCAGGCCATTGTTCTGAATGACTTGCGCACATCTTCGGCAGGAGAACTTCACCAATTTGTCACATTGTTCGGACGGGATTTTACTTCATTCTTTGCCAGAGATCTTCAACATTCGTCGGTTTCCGAACCAAAACCTTCTCCCCGAGTAATTTCTAAAGGTTTTATATCGCGTTTAAATCATGGCTCTGCGGAAGTACATCACGTCGATATTTTGAGGATCCAAAAACTGCTGTGGCATGAAGCATTGCCCTTCATAAAAAAAACAGGCTTACGTAGTCCTGATGTTCGGAGAGAGGGGCTCAAGTGTTCTTGAACCGGAGGACATGTTCAGTAACGAAGGCCAAACTAGGCCCTTGTATTCTTTTCAGTGGTTTCTTTGCAGTCGAGCGTCCGATGATGAGTCCCGTCACTCTCAAGCGACGTGAGGCTGCGGCGGCACGGCGAGACGAGTTCAAGTTCTCGGCAGCTTGACCTCAAATACTGGCTGCTGTCTCAACTCGGTCCTTCGTCGACACCCGTTGCATCCTGCGATATTCCCCAGGAGGGTTTTTTCGAGGGCGACCCATCTTCTTATTCGAGTCGAAAGGCACCGGTATTCTCATGGAGGTTTATTTATGCGCGAAATCACGCTTTATGACCAATTACAATGCTTCGAAATATCAGACAGTGATTTCTGAAGGATTTGTAGACCTTAACTCATCTTGGAATCCAGTTAAGTGAGTACTACGATATACAATACATGTTAGGCAGTAATTATACGTTACGAATTTTGTTTTCTTCAAATCCACATTACTTTCCTCATAATTCTTTTAGCCGTTGTTGTATGAAATGAAACTTACTTTGGACACTATCAGAGGCGAATTTCCAAGAATATCCACTGTGATTTTCATGGAAATTAAACAAGTAATTTCCAGAAAATTAAGATTTTTGCTTTTTGTTCTATAATTCTGGACAACCTCCTGGAAAAAAAACTCTGATCGATTTTTGTGCTGTCCCAATGGTCCGAAATTCAGTGCCAAACTGGATAATGTAGGACAATATGTCGGTAAGAGCGAGATAACCCATGGCATAGGTTTTAAGAGGTCTGTGCCGATGGCTTTGCAGAACTAGTGTTAGTTTGACTCTGGACTGAATGAATCGCGCGCTTGAGTCAGCCAAGTTACTCAAACTAATGAGCTTTTTCGTCACATGTGGTATGATTCTTAAAAAAGAATCATACCACATGTTTGAGGTCTGCAATTTTGGGAACCCCTTGACAGGGAGGCTGCCAATACTTTGCACTCTAGCTGGAGTTTTATTTTTTTTAAATTATACAAATCTGGGAGTGGGTTGTCGCCAAATAATAAACCCCTTTAAAATTTTAAGCCACCATATTTCATTAGGGCGGTGCTTTGTAAATTTCCGCTCAAGCGGTATTTATGTTGAATGAGAAAATTAATTTAAGAAACAAGAGGGGAAAAGAAGGCAATCGGGCCCAACCAGCGAACGAAATATTATCACATGCTTATAGAGTTGAATTTACTAAAAATCTTTTCCAAGCATTTCAAATAGTTCAAAACACCCCCCCCCCCCCCCCACACACACACCCCTAATTAGTAACCCAGCGAATTAACTTCAATTTTTTTTCACTTCCTTCAAAATCATATTATCACTCTGACTTTAGTACTAACAAAAACATTTTTAGTAGCTTTGAAAACAAGTTTCATTGCATCTAAAGTACCATCCATTTTGAATATATTTTCGATTAAGTAAAAACAAGAGTTCATGGAATGATCGCTTATGTCACTATCGCTTTGATATTATTAATTAATAGGCTTTATTTAATAGACTTCGGAAAGTTTTAATCAAACATGCGAAATAACTTACGAACTAATAAAACAATATTCTAAAAAGTAGGGATTAGGTAGGCCTGTGGAGAATTTGATTTTCTTTTTACCCCGATTGTTGGCCCTCAAAATCTGAGTGGCCGTATTTTATCTTCTTCCCCGTGTGTAGCCCATAATTAATTGTTATTCGTTCGTGTTTCTGTGTGCCGCCAAGTTAATAGATAAACTGTAACCAATGGCGTTGCTATAGGGTTTGCCTCGATGTTACTATTACTTATTTTTATATGTTAGTGAAATATCAAATTTGCATATAATAATACTAAGTCAATCTTATGAACAGCAGAGAAGGAGGTCAGCAAATGCAAAAGAACAGAGATGATTGACTACTATACTGTATAAGTAGTTATGATCTGTTTGTTAGGTTTACTTTTTTGTAGAGATTTAGCTCCATTATTTCGTGTTTTACTAAATCTCCAAACAGTTCTTGTAACATCATAACTGTCGAGGAATTGTTACTCCCTCTTTTTGACGGAGAATTATATATTTAATGACTTTAGCGCACCAGTCTGACACTACTACTTAGGAAGGAAAACAATTCCTCCATTGACTGAGCGGATTCTTCAATTACTGTATTTAGGAGAGTACCACAGCGTTTAATCCGTTTTAAGGAAAGAGCCGGTCAACACGTAAGGATCAAGTGAAACATTAAGAATTAAACAAAAGTATATGTATCTTTTTAATTTATCAATTAACTCAAAATAGTTACACTAAATTCTAAAAGTTTAACATGGTTCGCAAGATTTGAATAAGGGCCTATTCCTAATGCGAGTCCTGATCAAAGCAATGTAGGCTCTACGTAAATAAACCAATTGCCAGTTAGTTAATTTATGAAAACCTTTTAGTACAGCATTTAGCCACAATTTACGTTCCACTACTCTAACTAAAAATATGACAGGAGTAACTAAATATTATCTCTCTCTTTTAGTTAGCTTGGGTACAGCATTAAAATCTTAATTAATCAAAACAAATATATATAGTCATTCGGACTTACATGACCTTGAAAGGAACACGGGTTGACGAATGTCACTATATTGGATTTTTCACGATTCTTCGCGTTGCAAAGGGCGGATAGTGGTTGTCCCGGAGATGGTGGAAAACGATGTCTAATTCTTCTTATAACTTTATCTATCCGGTTATGTGTCTAAAAGACGGAGAGAGGAGTTGTGCTATCTAGCTTAAAGAGTACTACTCTAGGTAGCTCTTGAGTTCTTCTAGTATCCTCGTCTTCTTCACTGGGCTTTGGTTTACGAGGTGATTCCGAAAATACTCTTGGGGATTAATTCTTCTTCTCTCACAATTACTGAGATTGCAATTTGAGAGTCCCTGGAGGGTGAGCGGATCTTCTTTTGTCTTGCTCCCGAAATTCCTGTTTGGCACTTAGGAATTGTGATCCAGCCAGACCTCCTACTATGTCTGTGAAGGATAACTCGGTATGGCACCGATAAGAAAACGAGACGAACTTCTAAGTGTTAGAAGTCGATTTCAGAATTGGGCGAGGGACTGATCACAATGATCTAGTCCTCTATCGTCTCTAACAGAATAATCATCTCTTTCTTTCCTTACGGGGCTTATTTATAGACCAGAAACCGCCCGACCTAAGGGAGACGGGGTAGTGTCACTGAAGGGAACGCGAGGGGTGAGGAGGGGTGGCACCGCGGAGCCAGGTCTGCTTCTTAATGAGAGGCACCGACAACCGTCACATTATTTCTCCTCGGTGTTTTTTTTTATCTGACATCGCTTTTTGGATCTCTGACCGCGGGCCTCCTAACTTCGTAGGTAACCGGATCTTTTGAGAGTTGCTTAATGGCCTTTTGCGGCCACCTTGGTCTTGCAGCTCGACTCGACTACCCACTCGGCGGGGATATCAGAGCCCTTCGACAGTTTGACTGTTAGTCAGACAGTAACGTTCTCACGCCCCTCGTCTTCTGGTACGTTTCTCTCACTCTCTCCGAAGAGGGACTTTAACATATATGTCCGCTTGGCCCTCTGGGTGGCGTTATGTTATAATTTCTCCACAATAACTATCCATATAGATGACAAACTTGGATTTAATCTCTACAGGTGTGTCACTGCTCTACCACCTCAGTGGGTAAACTATTTCAAAACTTTACCACCCTTTGAGTGAAAGAGTTTTTTTTTAAAAAATATCTAACCCAGACTGGTTCATCTTCAGTTTCCAAAAATGATCCATTGTCCTCCTCTCACCCAATAACTGAAAATTATAGCATCCCTGGAAAACATAAATACATGAATCATATCCCCCTTCAAACAATCTACGACTAACAGAAAAGCTATTAAATTCCATACTATCCTCATAGAGTTCTTGCTACCCGAGTGGATATGGCGTTGGTCTGCTAACGTCGCGATAGCGGGTTCGAAGCGGACGCAACCGTCATCGCACGTAGAGATCTGGCTATCAATTTGTTCGACGCGCTGTGTTGTTCAGTCCTCTACACTTCTCACCACACCTATATCCAATTACAACACTGCTTTCTTTCCTCTCCCATTCTCGCAGAACAACAGACGCACTCTGTTTCAAGGAATCCTGCAGATGGGTATCTATATCCACATACCTCTGACGCGGAACAGGGTCCCCCTCTGCCCTGGGGCGACGAAGGTGTCAAACATGATACTGGACCTTGTCTATATCCACACCCACCATTCCATGACTCATGGGATAAGCTTAGTAGGCCTACCATGAATGGAATCCTTTCAATCATATTTAAGCCCAAGTCTGAGCACAATATTCCAGATGAAGCCTTTTATAAGAATTATATACCCTGCAAATACCTCTTCGTTTTAATAGGATACGTTTCTCTTTATTTTGTTATCTTAGTTCCTAGCTTCATTTTGAACAATGCAAATGAGTGCATGAATGTAGCTCTAAAAATGAGTTAATAAGATGGGAAGAACAGATGATGGCTGCATTATTCAGAGAAATGTATTATATCTTTCAGTTTTAATGTACATGTTAACCAGGCAAGGCAGTGGCACCCTTACAGAGAAAGAGAGGAATTAGGAACGGAGATTATAAAGAGCGGATTTTAAAGTTAAGAAGAAATTACGAAATTGCACAGTTTAATGTTAGACCACACCTTAAATAATATGTACAAACATCGCTTCCACATTATAATTTCCCGAGCGAAGGGCTCTCTGTTGTCTGGACACAACCAGTTAGGAGGATAAGTAAGGGTGAGTTGCGCTCTTTAGGATTTTAATGTGAGATGGACTAAGAGTAATTCGAAATTTAATGAGCAGCATTTCAAGGAGCAGGAGTGTGGCAGGAGAGAACCGTTCTCGACAGAGGAAAGTTTTGGACAAGTTGAAGTGGATAAATTGTAGTGTTGGAGGCTCAAGTGAGAAGAGAATTACAGTAATCGAGGCGGGAGTAACAAAGGCATGGATGGCTATCACGAAACTGTTTTGGTCAAAGTGGAAGAGGATGAGACTGAGGTTACGGAGAAAGCAGAGAAATAATTTGATGATATTAGCAACAAGCGATTTGAAATCGAGTTGAGTGTCAAAGAAAACACAGGTTTCTGACGTTGTCAGAGATCGCGATCGGGGAGCCACCTCGATTGAGAGATGAGAGATATCATTTTTACCCATCAAAGAAACTCAGTTTTGTCTTGGTTGAGTTTGAGGAAGTTATCTGATAGTCATTCGGTAATCATGCATTTGTCTAATTTAATGACAAATTTAACTATTTTTCGCATTTATCTGAATGTGTAAAACAGATATTCTCCCAAATAAATTGTATAAAAAAACAGCACATTTTGAAAGCAGAAAAAATCCATTAAGGAGAAACAATATGGAATGCATTTTATGGGAACCCAGAAAGAAATTAATCAGGAATTTGGAGTTCTCAATACATAAGAATTAAAAAAGAAAAGAAAAAAAGAGTAATCTTTTACATTTCAAAAGAATTTCATGCCGATTACTAATATTAAGTCATTTATTTTACCATTTAATATTTATAAAATATATTTTAAAATATGGGGTTATTCTTTGCTTTCCGAGGGAGGGGGTGGACCATGATCTGGGAATTTCCTTAAAATCTAATTGGCAGCCCTGCCTCAGAGGCTCAGGCGCTCAGACCACTCAGTCTTTGCTCGGTATCGGACAAGGTCGGAGGAGTATTCCTGACTTTGACTCATTGAATTTCCTCCACAAGTGAGGCGATCCTTAATTTATCCAGAAGCTAAAAATCCCCCCCCCCCACCCAATGCCACTCTTCCGTAAATACAGAGGAAGAAAGGGGGAATCTATTGGCAAAGTTCTGATCGCATTGCAACGCACAGCTAATTTATAATTAACGAAACGGTAAAACTTTTAATGAAACGAAATTTCTGGAAAGTTTAAAATTCTCTTTTGGGCGACGAAATGATAGAAGGAATGTTGTTTATCGACCGAAAGAGGGCGTCTTTCATGCCCCCAACCCCCTGTGTGAGCTTTATAAGTTAGGCATGGCATGATGACCATGAGCGAAGAGACGGGTCTGGCGGAATGTTTTTTTTAATAAGTTTTCATATGAGGAAGAAGGAATATGTATAATCCAACGAGGTCATGTTAATAAACTCAGAACGAAGAGGCAGAAAGTAGTTCGCAAATAGGGGGCAAAGGAACCCAAAAGTGCTAGAATATAAAATGGGAAATTACTGGAAAAATGATAAGGGGTGACGAGTGAAAAGCGGAACCACAAGAAAGCTAAATTATTGGTGAAGGGGCGGCAGATGGGGGGAGGGGGGAGCAGGGAAATTCGAATAAGGAATCCTCCGGGCTTTTCACAAGTGTCCTCGCAAGTCGGCAATGTAGCCTTTAAATGCCATTTAATTATGCCGCCGCGGTTATCAATGCTGCGCCATCTAAAGACTATTTTAAGTAGACTTCCTATGACATTCTAGCGACCATCTTAGGCCTAATTTACAGGCCTCCAAGGACATTATAGTAGCCATCCAAAGGCCATCTTTGAGGCCCTTAATGTAGCCTTTTACGCCCATTTTAGCGAACATCCCAGGGTAGTCTAGCAACGCCCTTAGGTCATCTTAACAGCCTTCTATTGCATTTTTTGTGGTCCTCATCCGCCGGGTGACTTGTGGTGTTGCCAAGCTAAGATCAAGTTTGGACCTTCAGAAAAGAGTTCATTGGAGGGAGAAAGGTTAACCGCTAGCTCAATGCAGGCTGGCTGTCCAGATATTTGAAAAAAAGAAAAGAAAAGAGAGATAGGAGAGAGAGTGTGTGTGTATGTGTGTGTAACAAGGAGTAACAAGGAAAATAAGTACCCTATAAGACCTTACGGTCCATTGAAAGAGGGTACCTTTGAAATAGCTGTCGAACGGGCACATCCCCGCTCAATTGCCTTACGTCCTCCCTAAACGCACACTTTTCAAGACTTTGTCTAGTCTTAACTTGAACTGGTCAACAGAATTGCTGTTGACAACCTCCACCGGAAGTAAGTTCCAGCTACCGCAGATACTGTACGTGAAAAATTTCCCACACAAATCGCGATTGTAACGCTTCAGTTCAAGTTTGAAGCCGTGATTTCTTGTTCTGCCCCCATTAAGGCTGAAAATATCGCTGTAGTCAACATTGTCGAACCCTCGAAATATTTTGAAAACTCCGATGAGCTGACCACGAGGTCTACGGGTTTCCAACGAGAACAGATCTAATTCCCTTAATCTATCTTCATAACTTTTATGTCTGATAGAGGGAATCAGTTTGGTTGCCTTGGCTTTCACGCGTTCCAATCTCGCGATGTCCTTTCGAAATAAAGGACTCCAAAATTGTACGGCATACTCCAGGTGCGGGCGGACAAGTGAGTTGTACAAACACAGTACAATCTCCTTGTTCCGCTATCCAAACTGGCGCTTTATGTAGCCTAGCATCATTTGGCCCTTTGTCTGCGCCTCAATGCACTGTTTCGAGAACTTGAGGTCACTAGTGATTGTTACACCCAAGTACTTCTCAGTGTAGGTGGATTCAATAGCAGTGCCCTTAAGGATATACTGAGATTGGGGGTTTCGGTAGCCGATATGCATCACTTTGCATTTGTTCACGTTAAATGGCATTTGCCACGTGTCCGACCACTCCCCAATCTTCGCAAGATCTTCCTGCAGGCGGGCAGTATTTTCATCCTTTGCAACGTTCATGACAAGCTTGGTATCATCAGCAAATTTATAAATCTTGGCAACCATGTCACCGTCCATGTCGTTGACGTAGATAATGAATAGTAGTGGTCCCGGGACAGAACCTTAAGGAACACCACTAGTAACGGGCACCCACTCAGAACACTGTCCATTCAACACTACCTGTTGCCGTCTGTCGTTTAGCCAGTTCTCTATCCAACTTGCTACATTTCCGTCTACACCCAGCGCACGCACTTTCCGAAGGAGGCGACGGTGTGGTACCTTATCGAAGGCTTTTTGAAATTTAAGTAGATAACATCCACCGCCTTATCCCGGTCGTAAAAACGAAGTGGAAGAATTTCACAATATTCATTAGGCATGACCGGTGCCTTCGGAACCCATGCTGGAAACTCCTCAATCGCAAGTTGGACTTTAAATATGACGTCACTTTGTCCACCAAGATGCTTTCCATGATTTTACCGACTATTGAGATTAAGCTAATAGGTCGGTAGTTCGATGGCTGGCTAGGGTCTCTTTTCTTGAAGATAAGAGACACTTCCGGTTCACGCCAGTCTCTAGGAACGCATCGGGTCCGGATTGACATGTTGAAGATTGTGCTCAGATGTCGTGACACTTCATCGCGCACTTCTTTCAACACTTTAGGTAGAAACCTGTCCCGACAAGGGGACTTATTCGTCTTTAGATCAGTGAACTTTTTTTCTATTTCTCCTTGGGTGAAGTCCATTTCCTCCAGCTTTTCCCCCAACTAAGAATCCGTGGGCTGGAGGATGTGACCCCATTCTGCAGTAAACACTGTAGAGAAGTAGTCGTTGAGGAGGTTAGCATTTTCTGCATCTGAGTGCTTTAATGCCCCCTCCTCATTCACTAAAGGACCAATCGTGCGATGGATTGGTTTACGGCTATTTACATAACCAAAGAACTCCTTGGGATTCTCCTTGCAGAGTCTCGCCACTCGGAGCTCCTCGGCACTCTTTGCCGCCCTCATGCTGGACTTCACCCTCCTAGCTAGCCTACGGTACTCCTCAAAGTCTCCAGAAACCTCTGACTGCCAGTACCCCGTTCTCTTCTCCCTCAGCAGTTGACCGAATTCTCGATTAAACCACTTTGGTTGAACGGAAGACCAACGAAGGCTTTTCAAAGGGATGAAACGTGATTGAATACTCATGAACGTAGTTTTGAATCTATTCCACGAATCTTCAACATCCTCGCACACTTCTAGCCTCGCATCAGTCAATCCAGCACGAAGACCTGCAAAGTCTGCTCTTCTCAAATCAAGTTTCCTCGATTTATTAGTCGCAGACTCTACCTTGGGGACCTTGACTATAAATCTGACACGTCAGGATCACTGCCACCGAGCTCTTGGCCTACTGAGAGATCCTCAACGATGTCATTCTTAGAGGTGAAAACCAAGTCGAGGGTATTATTGCCTCTCGTCGGCTCTCTCACCCATTGAGTCAGGAATTCGTTGTTCGCGAACTCCATGAGTAGTGCGTTCTCGCCACAGATTTCTCTCGTTTACCAGTCAACTTGGGTGTGGAAATCACTCATGGCGATACACACTGTTTTGTACAAGTTCACCTAGCAGCCGGTACAAATCCCTGTCATTTTCAACGACTTGGGTAGGGGGTCTGTAAAGCACGGGGGTCCTGTATCTGGGAGTACCTATATCTAGGTCAACTTCTAGTAGCTCGTGGTCGTATACAATGTTGCAGTTCGTTGATTTGAGTGTATCTTTGACATACAACAACACACCGCCACCCTCTCTGTCTGTACTATCTTTTTGGAAGAGTTGATAACCTGGAATCGTGCATTCAACTTCAAAATCTCGGTTTAAAGTTTTTACTCACGACTCTGTTATAGCCATCATTTCAGGTTCTTCCGTCGCTACGAGGCCACGAAGTTCAAGAAACTTGTTTCTGATTGACCTCGCATTAAACAGAAGAACTTTCAGGGAGCCCCAAAATATAAGACTCCCTACGCTCTTCTGTTTCTCGTCTTACTTGTCTCTGTTCGCTTTTAGGGGTGTGGTGGTGGCACCCTTTCGAGCGACCTCCACGAAGGTCGTTCCAGGGGTGACTTTGGCGTACTGGCGCACGTCCGCCCTCATTCTGTGTCGGACCGTCCTTTGAGTCCACTCAACGACATCTTGCATCAGGTTGGAGAGTACAGCCTTTCCTTTGAAGGAAAGGTGCACTTCATCCCTTTGGTAGAGATCGTTCCTGCCATAAAAGATGCGGTAGGGGTCGATAAAAAACACCCCTTCCGCCGTACATAAATCTGCTAGTCGTCGGTACAATGCGACGTTCCTCGAGTGAGCGATCCGGCTTGGACCTCTTCTCGGGAGCATCCCGACCATGACACATCTCCGGATTTTCAACCCACAGTCATCCACAGCCCCCATGACCATCTGAAGGATCTCGGCTGTAGGGCCTACCCTAACTCCTCTGGGGTAGAGGTCGTTGCCACTTACCATCAGGGCAACGACGGAACTCTCAGTAATCTGAGATTTCTCAGCATCTACTCTTATCTGATGGTTCCCACGTCCTGGGAGGCAGCTTACCCTCACAATGGTGCGAAGGCGGGCCGCCAGCATGGGTTGCAGATCCCTTGATTGATAATCACCGATAATGACGACCCTCGCACATTTGGCTGCAGAGGAAAGATTCTTCCCTTTCGGAAGTGACTTCTCTGTTTCTTCTTTCTTCTTCATACTTTTCTTTTTCTTCTTCTTTCTTTTTTCCTATCTTGTTCTCGTTTAACTTTTGTTTCTGCTTTCTCTTCTTCTGTTTCTACCATCTCTGCCTTTTTCTTTTCTTTCTTCCTCTTTCTCTTTTTCTTTTTGGCCCGTTGAGCCAGTCCCGCAGCAGCTAACTCCAGCTCTGGGACGTTGGAAGCCTGGAGTGGCACTGCCGATGCAGTACTCGCTTCTTGGGAGAGGGTCTCTTCGGCGGATCCACCCACATCGGTGGGAGATACATCGGTAGCCGACTGGACCTCTAGTCTTGAGGACAACTCGATGATCCTGTCCACGAGACGGCGAAGCTGACGCGCGTGTTCAGACTCTATGTTCTGCAGCTTCCTCTCCAGTTCTTTGGATTTTTCCTCAGATTGTCTATATAGATCCTTGAGCTCTTGCACTTCCCATTTAAGGACACAGTCAGTGCAGATACTTACCGGGTGGCCTTTGGAGTAACACCCCTCCGGGAAGTCCAGGCACCACTTGTCTTTTTTGCACACTGAACATGTGTATTTATGAGCAGCCGGTCCTTTCTTTCCAGTCATGCTGAGCACTTTATATCTCTGAATACTTTGTGACCACTCAATAAAAAAGAAGGGGGGTGGTGAGTTCGCCCCTCAGAGGTTGTGAAGAGAACTTTCAGTTCATTGCAGTATGCCACTGCCTCTCGGACCTCTCCGTTAAGGAAGCAGTCGGTGCATATACTTCCCTGGTGGCATTTCGAAAAACATCTCTCCGGGAAGTACACGCACCACTTGTCCTTCTGGCATATCGCACATGTATATTTGAGTGCAGCTGGACCTTTTTTCCCTGTCATTTTGAACACTTTCTCTCAAAACTTTGCGACCAATCGATAGTAAAAAAGGGGGTTGGTGAGTTGCTCCCGCCTATCCATCGGAGACGTTTCGGATCTTTCAGAAGGCACGCTCCATGTGCTGTTGTTCGTCCGACCGAGTCGTCAAACCTCGGCGTGCCGTAGCTCCCAACCAAGCGGCACTGACTGTCCACGAAGGGGCCATCGATTTCTCACGAGGTGAACAACGGAGCACGCCCCGTAGTAAACTCCTACTAGGTTCCTTCACGACGACCAGGATTTAGGAGTAGCGTTCAATGGATATCCCGCCACACCAAGAGACTCGACCCAAGGCTTTTTATTGGCCTGGCAACCAACCTGGGAACAAAGGGCCGTCACCTCGGACCGATGCTACCAGAGGCACCCGTTAACGGTCTCTGGGAATGTCAATAATTACGCGCCAGTAAAGGGGTTAACGGGGCACTACCCTCATCCCATTCATCGTGCCCCAACGCCTAGGACACCTCTAGTCCTAGTCTCTCGCAACCAGTGAGCGTCGATTGGCGTTGTTTATAGAGGTTCCAAAGCCTCTCTTCTGATGCATGAGGTAGATACCAGGTCCTTATATGTAGATAGAGGGAAAAAAGGGTAAGAGTGACATGATAGGAGTAGGGGGTTTTTTTTAGTTGTTTTTTTTTCTTTTTATATAATAAGTGGAAGAGAGAGGATAAAAGTTAAAAAGGAAGGACGCACTTAGTCAGAAACCTTGTTTCCAACCAAATCGACAAGGAAAGCTCTACCAGGGGTGCCCAGAAGAGAGGTACCCTCGCCGACATAGCTTAAAAAGTCAAAGGTACACACAAGCTCTCTTCCCGCGACAAGGGGGCGTCACCTTTCCCTCTAATTTCTTCAAGAGATATATATATATATATATATATATATATATATATATATATATATATATATATATATATATATATATATATATATATATATATATATATATATATATAGAGAGAGAGAGAGAGAGTTAGGGAAAGAGAGAGAGAGAGTAAGAGTCAACAATAGTACCGTCCATCTAGAATTAAAGTGGAATTAAAGATGAGGATGACGATACGTTTCGACGAGGGAATCAATCACTCATATTTCCCCACCCTCGATTTCGGTAGGTGTCAAACCGCGTTGAAAGTGGTCAAGTTCGGCGAAGTGAAAAGAAGTCTGTAGAAGATAAAGAGCTCGACTAACCAAAAGAAGATACTCCTTCGTGCACGGGCAAAGGCCACGCAACTCTCCAGAGCCACGTTTTGCAACCCTGGTACACCTTCGATGGTCAGATAAGAACAAACCTTCCTGTTTCATTATTAGTAAACAGGAGCACTGCAGGGAAGGGGAGTACTCTATTCTAAAGAACGGGAGTACTGGGCAAAGCTATGGGAGTATCTTGTTCCCAGGAATTGAAAAACTTTGTTCCAAAGAATGGAGTAGTAATGGTAGTGGTTCGCCGGGCGGATCTCAACCGGATAATGAAATAGACAAAGGTCAGTATGACAATCGCTGGTGAGCTCGAGGGCACCAGGAGCTGGTCCTCTTTCGTCATCCAGGGGTAGAGGGACCTGGTCCGCGTCGTCCAATATTTGTTAGACAGATCTCTCGACATGCGCTGACGTATGTGTCCGCTCATGCCGGGATCGAACCCGGTACCGTGACGTTGGCGGACCAACGCGCTATTCACTCGGCTAGCAAGGGCTCTAAAGAATGGATAAGTACATCATACACTTTTGACCGAAGCCAAACGTGTCGAATCCAACTAATCCGGCGATTGGTCGAGTCAGCCAAGAGGTATTGACAAAGAGAGCTCATATTAGCCGAATGGATACGGCGTTGGCCTCCCAACGTCGCTGTACCGGGTTCGATTCCAAATCCCGGTATGAGCTGACACGTACGTCACCACACGTAGAGATCTGGCTACCGATCACAACACTGCTTTCTTTCTTCTCCCGTCTTCGCAGCACAACACATGCACACCCAAGGAATCCTGCCGATGGATATCTATATCCACATACCTCTGACGCCGAACAGGTCCCTCTGCCCCGAGGTGACGAAAGCTTCCACCTAAACGCTATTTGGTGTCAAAACAAAATAATTCCTGGCACCTCTCCCCCCAAAAGAACCGGCTCCTGGCGCCCTCGGGCCGACCAGCGATTGTCATACTGACCTTTATGTCTATTTCATTATCCGGTCTGGGATCCTCCCAGTATCATGGGAGGATTGGCGCTGACTAACCAACTAACTATTGACAAAGCTAATCAACAGAGGTCGTGGTCTCCTGCCAGTCCCAATTATCGAGAAATGACCAGTGGGAGGGATCAATAATCTCGATAATCACCACACAGCAAAAATGGCACGCGGCGAGGCTCGCTCCAAGGTTCAAAAGGTGGCCATTTACTTCGTGCGGCACGAAATGTGCAAAAGCCTCTCAAATGTTTGAGCACGAAATGGGTTTCAAGAAATAACAAAATATTGCTTGCATTTAGGTAGGTACATCACATTAGCATTGCCTCCATTATTTCCACTTGGGGTTGATTTATGTAATTGGTAAGGCAGATGCTCAATGGGAGGGCGAGTTAACTTCTTTTTTGTAGGCAAGTTCTGATACCCTCCTGCTGCCGTGGCTGGGTCTATTCGGGCGCGGGAAAGCTCATTATTACATTATCATTGCTATTATCACCATTATTATTATTACATACTAAGAATTAAGAAGACATACACCAAAACGAGATCATTCCGCAGAGAGCGTTCTGAAACGGCAAATGTGGCGGGGAGTTGGGGAGTAAGAAAAAGTGTGGGATTGGGCACTGAAAAGAGAGGAGTGAATACATAGGGCAAGATGTAGGTATTTAACAAGGTGCATGAACGTCTTATGTGTAAGAACACGACTATTTTTAATTTTATTTAAGATCTTTAAAACTTGCATCCTTTTATTTATTTTTTTTTTATCTTTATGTTATAAATTTGGTATTTATTTTGATAAATTTGACACATAGTTCCCCAAATGCACGATTAAGTCGGTTTCAAACAGCGAAAACAGGGTTGCCAACACTTCTGTTCATAAGGTAGAAATTTTCGTTCAGCGCAGCCACCATAAACGAAAAACTGCACGTCTCGCAACCAAATTGGGAGGAAAAATTAACGAAATTCGTCTTCCTTATAATAAAGATATAAAAACCTAAGGTGAAGAGAGAAAGGAATAAATGAGAGGAAGGTTTTAACGGAAGGAAGGAAAAGAAAGATTAAGTTGAAGGACCTGTAATAGCATCCGGGTTCGGAGACCAGTTTTGAAAGATCAGAAGTAAATGAGTTTCCTTTGCTATCAAGTAAAGTAAGTTTCAGGTCCACAGAAAGGCCAATTAATTGGTTGAAAAAACTGTCGCTTCGATTGGTTCGATCCACTTCTTTAGGAGGTGGCGAGGAAGTAGAAATACCACCACTATGGTGTCAGCTGCATGTCTAGGGGGAGGAAAATAACGGAACACACAAGTGCAATGAACCGGACCAGAGTATTTTAAATAATAATATAGTAAATATGTTAAATGAATCAAATAAGGAGTAGCAACTGCTTACCTACGGTAATGTGGCTTGTTTTATTTTTCCTGTCCTATGGGTATGTTACCATGGCATATCCTATGGGCCGGGGACGTCCAACCCGCGGGGCCGCAATCCACTTAATATTTTCATACAGCCCCCCACTACTTACTCAGATTTTATTTTTACGGGGTATTTTTCATTTACTTTGAAAAGCAGATATTGAGAACATCATAAAAGGAAGGCAATCCCCAAAATCACATTGATTTTATTTTATTTTGTATAAGTCTAATTTATTTTTTTTACTGTTAATATACAGTATTTTGTTGGTAATTTTATATATATATATATATATATATATATATATATATATATATATATATATATATATATATATATATATATATATATATATATTTGAATTTTTTGAGTTTAAGTACCTCTCTGCCCCGGTGAATATACTTAAATTCCTAATTTGGCCCGTTGAGAATAAAGGTTGGACACCCCTGTTTTATGGCATTACGTTCATTAAGATCTATTTTGCTTATCGAAGGGGAGAAAAGATCGGGTGCTGGTCTAATATGAGGTCTAGAAGCGACACTTAAACATGTGTAAGAGGTCTACCAGCGTCTTTACGCATTAGTATGTCTACTAACGTTTGCACCTTTTGGTATGAGGTCCACCAGCAATTGTGTAATTATAAAACACGTTGAAGAGTTAAAAATTTAACGTCTGGACATTTAAGCACACGTTAAAGTGAGCAGATTTCCCTTAATATGGCATCCCACGTTAACCGGGATCAATTGACAAGCTGCAATCTCCCTGAATACATGTTAGTTTAATACCTACTATTTTTCCTTAGCTTAGTTTTTGTATTAATTTTAAGATTTCATGTAGTTTATATTACATTAATTTAAACTGTTTTATTCGTCAGCCTGCCCCCCCCCCCCCACACACACACCAATCTAAAGAAATATAATGAATTTCGACTACAAAAATGTAATTTTCTCCGAACCTTCTCTGCATGACGCAGTCTTAGTAATCACACACGGAGCCATCCCTTTCTCATCACAAAGACTTCTTATCAAAACATCTACTCTCATGGTTTTGATTGTACTGCAAATGTGTTCCTTTAAATGCTCTTTTATATATTTTCCCACAATACCATCAGAAGTTTGAATACGTTTTTCTTTTGTCAAAGGTATTCTTAAATAGTGTGTAAAAAAAGGAAGAAAAAAGAACCGAGTATGAAAAACTTTGGAAGATATTTTTCATGCATAGGAATTTTGCGACACCCTATAGAATACTTTAAAAAAATACAAAAGTTCAATTTCTAAACAAGGATATTAATTTACGGGACACCCTTTGAGCCACAGCTGTAAATGCATGCCAGATAAAGGGCTAAGATCTGGTGTATTTTCCAATTGAAATAACTATTATAGTTCGAACTATATTATAGTTTCGAACTATATTGTCGAATGTAGGGTTTAAGTATTTGCTGTTCCTATAAATATAAAACAATGATTCAAAATGTGATCTCTTAGGAGATGTTAAAAAATAAAATAAAATTTTCATTCAGCTAAATACCACGTATGTAATCCACCACGACACTTCATCCACACACTGAAGCAAATAATAGAATGGGGAAAGTATTAACATTCAAAACATCTTGAAAAAGTAGACCAAACATAGAAAGACACACCAAAAACAGGAAGAAAAGGAGTCTGCAAAGGGCTAATGCGAAGCTAAGGACACATGCCTACAAACAAGTACGAAAGCAAAACTCAACCACGCAATCCCCCCAGAAGAATAAACTCGTCCAATTTGTAAACAAAAGATCTACTAAAGTTAAAAAGTTACCCTAGTTGCAATATTCGAACCTCGGAACGGCGTGGATAAATAGATTTAGTCCAACGTTTCTCCTTGTCCAACGCCGCTAATCAATAGATTAGGGGATTGATGTTGGAGTTTTTGTGGCCTGCCTTCAGTGCCTCGTTCAAAGGTATGGAAGAAGTGGAGTAAGTACAAGTTGTAGGGCACACATTTTGTGACCCAGCAAGATAATCAGACATTTTGGCAGAGCATCGGTTTACTCAGGAGAGTAAAGTTTAGGGAACCTTAATGCGGACTTTTCCCTCAAAGGGAAAAAGTGTACTGCAAACGCGCCATATATCTTTAGTACATTAGTCGGTCGTGGTCTGATATATATATATATATATATATATATATATATATATATATATATATATATATATATATATATATAGAGAGAGAGAGAGAGAGAGAGAGAGAGAGAGAAAAAAAAGACGAATTGAGAGGGGGTTGGGGGATCTCAACGCCTTGGCGTAATGCTACCGCACTAATATGGTCTGGGACACATAAAGTTGCCACTTCGCAATTTATGATTACAGATTTTGTAACTATCTTGCAGAGCAGTTTTCCAAGTGTGATGCATGTATGATGTGGCATAAATTACTAGTTTAAAATTACGTCCCCCTAACCAAACTCCCAAATGTATGAGATATGAGGGTACTATTTATTATTCATTCTGACACATTAGTGTTATAAAATACTATAAAATTGAATCCTCAAGGGCTGGATAGCTCGGAAAATTGTAACAAGGAGTAACAAGGAGTAACAAGGAAAGTTAGTACCCTAGGAGACCTTACGGTCCATTCAAAGAGGGTACCTTTAGGCTAGCAATCGAGCGGACACATGGCTGCTCAATTGTTTTGCGTCCCTAAACGGCCACTTTTCAAGACTTTGTCTAGTCTTGACTTGAACTGGTCAACAGATTCACTGTTGACAACTTCCACTGGAAGGGCGTTCCACATACCGCAGATACTGTAAGTGAAAAAATTTCCACACAGATTGCGGTTGTAACGCTTCAGTTCAAGTTTGAAGCCGTGATTGCGCGTTCTGTTCTCACTCAGTGTGAAAATATCCCGGTAGTCAACATTGTCGAACCCTCGAATTATTTTGGAAACTTCGATGAGCTGGCCACGCTGTCTACGGGTTTCCAGCGAGAACAGATCTAATTCCCTTAGTCTATCCTCATAACTTTTATGTTGGATAGAGGGAATCAGCTTGGTTGCCCTGGCTTTCACGCGTTCCAATCTCGCGATGTCCTTTCGCAATGAAGGACTCCAAAATTGTACGGCATACTCCAGGTGCGGTCGGACAAGTGAGTTGTACAGGCACAGTACAATCTCCTGGTTCCGATAACCAAACTGGCGCTTAATATAGCCTAGCATCCTTTGGGCCTTTTTCTCCGCCTCAATGCACTGTTTCGAGAACTTGAGGTCACTAGTGATTGTTACACCCAAGTCCTTCTCAGTGTCACTCGATTCAAGAGCAGTGCCCTTAAGGATATACTGAGATTGGGGGTTTCTGTGGCCGATATGCATCACTTTGCATTTGCCCACGTTAAAAGGCATTTGCCACGTGTCCGACCACTCCCCAATCTTCCCAAGATCTTCCTGCAGGCGGGCAGTATTTCCATCCTTTGCAACGTTCATACCAAGCTTGGTATCGTCGGCAAATTTGGAAATCTTGGCAACCATGTCACCGTCCATGTCGTTGACGTAGATGATGAATAGTAGTGGTCCCAGGACAGAACCTTGAGGCACCCCGCTAGTAACGGGCACCCACTCAGAAGACTGTCCATTTACCACCACCCGTTGCCGTCTGCCACTTAGCCAGTTCTCGATCCAGCCGGCTACCTTTCCGCCTATGCCAAGCGCTCGCACTTTCCGGAGAAGGCGGCGGTGTGGTACCTTATCAAAGGCTTTCTGAAAGTCTAGGTAGACCACATCCACCGCCTTGTCCCGATCGTGCTCACTGAAAACGAAGTGGAAGAATTCTACAAGGTTCGTCAGGCATGAACGTTGCCTTCGGAAGCCGTGCTGGGAACTCCTCAGTAGCAGGTTTGACTCTAAATACGACGTCACTTTGTCCACCATGATGCTTTCCATGAGTTTACCGACTATCGAAGTCAGACTGATAGGTCGGTAGTTCGACGATTGGTAACGGTCTCCTTTCTTGAAGATAGGAGTCACCTCCGCCTCACGCCAGTCTCTAGGAACGCATTTGGTCCGGATTGACATGTTAAAGATAGCGCACAGATGTCGTGATACTTCATCGCACACTTCCTTCAACACTTTAGGTAGAAACCCGTCCGGTCCAGGGGACTTATTCGTCTTTAGGTCAGCGATCTTTTTCTTTATTTCTCCTTCGGTGAAGTCCATTGCCTCCAGCTTTTCCCCCGAGTAGGAATCCGTCGGCTGGGGAATGGGACCACACTCTTCAGTAAACACTGAAGAGAAGTAGTCGTTGGGGAGGTTGGCATTTTCTGCATCTGAATGCTTTAATGTCCCCTCCTCGTTCCTCAAAGGGCCAATCGTTCGACGGATTGGTTTACGGCTGTTCACATATCAAAAAAACTCCTTGGGATTCTCTTTACAGAGTCTCGCCACTCGGAGTTCCTCAGACCGCTTAGCCGCCCTTATGCTGGACTTCACTCTCCTGGCTAGCCTCCGGTATTCGTCAAAGTCACCCGAGATCTTCGATTGCCGGTACACATTTCTCTTCTCCCTAAGCAGTTGGCCGATTTCTCGATTAAACCACTTTGGTTGAACAGAAGACCGACGGGGGTATTTCAGAGGGATAAAACGCGATTGAAGACTCATGAATGTGGTTTTGAAACTGTTCCAAGAGTCTTCAACAGCATCGCACTCCTCTAGCCTCGCGTCAGTCAGTCCCGCGCGTAGACCTGCAAAGTCTGCTCTTCTCAAATCCAGTTTCCTTGATTTACTAGTTGCAGGATCTGCCTTGGGAACTTTGACTACAAATCTAATTAGTCGGTGGTCACTGCCACCGAGCTCTTCGCCAACAGAGAGGTCCTCAACGATGTCATCCTCAGAGGTGAAAACCAAGTCGAGGATATTGTCTCCTCTCGTTGGCTCTCTCACCCATTGAGTGAGGAACTCGTTGTTCGTGAACTCCAGGAGTAGTGCGTTCTCGCCAGAGGGTTCTCTGGTTTCCCAGTCAACTTGTGTGTTGAAATCACCCATGACGATACACACTCTGTCTTTCACAATTTCTCCTAGTAGCTGGTACAGATCTCTGTCCTTTTCAACGAGTTGGGCAGGAGGTCTATAAAGCACCAGGGTCCTGTATTTGGCAGGACCTATCTCTAGGTCAACACCTAGTAGTTCATGGTCGGATACGATGTTGCAATCCGTCGAGTTGAGAGTATCCTTGACATACAACATCACACCGCCACCCTCTCTGTCTGGCCTATCTTTCAAGAAGAGCTGGTAACCGGGAATCGTGAATTCACCTTCAAAATCTCGGCTTGAGGTTTTTATCCACGACTCCGTTATGGCCACCATCTCCGGTTCTTCTGTTGCTACGAGGCCACGAAGTTCTAGAAACTTGTTTCTGATAGACCTCGCATTAAACAGAAGAACTTTTAGGGAGTCCCCGACTGTAGGACTCCCTACGCTCTTCCGTTTCCCGCTTTCTTTCTCTGTGGCGGGATCACTCCACTCTTTGTGACTTCAGAAAAGGTCGTTCCTGGAGTAACACGGGTGTACTGGCGTACGTCCTCCTTTACTCGGGGTCTGACACTTCTTTGGGTCCGCTCCACAACATCCTGGATCATGTTTGCGAGTGCAGCTTTCCCTTTAAAGGAAAGATGCACTCCGTCCCTTTTGTACAGGTCATTTCTCCCGTAAAAGGTGCGGTAGGGGTCTACAAAAAAGACTCCTTCCGCCGTACATAGATCTCCCAGGCGTTGGTTTATGGAGACATTCCTCGCGTGAGCATTGCGGGATGGACCTCGTCTTGGGAGTATCCCGACCACGACACGTCTGCGGGTTTTTAGCCCACAGTCGTCAACTCCTCCCATAACCGTGGTCAGGGTCTTCCCGCTGGCGCCTACATTGCCTCCTCGTAGGTAGAGATCGTTGCCACTTGCCATGAGGGCAACTACTGAGTTCTCAGAGATGTGAGATTTCTCAGCCTCCACCCTTATTTCTCCGTTTCCCTTTCCTGGAAGGCAGCTTACCTTCACACTGGTGCGAAGGCGGGCCGCTAGCAAGGGTTGTAGATCCCGCGCTTGGGAGTCACCGATCACGATGACCCTCGCGCATTTGGGTTCAGAGGACAGAGGCTTCCCTTTCAGTATGGGCTCTTTCGATTCCTCTTTCTTCCCCACTTTTTGGGGTTTTTTCTTCTTTTTCTTCTTCATTTTTCTTCCGTTTCTACTTTCTCTTCTGTTTTTCCTTCCTTACTCTTCCTTTTCTTCTTTTTGACGCCCTGAGTAACCCCAGCAGCTGCTGGCTCTGGGACGTCGGATGGTTGGCCTATCTCTATCGACGCGGTGCATGAGGGCGCAACAGAGGAGCCATCCGCGTCGTTGGGAGTTTCTTGTTGCTGTTGCTGTCCATTGGTGGCTTTAATCTCTGAAATGATGGCTTCGAGATGACGGATTTGAGTCACATGCTCAGACTCGAGGATTTTCACCTTTTCTTCCAGCCGTCGTGTTTTTTCCTCAGAAGATTTAAAAAGTTCCTTAAGCTCCTGAAGTTCTGCCCTAAGGACGCAGTCCGTGCAGATAGTTCCAGGGTGGCATTTTGAGAAACACCCCTCCGGAAAATCTACGCACCACTTGTCCTTTTGGCATGTAGAGCAGGTATACTTTAACGCACCAGGTCCTTTCTTTCCAGTCATGCTGAACACTTTATAACTCTGAATACTTTGTGACCACTCAATAAAAAAGAAAGGGGGTGGTGAGTTCGCTCCGCGTGAGTCGCTCCCGCCTATCGATCAGAGAGGTTTCGGATCTTTCAGAAGGCACGCTCCTTGTGCTGCTGTTCGTCCGACCGAGTCGTCAAACCTCGGCGTGCCGTGGCTCCCAACAAAGCAGCACTGACGGTCCCCGAAGGAGCCATCGATTTCTCACCAGGTGAACAACGGAGCACACCCCGTACTAAACTCCTACTAGTTCCCTTCACGACGGCCAAGATCTCGGAGCAGCGTTCAGTGTTTGACGCCGATCAGGTGTGAAAATATGAAATATCAGCACTAGCATTGAGGCCTGCTTGTCTTGAGTTGGTTCTTCTGATCTTTGTATTCGTGATCATTGAGGGTTGTAAATAGACAAGGGTTTATTTATGGCTCTGGCATTAATTTAGTATTTATTACGAAGGTTGATAAAGCAGTTTTCCGGGCATTGAAGCCTGTAGCATATTTCGGATGGGATTTTCTAAACATTTGAACGCTGTTTTTCTACTGCGAAAAATGTCTAGAAATGAGTATTTGATAAAATAAAAATCTATATATATTGAAAAACCAGGACTACTACTATAAGCATGTTTTTTTTAGGGGGAAAGGGAGGGACAGGCGAAACAAATACGATTTCTCTATTAATTAGAAAATAAATAAGAAAACTGTCACAAACTGGGATCAGGTGACATGCCCAGATTCTTTAACCCAAAAAGTTTATAGGCAAGGATAGAAGACGCGTCGACTTAAAACGAAAACTTTATTTACAAATGTTTGATAATGGATCTACTTGAAAATGCCGATATATTCAAAGACTAGATTATCATAGAAAGGACCTTAAAATTAATTACAACTTTGATAGATCGAACTAAGGAATGGCATTTTGTAATACGTAAATATATTTTTAGTATGGAAGACACAAGAATAAATATGTAGACACAAAAATAACGCACGTATAATATTCCTATCTATGAGACCACGGAGAAAGAAGGTTGAGCCACAGAGGGAAGCACTCACCGGTAACGTGATAACAATGTACCTACGCGCAATGTACGACCATATATATATATATATATATATATATATATATATATATATATATATATATATATATATATATATATATAGGTTTATACAAAAATAAGGGTCACTCACGACCACCAATATCAGGCCTAGCATGGGCCACACAAAAACAAGGACACCACACACGGTTGTCCTACCAGAAATAAGAACATAAGAACATAAGAAAAGAAGGAGACTGCAAAAGACCATTCATGGCCTACACTTGGCAGCTCCTGTTCCAGTCAACACACAAAAGATTTCTTACCAGAGAAAAGTCATCAACATTGTCACCCTTTAAGGAGTTCGTCAGATCTAATCTACAATATACATAAAATGCATCCAGAGGATTATGTCCATTCATGCAACTGCAAAATATAATCTCCCCACTCCTTAGAAAAATATATACATATGTACATAAAAAAAGTCAGTTCCATCTAGCAGCTTCATCCATAGATTTATCTAATCTCTTCTTAAAACTACCCAGAGAGGAGGCTTCTATCACATGTCTAGTGAGCCTATTCCATTCATCTACCACACGATTTGTAAACCAATTCCTCCCAATCTCCTTCCTAAACCTATACTTATCAAGCTTAAACCCATTGCTACGTGTCCTGTCATGTTCACTAAGTATAAGAACCTTACCCAGATCCCCTTTATTATATCCTTTTACCCATTTGAAGACTTCAATCAATTCCCCTCTGACTCTTCTCCTTTCCAATGTATGTAGATTTAGTTTTCTGAGCCTTTCACCATAAGGTAAGTTCCTTAGCCCACCAATCATCTTTGTCATCCTTCTCTGCACAGACTCAAGCAAATCAATATCCTTCCTATAATATGGTGACCAAAATTGTACTGCATAGTCTAGATGAGGCCTAACTAGCGCCAGATACAGTTTTAGAATGACTTCAGCACTCTTATTGCTTACACTCCTCCTAATGAATCCCAATATCCTATTAGCTTTATTCTTAGCATTTAGGCATTGCTTTCTAGGACGAAGGTCTGAACTTACCAAAATACCCAAGTCCCTCTCACAATCGGTCCTCCCTAAAATTCTCCCATTTAATTTATAACTATTCAGTGGATTATTTCTACCTATACTAAGCACACTACATTTGTCTATGTTAAACTTCATTTGCCATTTCTCGGCCCAATTGGACAGAATGGTCAATTCCTCCTGCATTACAACAGCATCAGAATCAGCCCTAATGGCCCTACCTAGCTTAGTATCATCAGCAAATTTACTTAGGTCACTACTTATACCTATGTCAAGATCATTAATATAAATTAAGAATAGCAAGGGACCCAAAACAGATCCTTGCGGAACTCCACTGCTAACACACCCCCACTCAGATTTAACTCCATCTATACTAACTCTTTGCTGTCTGTCACCAAGCCATGACTGAATCCACCTAAATATACTGCCATCGATCCCGTGTGCTTTAACTTTGCTCAGAAGCCGTAAGTGTGGCACTCGATCAAAAGCCTTACTAAATAAAGTCCAAGTATAAAATATCATAGTTTTCATCATTATCTGCTGCTTCATACACCTTACTATAAAAAGACAGCAAATTAGTCAGACAGGATTTACCCTTACTAAAGCCATGCTGTGATTCTTTTATCAACTTATGCTTATCCAAGTGATCTCTAATATTCCTTGCTATAATAGATTCCATCATTTTCCCTACCACTGATGTCAAACTTACTGGTCTGTAATTAGACATATTTGTTTTATCCCCTTTCTTAAATATAGGTATCACATTGGCTTTCTTCCATGCCACTGGCACAATGCCACTCTCCAATGATTTTCTAAAGATGCATGCTAGGGGCTCACTTAACACATCCTTACATTCTTTCAAAATTCTAGGAAAGACCTCATCAGGACCGGGTGCTTTACTACTTTTGATTTTATCAATTTCCTTTGTCACTATCTCCTTTGTGATCAAGATATCCTTTAATTTCTCTTCATCATTACCCCGAAAGATCATTGACACCTCGGGTATATTTAGAGTATCCTCCTGTGTAAATACTGAGAGAAAAAAGTCATTTAGCATTCCAGCCATTGAGTCCCTATCACTCACTAATTCTCCATTGGAATCTATAAGTGGGCCTATTTTATCTCTAACCTTAGTTTTGTATAATTGATAAAAACTTTTAGGATCTTCCTTTGCCCTATTTGCCACTTTAATTTCATAATTTCTCCTTGCTACTCTAACTAACTTTTTAACATCTCTTGCTAGTTCATTATATCTCTGCCTTAAGTGATCCTCTCCATTTTTTATTTTCCTATAAATGCCCTTTTTAATGCCAATATAATGCTTATTTTATCTGTCATCCATTTTGGGTCATTATTTTTAGTCCTAATCTCCTTATAAGGAATGTTAATGATCTGACCTGTAATTAATTGCTCAATTATTCTTTCATACTCCTCTTCAATTGTAATCTCTTCCTCCTGGTGATTATTGTCTCCACTAACTGATATCATTGAATCTATTCCTGAATTGATTTCATTGCCTGGTTTCTGTACAACTGCCTCCAGGTAAGTCCTGAGCCCATTATAATTTGCTCTTCTAAAGTCAGGAATTTTAACATTGTTCATGCTACTATCAATACCATTCCATTTCATCTTGAATCTAATTTCACAATGGTCACTATTACCCAAATTTCCTCCAATCTCAGTATCCTTAATAACTTCTTCCCTATTTGTCAGAACTAAATCCAGTATATTATTACCTCTAGTGGCTTCGTTAATAATCTGCCTCAGAAAATTATCTTGGACAACATTAAAAAATTCCTCAGCCTCCTGATCACCCAAAAGAGCTTCCCAGTCTATATTTCTGTAATTAAAATCGCCCATTATACACACATGCTTACTTTTACATGCCCGTTCTATCTCCTGCCACAGAAGATTTGAAGCTTCCTTACTAAGATTTGGTGGTCTGTATAATAATCCTATGACAAGCTTGTTTTTACCTTCCTTTACATTTAGCCATAATGACTCTGTGTTATCATCTATTTTAATTGTACTGTTTACACAACACTGGAGATTATCTTTAATATAAATAATAACCCCTCCTCCTCTCTTCCTATTCCTATCTGTATGGAACATGTTAAAGCCCTCAATCTCAACCTCAGGTTTGAAGTGATTTCCTGCCAAATCAAGCCATGACTCTGTTATCGCAATTATATCAAAATTCTCTTCACTCGCTAACGCTCTTAAGAGATCTATCTTATTCCTTATACTCCGACCATTTGTGTAGTATATTTTTAAGGTTTTTTTATTATTCCCATCTTCATTGCATCGTGCTTTTCTATTCCTAGTTATCTGCTCATTCACTTGTGCATTAGTCCCCCTATAACGCATCAGTATTCCCTCTCCCTTAGCTATTCCTCTATCTCTGCATCCCTTCCAATTCCTACACCTGCCCTCTATTCCTGTTATTCCCTTACCTCTAACAGCTTCTAGTTTCCCACCCGTAAGGACCTAATCACACTATCCAGCTCCCCCCATAGAACCTCAACACCTGCCCGACTAAGATGGAGCCCATCCATTGCATACGAAAATTCTAGAATTCCTTTGGATGACGTGTCAGCCTCATTTAAGCGAACGTAGGTCCCACGATATCACGTCACAGCCCTCGTAAAAAAAAAAATGCAAACTATCAGATATTACGTGTGTGACAAAAAAAAATAATATGTAACTAACAAATAACTATAAAAAATAATGAGAAAAAGCAAAAGGACAAGAAGGAAGCAAGCTCCGGCGTCGGGGCTAGGCCCGCCTCTCCTCGGCGCAGGAACATGTGATCTACAAAAAGAAGCCCAAAAAAGGTCAAATAAAGGGGAGAAGGCCAGCCTCCTCCAATGAGTCATAGAGTCCATAAGTCAATGCGCACGAATCTGTCCCGAGCACAAGGGATAAGCAGCAGCGAGCCGACTGGTCCCGGTAGCAGGACATGTAAGGTGCGCGAAGATCGCCCAGACTGGGACATTGAACCAGAATGTGCCAAACAGACTGTGGCACAACGCAGTCGTCGCAATAAGGCGCAGGCGAGCGCTCCATCAAATGGCGGTGCGTCCCGCGAGTGTGTCAAATTCGGAGACGACAGACAGCAATCTAAAGCCTTTGCGGCATTGGGGGTTGGGCCATGGGATTTTTTTTTTTTTAAGGGGCTATCTGGCGACTGGGAACAGCAGCAGAAGACAATCTCGACATCCGCCTGGCTTGCCAAACCCGTGGCGTCACGGATATCGCGAACCAGGGGATGCGGAGATTCCAATGTCCCGAGAGCACTCAGGGCGCTTTGCGAGTCGCTATAAATCACAATCCGGTCTCCGAACCGGGCACGTCGCGTAATCTCCCGTACAGAGTAGTGTATTGCCACCAGCTCGGCCGTGAAGACAGACGCAGCGCCTGGTAGAGCCCCGCTGACTTCAAACAGAGGGGATACGGCGTGGAAGCCGACCCCCTCTTGGGACTTGGAGCAATCCGTATACACTGGCACGGTACCAGCGTGACACGATGTGTGCTCCAAAAAGGTCGAACGCAATACTCCCGGCGGTGTAGAAGTTTTGGGAGCAGAGGCGTGGCGACAAATAGCTAAAGGTGGTACTTCCCAGGGTGGCGTCCTGGGCAGAACGAGGGGCGCCACCGGCCCGAGAGCTATACCTAGCTCTTGAAGGAGTTTCCTTGCTCTAAACACAAAGGGCTTAGGGAATGATTGGCGTCTCTTGCTGCAGATGCAGTGAGAGCTGTTGGCGACTGAGGGAGGCGCCGGGCTCGCGCGTACAGGCGAGTGATGCACTGCACACGGCGCAGAGCGAGTGGCATCTTCCCAGCATCGACCAACAGGCTCTCAAAGGGGGAAGTGCGGAAGGCACCGGTCGCAAGGCGAAGGCCAGTGTGGTGGATCAAATCCACCTTCCACAATAAACGCTCGGCTGGGGGTGCATAAAACTCGCATCCGTAGTCGAGCTTCGAGCGAACAAAGGATCGATAAAAGAGTAAGGCAGTAGCCCTATCAGCGCCCCAAGCGCTGAACGTCACGGAACGAGCTATTAATGAGGGGTTGCGAAGATGAAATTTACTACGGATCACCCATCAGCACGTGGCCTCTTATTTTGATTAACTAACTCATAATTAAACAGAAAAGAGCAAATGCGGAGCTTTCGAGTCTGAGCTAAGCGTTTCCTCGTCATATCAAAACGAGACGAAAAAACGGTCCGAAATAGTGTCTAAAAATAGATACACCGATAAAGAACAGGGGGTTTATTATATTCCATGCAAAATTTTCAATCAAGTATACATTGGCTAAGCAGCCAATGTATACAAATGTGACATGCGCCGTGGAAGTCTTCCTTCTATTTTGTTTCTCCGCATGTCAAATGTAAACCATTCAATTGACATTGGTAATGCAAAAATAATTTAAAATTCTCACAATTATATACATAATAGAATCAGCTCTTATAAAGGAAATGCCAAATTTTAATATTTCCGATGGGCAATTCACCACTATTGCCTTGATAAGCAGGAGATTTGTTCTTCCTCTAGTCAAAAATGCCGCTGCTTCCCCATACCGCACACCCTAATTACATTTTGTAAATTTGTGTGCCCCAAAGTTTAGCATCTTTGTATTCATTAGCTTACTAGGTATTGAAGATGATGGACCTCTCTGTCGAAACCTAGTTTTGCAAATAAATTGATCCTATCATTGTGGTTTCTTTCTTGCATTTACATGTACGTTACTGTACTTCTTTGGATATATATATATATATATATATATATATATATATATATATATATATATATATATATATATATATATATATATATATATATATATATATATATATATATAACATATTTTATTGAATGCGACTGCTAACTTATTAATTGTTTTCTTTTCGAGTGTCTCGATTTGTCTTATATTCCGACTTTGATCTTGATTAACCCGTGGATTAGTTCCTCCAAATTAATTAGAAAGTCGTGACGCACGAGGGCAGAAGAAAACTGGTTTACTAAGCAAAACGAAATTCTTTCTTGGCCTGACGCGTTTCGATATTTTCAAAGGCTAACCAGTTGTGACTAGGGAATAAGATACAGAGCTTTTATATATGTGATTAGTTGTGTTAACCATTATACGAACATATTATAGGAAATGGAATTTTTTAAAATGCTTGAGACTATAATGGTCACAGGATTAAGATGTGAATGGATTATTATTAGGGGCTGTCGGACGGTAGGAAGGCAAGATTAATTGCGAATTTGTTAGAATATTTAATTTGGGCGGCTTTTCCTTTATGCATATGGCCTCTAATATAAGCAATTGTCGTCGGTTTGGGGAATGTGCTAAGATTTCGGTATTCTCTTCAAGTGACTTCCGGTACAATTGTTTTCCATGCTTTTCTAACGTATGTGTCCTGGGGGTACCCTTGCTCAAATGGTAGGTCATTCATCGGGTTAGTTTTCGGTCATTCCGATATATGAATGAGGTTGGATTTCACAGTCTCCCATTTTACAAGTATATTCATATATCAGGTGACTTCTTTTCTTGGGTATTAGGTTAGGTCCTGGGTTGTTTCTCATTATGAGATTAGATGTGCGTTTCTTGTTGTAGTAAATTATGAAGGATACATTATTCTCATTTTGTGTTTTTGACTCCTCTGTTTATGAGTTCCTTTATAACTCTTTCAACTGTTTTTGTAAGCTGTACTCATGATGCTCTTGTAGTAGAGTTTAATGATGTTCATTTCTGCTTGTTGATTGGTACTGTAGTTAGGTGACAAATACAAATTTTCCATTTTTTTTTCGGATAGCGGCGTGTATGTCTCTCTTTGTGAAACATTGTTTACGAATACTTGTGTAGCACAATCGAGTTCTTCGTGTGTATCTTTCCATGCTGATCAATAGGGAACGCGCAGTTGATGTATGCATTTATTACGCTTTTTTTGTAACGCTTGGGACATTCGCTTTTTGCATTCATACACAGACCTGGATTTGTATTTTTGACGTGAATACTGGTAGTTATTTTGTCGTTATGTTTAGTGGTAAGAGTATCTAGAAATGAGAGTTGGTTATTTTGGATATTTTCGATTGTATAGTTAAGAGAAGAGCAGTTTTTGAATGTTTCTAGTAGTTCCTGCATTTCTTCTTTTGTTTCTATATTTATGCATATGTCGTCTATATATCTGCAGTAAATATGTAGTTCTGGGTTTCCGTAGTGCAGGTTAAGAGGAGTTCCTTCAAGGCATCTCTCGGTATGGTAAGAGGGGGGAGCGATCGTTTTGGTCGTATACTCTGTTTAGGATTAAATCTATAATTTTGCGAACAGGTACATTAGTAAATAAGGATTCTACCTACGCCCATACAGGCTATCATGCTTTTAGGGGTGGTATAGCTGATTAGATCAATGAAGTCTGCCGAAGATTTCAGGCTAAATTTAGTGGGCATGTATGGGGTATCTTATTTAGGAACTTACCAAGTTCATATGTTGGAGTAGGGACCTGGCTTATTATAGGTGTTGGGGGTGCTATTTTTATGGGTTTTAACGATACCGTATGCGTAACCGGGGGAAAGTCCCCAATTAGTTTCTTAATTTTTATATTTCCAGCCTGGCTGTTGATGCGTTCGATGGTTTTGTTTAATTTCTTTTTTAAATCTTTTTTTCTCTCTCTCTCTCTCTCTCTCTCTCTCTCTCTCTCTATATATATATATATATATATATATATATATATATATATATATATATATATATATATATATATGACAACTAGGGTCTGTGTACCGGAGATGAGAAGTGGCTTTACGTGTGAATGGAATGGGCACTGGTGTGTGTGTTTGAGTATGTATGTATGTGTGTGTAATGGAATGAGTGGAGAGAGACGTTGGTGATTGGCGGCGGGAACCATGGTGCTGCATAATGGCCGTCGGCTTACCCGCCGATAACTCAGATTCGGCGTCGGGAGGAGCTTTGCTTTACGAGCGCCTCGCGTGTGCTTTGTCGCCTTTCCCGTGACAGATCGATAGGGTGAAGGAAAACAAAAGGGCGCCTTCCTAACTCATCACCGGGGCCGCCTTTTTAGCACCCTATAACGGCCGTTAGTCACTCTCCCTCGCGGAGCCCCGGGGGTAGAGCTATCCATCCGGCTGTTCCTCCCAAGCGACGGCATTACATTCCGGTTCCCAACCTTTTTGTGTCGCGGACGCCCAAAGAGAGTGGATGGAATCCGTGGCTGGTAGAGAGCGCTCTTCCTTAAAGACACCCCCACCTATACTGTGACTAAAGAGTACGTGGTTTCAAGTTCGTACTCTTGATTATTCGAGTAAGGTAGCTGCGCCCTCTGTCTTGCCTCAAATCGTGAATGAGGTCTCCCAATCGGATAATGAAATTAACATAAAGATAAAAATGGCAATCGCCGGCAAAGCAGAAAAGCACCACAAAGCGGTCCTTGTTGAGGATGGTAGTGAGAGAGGGAGGGGGAGGGAGCGAAGAGGCAGGGAAAGCGGTAGCACTGTTTTTTATCCTCATTTTCCTCCATTAGTTTTTTCAACTAGTTATTTTCCTACTGTGAAAAGATGACCCTGTTGCTAACCACTTTCATTCCTGATTCAGTAAATGGTATTCGGCCTCCTGAAATTGCTGCTTATATAGACATCTAAAACCAACCTATAAGACGACGTACCCCGGCCACGAATGTTAACTGAAAATTCGTGTTGTTGGACAGTCTATTGTCCGGGTGAGAAGGTTCCTAGGGATTTGAATTATACCTATGGGTTTGTTCGAAGTGTAACCCATATGTTACGGTTTGAGAGAGGGGGTAATGATACACAATGGCGGCAATTTCAGATATCTCCATTTGCTAAACGGAGGATTTGCAAATTCTAGTCGCCTCCGCAGACTGTACAAGGCAAAGCACTCCGCCTTGCCACAAGATCCATCCGCAGAACTATAATAAACCACATCCTGTAATAAAAAAAAAGCGCGCCAATACAACGCTATCCTGATCTCCACGGAACGCAATTTCTCCGTAATACGTGAATCCCATCAAATGCCATTACGTGTAAGACCCTTTTTCATATTTCGAAACTCCACTAAAACGTACCTATTATACAGAGATACTCCAAGGCCACCATTAGCAACAAACAATACACACGCACATAACACAGGAATCGGACACAGTTGAACGCATATTTACATGTCCGACACAAGTTCAGGTGAGACAGAGCCTGAAGATACACCGAGGGCTGGGGATCTCTCAGAAGAGAACCCCACCCGGTCGGCGGAGTTCGTTGAGACTTCCGGCCTAAGCGGGGGGGGGGGGGCGGCCCTGGCAACTTAAGTGACTTACAAGCAAGAGTACAAAATTATTTTATTTGCCTCAACTAATTTGCAATATGTGGATATTAAGAGTAATAACAACAGATTTTCAAAGATTAGTATTATATATAAATGAAAAACTGATGAGAATAATGATTAACGACGAAGAAGATTTGTCTAATTAAGCCTTCGTTTTCTGATTAACAAAACTGAAAATGAAACCCATGAAATTCATACAAGAAATTAAAATCAAAAGAAGTATAGAAAATAATTAGTGACTCATACACATCCTAAAAATTGTGTGAGAAAGATTAACAGTGTTAAAAATTTCTCCAATCTCATGTGGAAGCCAGAATCTCAAAACATGGCCAGACAAATTTAATCAGCGCGTACGAAATATACCTTGATTAATTCAATTTAATACGAGGAAGAAAAAAAAATACGGATTTTTTTTTTTAAATAATGAATGTCATATTTAATAACGTCAGATGCAAGTAAAGTTATTTAGGATCCTAACCCGTCGTAAACATGAATAATAGAAAAAGTTACTTTTGGTCAGATCAAAAGGATTATTCTCTTCGCTTTGTGAATGAATCGACAAAAGATCCTTAGATTAAGCACAAAATAGCAGTAATAAAATTGCCAATGGGTAAAAATAGTTTTTGCCTCAGGCGGAAGTCATTAGTGTGTGGTGCTGACCAAGTTCTTGACTCTTGGCGTAATTCCCATACGAGAAAGAAACTCACCCAAAATCATTATAAAACCTTATTATAAAAACTTAAAGAGAAAAATATAGAACTATATCGCTATAACATTGTTAGAAAACAAGTTACGAAAAGAATGTCACGTAAGTGGCATTAAATTGTACAGAGTTCATAAAGTAAATTTAAATAAGACGTTAAAGCGAGTGGTAGGAATAAAATAGAGAGAATTGTAAACAATTCGATAAAATCTACCTCTTCAGAATGCCCTCGACACACGATGTCGTTAAATAAAAAGTCTGCCAGAGATTAATATACGATGTCATTTATTATCGAAAAGTACTGATTTAATGGTAATTTATGTCATTATTTTGACTTTGATCACGAATGAAGAAAATGTCCTAAAAACCTGGTCGTTTTCTTTCAAAGTTTAATAAAAACAAGGGAACAAACAATTACCAACATTTCACTATTAATGGAGAGAAAGAAACTCACTCAAAATCATTCTTTGATGAGGACTTTACCAGTATAAAAAAAAAACCCACTCAGAATCGTTTTTTATTTCCCTTTTAGACTAATCTCCCCATTAAGTAAGCGGTTGAAGTACGCTGATCGCCTTAAGCCGCGGTCGTAAACATAATCTAGGGTGGCTGCAAACCACGAACCACGCTGCAGAAAGGCAGTTAAGAATAGAAGCATTAGCATGCACGCGAATGTGACAGCAGCACACACTGCGTTGTGCTACTGTCACAGCTAGTAATCCCGAGAAATCAGAACGAATCAGTTCGATTAAGGGGGGGGGCATCAAGCACATACTTGGAATCACCTTTCAGCTGGGTTTTCAAACTGCGCCTGGAACGAGGCTCAAATAAAACGGCGTTGTTGGTTTTTGAAATACATAAGCTTTAACCTGATAACTAGAGTCTGAACAGGTTGTGAATAGTTGAGTGCCTTCTCAATCGGGCTATATACATTTCACGAGTTTCATTTCCACACTTTATTTATAAGAACATGTCCTGAGAAACTTCCTGACCTTCCTCCCCCCGTTGGTTTCGTTTTTAGTTTTAAATAAAAAACAATAAATATAATTGCTCCCCCCATTAAGGGGCTAAATAAAGACTCAGAATAGTTTTTCATAATTTATTGTCTTTTAAGAACATCGACTTTCAACAGCATCGTTTCCAATTCTTAAATATATTAAAATTTAGAATTTCGCGTTTTATTTTTAGGAGAGAAAAATTGGGTTTTAAATGACGTCAATAAGTTTTGCCTCAACTAATTTGCAATATGTGGATAGTAAGAGTAATAAAAGGGCGGACTCTTTTTTTTGTATGGTATCTAATAATTCGTGGAAGAACTGTCTCCAAATATGTAAAATAGTATTCAAGTGGGAAGTGAAGAATTTTTTTGAATCGGAAGATCCCATTTCTCATAGCAGCATTTTTAGCTATGGCTGATATATCTTCTCAAGAGCTACTGCAATACTTTTTACACCTTCTTTAAGTAACCTAGAATGAATGCCTTACAAGTATTCAACTTAATTATAAGCCCTCTAATCATTTGCCTATATACACACCATATCCTCTGACCTAGAACTATCATAAATTAAACTGTTCTGTAAATACTGAAACTAAATGATCATTAAGTACCTCTACTATTTCCTTATCAGATTCTTTCACAAGCCCTTCATATTCAATAAGCCCTATTTTATCACTACTAGAGATGTTATTGATTTTATAATAAGGTATTTTCTTGAATCTTTATTATTATTTTGATCTAAATTAATTTCTGCTGCCCTTTTACTTTTTTTAATTATCGTATTTAGTTCATTTCTAGTTAACCTATGATGATTAAGATTTTCAGCAGTACCTCCCCCTATAATCTTTGGTACCTATAGCTTTTTAAATGGGGTTAGATGTCACTGGTAAACAGGCAAAATGGTAACTATAGCTTTTTAAATGGGGTTAGATTTCACTGGTAAACAGGCAAAACGGTTCACATATAAGATTATGCTCACACAACTAATTTCATATTGCTGAATTTGAATCTGTTATTTGTTTTGTTCTATCAGACGAGGTTGTAGAAAAAAATTAATAGGTACAAATATTCAATATTCCGTCACTTGTGTTGTGCAACAGATATTTAACCCAAAACAAACCAGCTTGTTTCTTATGACTAATTTCACATTGTTGAGTATGATTTAGATGCTTTATTCGATTATCAGATCTACTTTCTTAAACAATCAAAAAAATAGTAAATATGACGATATTAATTGTCTCACGCAAGATAACGACATTAAACACGTCACAGATAAGCTCATAAGAAATTGTACTAGAAAGCATAAGTTCAAATCTTTTATAATTGACAAAATATGAAGTTCTAAAAGTGCTTCTGAACTTTGCCCTTCGTTTGTACAACTCGCTCTCTTCTCGTTGCAGCGTCCAGCAATAGTTGCCCATCATATTAGGACTGAATTGTTCCCCCTGATATCTGCTCTCCATTATGGCGATGTCTTGATGAAATCTTTCACCGTGTTCATCACTAATGTCTCCAAGGTTATCTGGGGAAAAAATCAACATGAGAGTGGGAAAAATGCAATTTCAAGGACATCCTTGCTCCCAATGCATGAAAATTCTGCAGCATGGTTAACGATTTTTCTGTAATTGTCAGCAAGATAGTTTCCAAGAAAAAGCTACAACACATTGATAAATGATTTTCATGAGTTTTTCTCCAGTGGTTTCAAGGCCTTTGTGAATTCGCTATCATGAACTAGTATGCGAATCTGTGGTACTTTCAACAAACCTGCTTTCAACTTAGCTTCGGAAACCACACCACCTAGTTTCTGACATAAGTATCGAAACCCAGCACCAGATTGATCCATAGCCTAATGAAATTTTTAGCCAAACAGAGCTTTAGATGCAGTGGAGGCAAAGATATCATTTCTGGATCTAAAAGAGGATTGTGAACACAATTGAACCTTCCAGGTGTATCTCTTGGTCTTTTCGGCCATTCCTTTCTCACATAGTGCTCTGCATCAGCTCTGCTGTCTCACAAACACAAAAAGCACATGTGCTTTGTGTAGCCACTCTGAATGCCCAGTAGTAAACATATGACTTTGAGATCCCCACATATCTTCCACTGGTGTTTCTCGTACTCTATAGCGGCAACAAAATCTTCATTGTTTCATAGCTCTCAGTCAACTTTGCTGCATGTGCTATTGGAACAGATGGAAACCAATTGCCATTGTTTAAAAGAACAGCTTTCAGAGAGTCTTTTCCAGAGTCTATAAGCAGCCTTCAATCATCTGACTTGTATGGTTCAGATTTGTAGAATTATTGCATGAGAGATACTGCGACCTCACAGTAACAAAGATTGTTTGCCATCTTGAAAAAGACAGACAACTCTCTATGTCGGTAACGAGCTGTAGTGATACGCACTCAAGCTTTCAGCAGGTCAAATCATGATGCGCTTCTTGAGTAAAGAGTTTGAGCCTGGTATTTTCAGAGTAATCCTGGTAGTCGTCTTCATTTGAGGTAGAATTAGAATCGGAATCACTCATTAATTCTTGTTCAGTCGGTGTATTTTGGACTGGGAGTTCATCGGTGTGCGGAACTGGTCGGATTGCGGAAGAAATATTGGGGTGAGACAGAAGTAGCAGTCACTGCTGTGGTCTTTGGGTTCACGCCATATCATTGGTACAGTAAACGGCATTCCTGAGCTTCGCTTACCATACATCCACTCGCTCAGGTGGTTGACACAAGACTTACAAGCTATATGAGGTGGCCATTTCTTGTCTTGGTCACCCAAAGGACATTTGAAGCAACTTTTGTAGTTCAGTCGAACAGCTTTGGTGATTGGTTTCTTGAGGCTACCAGGAGTGAAGGCGCCACATATGTAACAAAAACGATCAGCATCGTTCACGCACTTGCCACGTTCCACGTTTTGTTAGGTTCAGAGTAATTAGAAATTAGGCAGTTGCAGATATGCACTATCATAAACCAGCAATCTGAAACAAACAAAAAGGCACAAATTAGGAAAAAATGATTGCATAAGTGGAACCAATGAACATATAAATCAGTGTATGAATAACATGGTGCACCAAATATATAGATATGCTGGTTCTGGAAAACTGGGCCCGATACAGCTATACGAATGTCATTATTGAATTCAACACATACAATTACCTTAGAATCAGACTATTGTGATCCAGAACCATGAGAAATTTTTGTCGTTGTTGACCAGTGTTTTTGAAGTGACTGTTACATCTAAAACATTGAGTGCAGAGTTCTAGAGTGAATTTTGAAAGAGGTTGATATTCGGATGTTGAATATTTAAGTGAAATGGATATAAACTCTGCTTTGCTAGCATTAAATTTAACCAGATTTAAGGATCTTCACTGTGCCATTGATTCTAAATCTGATACTAGTTGGAGGATTGCTGAATGCGGGACTACTCAAGGTCGAGTGAGGAAGGAACGTGAGGATAGTGAAAGGAAGAGTGTAAAGTGGAGTCATCAGGATCGGATGGGAACTTGAACTTAGGAGATCATTAAAGAAACGTAGAGTTTAGATGACAGCAGAGCCTTGTGGAACACCAGTTAATGTAGAATATAGCTGAAATAGATCCATCTAAACAGTTGAGTTAGATGTGTTAAAGAGACAACTAAATTATTAGTATAAAAATGAATGGAGGCAACCAGCTGGAAAGCACAAAAGCTTTAAGCTCCCCTTCCCCCCAAAGGCAGAGATCTAGACCACATAAAACCAGAGAGGAGTGGTACAACGAATAAAGGTCAGGTGCGTGAGTATGAAATCCCTGCAAGGCGCACTCTTAAAAGAGTCACCGTTGACTAATGAAGTTGTTGATTCGAAAGTGATGGGTGGCAGTGTAAACGTGCTAAACATAGAGTACACATGTACTCTATAAAAGCCGAAAGATGGTAGTATAGAGAGGGTACAGCATTCAAGATGTAAAAAAAAAGTGAGCATTGAGGATAAGACTCGAATATTTGGGAAATAGTTGAAATGAGACAGATAGGAAGGAACAGGGAAGGTCACCCCCCTTATTCGGGACTGGCTGGACCAGCGCATGTTTCCACACAGAAGAAAAATATTGCGACGGAAACAATGACGAAAGAGACGAGCTAGAAAATATGCAAAATAGAGGCGCACTCTTTCGGCACACGGGGTGGTACACCATCTGAACACCGTCAGTGTTCACGATGCATAGTCTTCTGAACAATCTTATTTGAAATAAATGGTATAGGCATAGAATTAGAGAGAGACAAAGTGGGAGGAGCAGCACCATTGAAATCTTCTAGAGTCAGGTTAGCCGAAAAAAGGGAGTTGCTTTGTCAGAGAAAGAAACAGAAAATGATCCACCAGCACGAAATGGAGTTTGGAAAAGAAAAGTGACAGAAGTTAGATGATGTTTTTAGTTAAAGACAATAAAGAGCGTTTAGACTGAGAGGACTGATCATTACATTTCCTTTAAAAAATGTGTTAAGCAGTAAGGAAAATACGAGACTTTGCACGATTCCTTGGAGAGATAAAGTTAGAGTAAGTAACAGGGCAAGGTTACTGACACAATGCTTTGTGAGCCCAGTTCCTCACATCGAAGCAGACCTCCTCGAACCACGGCTGAGAAGTTGAAGAGGAAGAGAATGAAAAAGGGATGTATACATACATCCATAGCAGCAATGATGACCTGTGACCTCATTAGCACAGGTGGATACATCCCGCTGGGAGAAACAGCAGTCATCTAATGGGAAGTCTCGATAGAAAGTTCTAAGGTTTGACTAGACAGCAGAGCGATGGTGACAGGAACGGCGAGATGATTTAAGAGTGGTGGGCGGAGTTTCCGCCGAATACCCCACATAAATAAGATTACGGTAGAGGATCCCAAGGTACATAGACAGTAAATTCATAAGAGGAGATATCAGAAGTGAGAAAGAGAACTCGAATCTGAAGGGTATGTGTGAGTTTGTCTGGAAGATGTGTGTTCGGTGTTGGATGAGCTGTTCCAAATCGTTAAAAATATAAATATGTAGCCAAGTCTCCTTGAGGATCAGTAAGAGTAGATTCAACCTTTCTTTGTAGTGGATATTAAAGACCTCCAGAGGGATATTCTCTGCCTGAAGGTTAGAAGAAAGGCGTTGTTCAGAAACCAATGTATGAGTTGCAAAGGTTTGGAGAGCCGTAGCTACAGCAAATGAATTTTGTTATGGAAGGCAAGGATACATTGAGCCAGAAAACATCCTAGCTTCAAGGTTGGAGAGGCGAGTGACAGTAACCGGAACTGAGTGTAGAGGTTGTAATAAGTGACAGAAAGAGGGACAGTGAAATCAGCGTTGGACAAATATGTTTAGGTAAATAAAAGAATGTTAAGTGAAGATGACAGTAAGTGGTGTTCCACAGAGGTGAATTTAGAAGAAAGACCACCAATATTAGAGAAGTCGATAATGAAAGAAGAGGCGTACGGTGTACTAATTAGGCCCTGAATCTTGCCTGAGGCCGGATTTCCATGAATGAAGACGCCCCAAGAAAACCGGCAAAACTCACATTGGATTTCTTGGGATATCCGAGAGAGGATGGATTTTAATCTTACCCCATCGTAAGACCGTTAACGAGCAGACGCAATTTTCGTTCCATATCTAGACTTGTGTTAATCACATATTAACATTTGATTGCTGTTTTTTTTATTGACAGGGAGAAATCAATATTGACGGGATTTGGTGACCAAAATAACGAGATCCTTCCAACACACCAGGGTACCATTGGTCAGAAACAAGAAAATGGTATTTGCGTGTGTGTCCTTAAGAGACGTTTATGCCCTAATTAAGTGGTTTCGCCCTTTTATGAGAATTAATAACTGCGAGTCACAATTAGCAGACGAGCATCGAACTCGTGATGGCAACAAGGCAAGAGCGCCATTTTTGGAGAACAAAGGCCAATTATTTACGAGTATCGAAACAAAATTTGTTTGTTTTCTTTGGCAAATGACTCGGGAGGATCGCGAAGCAGAAATAGCCGATGCTCCTCTCCAGTCGTTCGCAGCTAAGGCATTGCTTCATCACTCAGGCAAACACACATACGCACGCAAGCGGGCGAAACGCTGAATCCTAGAGGGATGGTTCGATTTTCACCTATCTGAGAGGGAGATGTTACAGGACTAGAGGGTTTGTGGAGGCCTTTATACACACATAAGCCACCTTCTGCCTCGTACAAAGTTGAACGCTCAAATCCAAGAGAATGTTAGAATTTCATCTTTCCTCAGGGGTGAAATTATGATCGGGAATAAACATTTTCAGCCCATAGACACACATAAACGCAAACACATGCACGCGGGGGAAATGCGAATCCTGGGGAATGGTTAGATTTTCACCTCCTTTTCATCGGGCAATTCTCTGTGCTGCCACTATGCACATGAACATAATTTAAACCGGGGGGGGTTGGGTCTTTCGAGTAGTGGGCCCACGGGTACGAACTTACCAGGTGTGTGTACAAGGGGAAGAGTTGCGCGCCCTTCCACCGCTATCTCCCAAATAAGTCTCATTTTTCCGTCTTCTCAAATTCATTTTTTAATAAATAAAACCACCATCAGTCTCAGCCTATTATTTCTCTAATGAGTGAAAATACCCTCGTTAGTTACCCCTATTTTCATCTTTTTCCATTCATTTTGTCATTTCTCCTTAGCTGAGGTTTCCAGCCAAAGTAGGCCATAAAACACGCGATGACGCTTGTTTTTTTCCTGACACGCAACAACGACGCCTAAGTTTATTTAGTAGGCTTGCTTTACCTTCAACTTGTAATCGTTGGCCTCCCCCCTTCCCCCCAGTCCTCATAATAAAACTCACTTCAGTATGAGGCTTTGCTACGATGCAAAACTCACTGAATCCCAATTATTCATTTACTGAGTTAGTAACTCCTGCCAAGAGACGTATGTACACACACATAATTCGCCCTGATTCGAGGGTCGCCATCAAGTAGTCCAGGACACGAAACCTTCGGAATTTATCAAATGGCCAAAGGTTTCCGGCCACAGGAATATTAAATAAAATTCCATTTTTGATCGATTGTTCCAAGTGAAAAATTGAGGCAACTTTTGTCTCCTAAAATGGGCGGGATTCGCAGTGGATTTGAGGCGCTTTAAGCCCCCCCTCTCCCTGTCCAGGCTGACTTACCTTAGTTGGGGTTTACCTTTTTTTATATAAAAAACTAAAATAGTGATTTAAAAATAATTGTTGATCCGAGTGATGAAGTTTGCCAGCCATTGAAGGCATCTCTCACACCTTCCCCCTCTTCCGTCCGACCGAGATCGAGAAGTAGGTTCTTCTTTTTCCGTGATAACATTCAGTCAAGAAGCAGGATAAGAAATGACTGAAAGTGTTAATTCAGTCAAGAATCACGAGAATTGACTGAGGCACAGTAGCCCTCAGACTAAAAACAACCCCCCATCCTTCCCAAATATATAGCGCTACAAAACCTGGTGGCGTTAAAGAGGTTGGGTTCGCTGCCTCCAGTTATTCATACTGGAAAAGAGAAGTGGAAATTTCAGGAGAATTGCGCGCCATACTCTTTCAGCAGCTCGAGCTACCATACACTTACCTTAACTCCGCCACTCACGAACCACTTTTTAAAATTTGGGGGACGAGTACATGCCCCAGTTAGTTGTCGCCTACTAACAACTAAAAGAAACTTGTGGAAAAGGAAAAAAATCCTGAGGGTGATGTCGAAGTGTAGAGGTAGTAAGAAACGGCTACAATTCCAGTTGTCACTAACAGGGGAATGAGGCTTGAAATAATAAAGATAGAGAAGGACAATGAAGGAAGACAAGAAGGGATTGAAGAAGGGGTGTGCGAACGAATTATGAATAACAAGGGATAAAGGCGACTAACCCTGGATATGGGGCTACTGGCTTGGGAGACTGCGCAACCGAAACTTTTATTCATGAGAGTTCACTGGCAATAAGGCGTTGACGCACGCAGACCACACATTGTAGGAAAGCGATCGGTAATGATTTATAAACGAAACCCGATGAATGAAATCTGGGAGAGGTCGTTTGCAGCCCAAAGGTTTTTTTTTACTGCAGCTCTAACTGTGGGGCAAGTAGGGCGCATCACATTGAACAAGATCGAACACAACTTTGAAATGGAATTCCCACCACCAATGCGGGCACATTGTAGATGTGCGTAAATTATAGGGGCATGGGTTTAAAGCGACGGCGAGCTAAACTTGTTCGTTTCGTGTTTTTTTTTTTAAAGCGACTCAAACCGTGTCTGACCTTAAATAAAAAAAACGATTAATTATCAATCATTCTTTTATTTTTGTTGTGCATTACAGCGCCCCCTGTGTCGCAAACAGCATTCTGCACATGTGTGTAACTAAACCAGACAAGGAAACACAAAACAGGATAAAATGGAAAGGGAAACATGAAATTGCACTCTTACGATGTGTGTGTGTGTGTGTGTGTGTGTGTGTAATACGAACAAAAAGCACACAATTGCATAAGTAACCTCTAAAATAAGAAGAATATTATTACAGTTGCAAGCTTATCACGAATATAATTGGGTAAGAGGAACGTTTTCGTATAAAATAATCACATTTACCATTTGAGGACATGAACATAGTCTTTCTTCGTTTGAGATTCGTGATTACAATTTAATGTTACCTACATTTTACATTAGCTGATAAGACATATGAAAGGTACCTGCCTTATCTATTCCATTTAAGCCTTATATACATATATACAGGGGAAGGATAAAATAATGGAAACACCAGCTGTTTCTCATGTCATAATTCTGTCAGCGATTAGGCCGAAATAAATACTGCAATTGAGAATAAGTTGTGTTTAAATGCCTTGCAGGTACCTCATACCTACAGAAACCGTGTGTTCAAAATGTTTTTGAAAGACAAAAATTAAATATGGCGAAAGCTCTGTGGAGGTTGTTACCATCCGCAGACCTTGTATTTGCTCTTTATTTCTATGTGATAGAATCGTGAGCCTTTTAATTGTGGATATAGTATAAACCCTTGGAAGTACTTTCTATCCTGGGGAGATATTGGGTTTGATAAGTTGACGCTTTAGGTAAGTTTGATTCGCTTTGCCTGGAAGCTTAATGGTAAAGCAAATGACCGGCAATAGTGAGACGAGGGTTCAAAATTTCACCTTGGCATTAATCCTGTCTTATCAGTTTGGATTGCCTTCATTGAGCATTCCTTTGCTTTCCTTGATCGTTGTTTGTCAATGTCCCTTTCTCTTGCCTTAAAAAAATACCTGTTTCTTGCCTCATATGCTCATTTACGTCAAATTTCTTTCCCATGTAATATATGGTTATACAGGGCGCGGATAATATTCGTCCGCATGATGACTGAGTCAGGAAAAAATAAAAGTGTCTATTTTTAGAGATATATTCGTCAAATTTAGGTCCGTTTATCTTCATGACATGTTCTGACGATCTCACTCGATGAACCCGCCTACGATCTTGATGACAGCCTCCAGGCGACCTCTGAACCAGGCACAGGCTTTCGTCACTATCTCCCGTTTAGAGCCCCTTGAAGGCTCTGGTAATCCTGGCCCTCAGCTTTCCCTTCGTGTTGCAGCTGAAATTGGTTGTCTCTCGTTTCATCGCGACCCACACAAAGAAGTCAAGGGGGCTACATTCAGCTGAGTTGGGAGACGAAATGGCAGGTGTTGTGTGATCGAAGAAATTCTGAGATAGCCAGGCCTGGATCTTCCGGCTGGTGTGACAGGGCGCAGAGACTTGCTGCCACACGTGAGGCCTTCCTGAAACTACCTGTTCGATACAAGGCTTCACCACCACGTTCAGAACACGGATGTAGCCGTGAGTGCTCAGCTTGAGGACCTCAGGGAAGAAGCGGAGTAGCATGACGTCCCCTTAACTGCTGACGACACTAAAGACCATAATTGTAGCAGTAAATTTCACGTGCATGAGTCAGGTCATGTACTTGGGTGCCAGAAATTCTTCTGTCGGACAAGAAACTACAGCATGACTGGCTCCAGTGAGTGTGTGTATATATATATATATATATATATATATATATATATATATATATATATATATATATATATATATATATATATATATATATATATATGTGTGTGTGTGTGTGTGTGTGTGTGCGTAAGAATGGGTGGAGGAAGTAAAAAACCGGAAAACACTATGGAGTTCTTTATTAACGTTTCGCCTATTGGCTCCTTCAGAAGAGAACTGTAGGAGGAAGGGGAGGATCGCTCTCTATATACGTGTCAGATGTCATGCCGGATAACCGCTGTTATTTTTAGGAAACCGAGAAATAATTTATCCTATGTCCATTTTTATTCAGGTCATTATAAGACTATTAAAACATCAGTATTTTCTTCCATGTATCTTAGGGCGCTCAAAATATGTAGTCCTGACTATGTAGATCAAGAATTTACAAAAATTGAAGAGATTGCCTTCAATCTATGTTACCCGAAATATTTTTGGGGGAAAACTGCATGTATAAAGCTGAAAAAATTCTATAACCGCAAGTTAGCGATAACAGAACCTTTACACAACATATTAGTTTTATCTTACTTTTAACTTAATCTAAATGTAACTTTTAAATACAATTATACATTAAAAAATGTTAATAAAACACAGCCCAAGGAACGATAATAAAGTAATATACCTTGTTTGGATTGTAATTTATTCTATGTAGGTCAAACTTCTAAAGAATTAAGCAACATCAAAATGCAGTATCAAAGGGATATACAAATAATGCTTTGACCGTCCACAGGCCCAAGATGGGTCACCAGGTTAACCGTCAAAAGCAGATACCATAATAAATGATTTTATTAGCAGAAATATCTTTGAATCGTTCCTAATCTCCAGCACAAAGGAGAGAAATGTAAAAATTAGACCCGGTTTGTTTTCTTTAGATCAAGTCGTATCTTTCTTCCTCAGAGGTCATAAAAAAATTTGACCTCATAGGAAAACATTGCTTTGTATAAATACGGTGTCTCTCTATTTTATAAATCATTGTAAGTTTGAAAATGTTAAGATAACGAAAGTACTAGCTCCAATCAATGTTTTTTTCCTATGTGGTAGAACTATATATATATATATATATTATATATATATATATATATATATATATATATATATATATATATATATATATATATATATATATATATATATATATATGCAATTTTCCAAATAATATTTCGGGTAACTTAGATTGAAGGCAATCTCTTCAATTTTTGTAAACTCTTGATCTACATAGTCAGGACTACATATTCTAAGCGCCCTAAGATACATAGGCGTTTTATTAATTACTATGCATGGGCCTACGTTTGTTCGTATATTTGTATGGCCTACCAGGCGGACTTTTAGATACAAAGTGGCCTCCTTTCTCTTGTTCTTTGAATTGGCTGGCATTCGCTAACAGTCGAGCGTTGTAATTAATTGTCCACAGATCACAGTGATCCCTGTGTTTTGACGGTCTGGTGGGTTGATTTCGTTGCTTATTTAACTCGTTAATAATATCTGACTGCTTTATAGCATGTTTATTGATAACCTTCGGAAAACATTTGTTTATTTAGCAAATCATTACTTCCCGCTATATTAGCGTCTGTATATAATTTTATCGCAAATATAACTAAGATGACGGGCATCGTAGTAAAAGTCTTTTAATACTAAGACTTGGGAACCATCGCTAGTGAAAACAGTCAACTGGTGTGCTCTTCCGCTGTTTAGAAGTTAGCTGCTTATTGCATTCAATTCTAATTACGCTTTGCGGTGTTTACGGGAATCAACAAAGAAGCAAAATACATGAGCTTATGTATATAGAAGAGGAGGATAGCCCTCCTTCCCTCAACCCTAAGGGAGACAGAATCAAGGAGAATCTTAATTTGAAAGCTGATGTATGATGTTGTAATGGGATCTAACGAAAATAACACTAGGTGCAAATTAAAATTGAGGAAATTCTGAATAATTACCTTCTAAAATATTTCTGGAAACATAATTATTGCGTTTGATGATGGGTTGGCGCTATCCCACTTGATTGCGTGATTACAATTTTACATATGTAAAAATAAGCAGATTGTTTACTATTGTTGTGTATATTGTTGACCTAAAGATGTTTTAAATGTACCTGGAATTCGTTCCCGGTTTGTCCATAATAACATTTAGTACAATTATTACGTCTTATATAATAAGCCGCACTTGGTGGGGGAGGGGGTCTTGACAAGGATAGTATGCAACAATGACTCATATTTAAATGTCATTTATTTTAAGCGGTTGAAGGAGACGAGCAATTCGACTGAATATTGTTATAAGAGGACAGCGTATTTTTCACGTCAAACCTAATATTATCGTCGAGAATAATAAAAGATAATTCATTCCCAACAGGCAAATGGGGTTCTGGGATACATATCTAGACATTTTACGTTTAATTTAAGAGATATTCTTTCCAATGCTCTTAAAAGAACTGATTAAGAGTATGTTAAACAATTCTGGTCACCATATATGGGAAAGGATATTGTAAAATTAGAGCGTTTCCAACGTCGGGCGACGAAATTAATTCCTAGGCTAGCTTAGAAATTGCATGAACACTTTTCTCTTCACCGTTTCCCACTCTTACCTGGGGTCGGGGTTTCTGACAAGCCTTCGCCACTAGCTCCGGTTCTGCGTTTTCCTCTTGTGAGTCCCTTTCCTTCCAGATCTTCCCTAATATTTTCTGTCCAACGTCTTCTAGGCCTTCCACGGTTACAATTTTCCCCCTCCTCCATCTGTATACCCTATTTTCTGCATATTCATTCTCTCGTCTCATCACGTGCCCATACCACTGTAGTCTCTTTTCCTGTATTTTCTTGGAAATTTATGTCACTCTTATTGTTCCTCTTATTCGTTCATTCCGGATCTTATCCATCCTCGTCGCTCCACAAGTCCACCTCAGCATCTTCATCTCGGTGACTTACAGCTTCCTCTCTTGGATCTTCTTTATTGCCTACGTTTCCGCTCCGTATAACAGTGCTGGTCTAACCACTGTCTTATACATTTTCTTTTTGTCCAATAGTATTCCAGATGTCTTCTTCCAATTAATCAATCCCGCTTTGATTCTATGGGCAATCTCAGAGTCCAAATTTCCGAAATATCTAAAATTCCGCACTCTTTTCAAGATTTCCTCCTGCATCCTAAGGTCTGCCTGGGCATCAACCAGGAATCTAAATTTACCTTCAATGTAGGAGCGGCATCTGAACGGCTAACTTATAGAAGTTTTAATATCGCTAAACGGTTTCAATAATATAACTTATGAATCAATATATTTGACTTAGATAACCGAACGACCATTTAAAATAATGGTTTCAAGCTAGTCAACAAGAGCTAACACTGCTTCTTCTTCATCTCAGCTTTTCCCTACCCGGGGTCGCCGTTCTTGAGTCGTTTCCAAAGATTTCTGTTTAATGCACTCGGGAAAACTCATCCATTATGGTTTTTGGTAGAAATATTACGGATGGATGGCCTGTAGAGGGACCCACTAAAATAGTAAATTCCCCCCCCCCCCCCGACTTCACCCTTTTTGGACTGACCGCCCGGTCACTGAGAAATTCACACCGAGGTATGACGCTGTAATTGAAAGCTATCTCCCCGCCGTCTTAATCTCACCCTCCCCCCCGTCATTGAGTTGGGCTGGCATGCCCGCCCAGTGGCCAAGGAACAAAGTTAGGATGTTACTCCTTTAATTTCAAAGTAGGGATCAATTCAAGCTATTGAAAATCTCTTCTATGATTACTTCTTCGAAAAATCGGGTCGACTTCACAGGCAGAAATTTTCACCAATTCCTTAATTCTCAGCTGATGTCTTCTAATTGGGAATCGAGTATTAAAGGGGTTTCCTTCTTTGATGTTCTTGCACAGCAAATGGTGGATGGACATAATTCTTCTATTTTCCTACATATTTTCTACGTTATTTACTTGTTGATATTGAGCGCTTTTATTCCTACCTCTTGGTGCAAACTCCGCTGAATTATAACAGATCATTTTTTTTTCTCTTAGTTCGGTTATGACTTTGTTATTTTTTTAGCCCAAAATTTGGTTTTCTATAAAATAACACAAGCATGGATCAGTTTGCCAATCCATGAGGTTGAAAGTGCTTCAGTAAATAGGTTCAATAATAGAATAAATAAATATTACTTGAAAAAACTTTTAAAAAAGGTGTCAAACGAATTCCGTTTGTATATCCTCCCTTCCTTTAACCAATCCTTCACCTCTGAATTTCACTTCTTCTCCTCCTTGAACTAGCCTCGAGTGGATGTTAAGGTATTTGCTGGTTCCTAATTCTGTAATGAAAATGGGGTCCCCAAATTATGCGACCTGATCTTCCCTAAATGAGGTAATTGCAAAATATATTAGAATTAAAAATACATTCTTACCTCTTCTCAAAGGCGCCAAATATTACAATTTCTACCTTAGCGTGAATGTGTTGGGTGAAGAAGCTGAATTCTCTTCTTTTACACACCAATTAATCCGACCAACGTGAGTTGAAGATCCCGGCTAGAGCTTCATGCACTCGCAGGGCTCCAAATTACGCCTGTCGGGAAACTGTCCTATTCAGTGCTTTCTTCTGACGAATCGCTGACGTCAGCAGTATGTTCAGGGTGCGGAGAGCGGGGTTGCCACTTTCCCCTAGAGGCGTAAGCGTTGGGGCAAGATCCCCCACCCCCACCCCTTCTCAAGATTAAATTATGTTTTAGTGTTATTTTTAGGGACAATTTCTCTTCATTAACCTATCGAAGCTGTAGCAGGTGCATGAGTGCTGATATGCGCCCACCCCCCCAACTCTGTCCCAAGAAAACAAACAAGTCCAGAAAAAAAACAGACAAGAATGTAACCTTACAGCCTTCCCCATCAACCGATAACTTTTTAATAATAAACAAAATTAGAAGCCACAAAATTGAATGTAAACTTTTACAGCGACACAAACGCAATAATACAAAAAGTTGGATGCAATACAGAGCGATTTATTCAAGACGCGTCTGCTGTGTGTGCGTGTGGGAGGAGGGGGGGTTGACTTACAAGACAAAAACGAGACAACGTAACAATATAAAATTTCTTAAATTCCGGCTCTTAAAAATTATCTTTCTGCTTTATGTAAAAAAATAGCGTAATTAAACTACCTAAGAATATTATCGCCATAAATATATTGGGTAAGAGTCTGTGTGTGGACGTAGTCATGGCCTAGAGTTTTGAGAGTACATTTTTTTTATATCAGAAAATTAATCGAACTGATTAAACGTTGCATTTTGTTTTAGTATGTTTGTATCATAATTTTAAGATCAAATAAAAAGAAAATAGAGGCCGAACGCATTTTATTAATAAATACAGTCAATGATTTCCCTTGTTCTTCAGGACTGCTTTAATTCGTTTGGGCATCCTGGAGATCAAATTTGTGATGACATCTTGAATGATAGTGCTCAATTTTTGTTGAATAAGCACCCTGCAACTTCTCACAATTGGATGAATTCTGTTCATTAAACCACAGTCTGATTATCGCCCACATATTATCTATTATGTTCAAAATCTGGCGAATTCCCAGGAAAAGCTCCAAAATGTTCAATGTTATTTTCAGCCAAGACCTTCTTAAGTGCTTTTGCTTTCTGACAAGGTGTGCAATCATGCTGCACATGAAGAGGTCCTGAACTATTGGGAAAAGATGATGATGAAGCACGTGTTGGTACCATTTTGAGTTCCTGGCAGCGTTCTTTGGAAAGAAATTGTTAGTGTTCTAGTTATCTTAGATGAGAAGCAGCCGCAGACATGTAGTGTGTCCGAATGCCTCACTGTCTACATGACACGGGACTTCTTCGATGGGCTTCTTCGACGCCCTTCTAGACTTGAGACGTTTGTCGAAATGTTTCCTCTTCACTCTGTGCACTGAAGCGTTCCCACCTGCTCCTTTCCAATCGTGAGCAAGCTTGGCACTGGAGAGAACCCGATCCTTGAGCTGGGGCCTTACCAGGAGGCGATTTTTGGCGTTCATTTGAAACTCTTGGGAGTTCAGAAGACTTTTTAAAGTCATTGATGATCCTAAAGATGGCGCTCCTTGATGCAATACCCTTAGCAACAATCTCCTTGAATTTCAGGAGACTTTGCCGCAGAGCAACAATGGTGGCACACTTTTCTTTGGAAAGAATCATTTCTGGAATTCAAAAAGATTCGCGAAATTATTTTTACAAAAAATATTACGAAATATATTATAATTACACATCATTCATATCACCGATATTTGTCATCATTTTACCCTTTTGATCGAATAGTAAAGCTCCAGAAACTGAAACTCACCCCCTTCAGGAAGAGGATCATACGGCGATTTTGGATTGAGAAAAGGAATGCACGGTTTTTCTTATTATTTTTTAAATGTTGACTTTTTCATAAATCTGCAATGATTTACTTATTAGAAACGTTTGACCATGCTTGTATAAACAAAATAATAGAAAATAAAGTAGGCCAAATGAATATATTCGTCCGATGAGGAGGAGGTTCCTTCTCGAAACGATCTGCTGGAGGATAAATAACTAATCGCGTTTCACCCTTCATCCTTATCTTATTCCTTCCCTTATTTCAGTCAATTTTACTCCATTTTTTATACAGCCATTATGCTAAAATCAGTCGTGCTGTCCTTGCACTGCAAATGCAAGAGTGAGCCGTCCTCTTCCGTGAGGTTTGCCGTATATTGATCGAATTAACCGATTGTAATCGTAGACAGTCCAATTAACCAAGAGCAAAAGGCGCAATCAAGGACAGCTTTTTGCTTCTTGAACCCATACACGATGCTGCTAGAAATTATTAGCTTCTGCGGGAAGACATTTTGAAGGAAGATCAAATGGGGAGGGACGTCTTACCTTGTTGCAAGTAGCAAAAAACCTCTAAGGACCAAATAAAATCAGATAAATGAAATTTGTCTTTTGCATCTCTTTGATACTTGTAATCATTTACATAATACAAATAAGCGAATACCAGCAAAGGCATCTGCTCCCCATCTCTTAAGCTATTATTTATTTATCGTGACTAGTCTAAAGATATTACGTTGGCTCCTAACTATTTGCATTCATCTGTGTACGGCTGTATCAGACTTTCGGGGTGATTCCCATAAGAATGATGACACCGGGAAAGGGTTTGTGCTCTTATGGCTCGGGTAGAATTTGTTTTCATAAAATCTCCAATAATCTTTCACTTCGAGAGAAGTCGAAATGGTCTGAAGAGACTACGCTCATCTGTTGCCACATCTTAACACCAACAAGCAATCTTAATCAATATAAGGGCTACGAAATACCGTTAATACTCAAGGGGGCGTCTCCAGGTACCCTCAAATAAATCCCTCAAAAGCAGGAAACCAAACAGGGAGCAAGAAAACTAGAAGACTTAAAAGAAGGCTCTCACGAGAGCTTATTCAGCCACGCTCTTCCAAATCGCAGTTATCGTATTTTCCTCTCCAACGAGCAGCCATATAGGGTGGAATGTTCAGGCTACTTTCGAGATTGCAAGCCATACATGATATCCAAAATACGCATACTTATTTAGAATGGTTTGTAGGCCCCATGTATGTGTAAGTGAGAACCGATAAAGGGAGGAAAGGTTAAATTTCAATGCGCGACAAATTGTATACCTGTTATCATATTTAATAGGATTGCGTGTCACGCTGCCGGATAAAACAACCTGACACTCCTGTAGAGAACTACACTAGGGCTAACCTTGAGTAAACCTATTCTTTTTCTCGACTCTTTCCCATAATTTATCTCACCAAATCTTGATTTTCCAGGGTCATTGCCAGCGCGGTAGGTACTTATTTAGTTATGTTGTGAACGATTACCCCAAACCACGAAAAACACATTTTAACATCAGCAAACCACTCCCGCGGTTTTAACTAGTGTCAAGAAGAAACAGAAAGAGAACCTAATAGCCGAATGAGCCCTCACAGAGCTTCGGTACTGAAGAGTCAGGGATCGTGATTCGAATCCTAGCCCCATACCAAGTCTTAATCCCAAACGCGATTACTTGTGGATCGTACTTATGGACCTCACACACACCGCGGTGCAGTAGCGCTTGTGATGTCACGTTTTTTGATTTGCCCCGATGAGCGCACGAGAAAGAGAGAGAGATTGCGCAAAGGGAAAAGGGAAAGAACCGAAGAAGAATCAAGAATGTGAGAGGGAAAACAACTAGAGGAAAAAGGCCTGTTGCAAACGGGGCCTGTTTCCGCCATGCCTCGTCTTATTTAACCGCGAGGCAGGAAAAGGAAATAATATTGTTAGTCGCAGACGGCAAAACGACAGAAGAGCGAGCGGGTCTCCGCAGCTCCATTGGAATACATTTCGGACCGGGTGAAATCGCCTATAAAATCTAGGTCTTAAATCACGTGTGTGGAAGTGAGTGTGCATGTATGTATGTATGATCGTACATACATTACAAAATAACAATAAGTGAAAAGAACCACTAGGCAGAAGAACTCATATGACGCTTGAAATAAACTGTTGGACCTGGATTGGGGTAGATAGAATATGCTTACGCTTACTAAGATCTGTTGATGAGGAATACTCTATCAAAGTGAAAAAAATACCCGCATGAAATAGAGACACATAAATCAAACCTTTTTGTTTTATTAGCTTGTTTCCTACTCTCACTAACAGACAGACAGATTATTTCCCCAAATGTTACAGTCGGGAAATGAAACATCTGAGACAAATTCTTGCCTCATTAATTTTGCTGGAGAACTGCTATACGTAGCAGGCTATCACCTCTCACAAACGCGTCTTCTGCTTGTTTGATCCTACGCAAATTACCGTGTCCCACAAACCCATCGTCTGCTTGTTTGATGAGGCGCAAATTGGAGGGTCCCACAAACTCGCAGTCCCTCTCCCCAACATTAAAGAGGCCGCTGCAACGGAGCCTTGCAGAAACTGTCATCCAATGACTGAAGTCCAAATTTTGATAAAAGAGGGGGGGAGGGACAGACATAGATGGAAGGGAGATAGGGAAAATAACTTTAACAAATTTATGGACATATATAAATGTGGAAGGGATATTCATCGTTTCGGTTATAAAAGCGATACAGGCAGGAGAAAATAAATAATACCAGGAAGCGACATTGCGCTTCAATTATTGAAACTCCTCCGGCTTCATTCACCGTATTTTAGGTTTTATGGGATTGGATGTATCAAATTCACACCACGGAGTACTTGCACTCTTTTTCCGAACATGGTTGTGTTTTTTTAAGAACGTGTTCTTTTTTTTGCCCATGATAAGTTGGAGTACAATTATGTCTGGGCAAACGGGGAGTACAATTTGGCCAGTGGAGATAGTTTCAGTCATGGGTATGATGGCGTTCCCGGAGGGGGAAGGGGTGATCTGCCTTCATTGCGGAATATATCCAGGTTGTGGAGAGTGGCGCGCCCTTCTTGTCCCGATCTTCCCAAGTAGACTCCTCTTCCGACTCCTCGGTCTTTCTCCTTTCGGTACATTGCCTCCTCTCTTCGCCGGGATGCGGTCGAGCCGAATGGGGGAGACATCGCGTGTCGTTTCTGGAAAGCTAAGCAACGTCAGCCTTGGTTAGTTGTCGGATGGGATCCAAATTGTTTGGGCGGTTGCCACGCAACCGCCCCTCACCCCCACCCCCCTTTCCGCTGTTCACAGATCCCCCTCAAACTGAGATAGGAGTGAGAGGGTGCGTGGAAGGTATGCACATAACCAGAATAGACAAAGGAGGAGACTACTTATTGAAGGGTGACCCACTCTCAAAGCCTTTGGGAGAAGGGTGGGAACCAACCCCTCACTGCGATGGGTGATCGACAGTCGGGATATCAGCTGAGCCACGGAAACCTCAAAAAAGGACCTTAAATCTCGCCCGATATTTGCCCCTCGCTTTCATTTTCCCTTGGAGACGGATTAATGGGGTTGAGGGGAAACTCCATTTATTTCCAAGGGAGGAGATAGTCCATTTTGGACAAATGGCCTGAAACTATGCCCCCCCCCCCCCACACACACTTCTTCAGTCCTTTCTACGTCCCTTACTGGGTGTCACGGGTAGTAAGGACAACCACGCTGAAGCTGACATCTGTAAGATCCCTTGCCCTCCGTGCCCAACACTCGTAAGTGGACCATGGGTCTATTTATTTGCCCCGCATCTGCACTCCCCCGCTCCCATCTCCCCCACTGTGTTTACAGATCTCTCCTTGCCAATTTTCAGGCGGTGCTCTCGTTGGTTTTCACTTCAGGAGAGATGAGCGCCCTCCTTTATCACTCCAAATGTCACTCCGTTTACACACTATATACTATCTACTCCCCCCCCCAAGACTGTAGATGCCTAAGTTAGCGAGCGTGGGAGGGGCAATAATGCCTCTCCCACCCTCCCTTTACCCAATACCTAACATTAAGCCCACCTCCCTCCCCAATTAAAGAGGTCTTTCCTAAACTTCACCCACGCACTCCACTCACCCAGCCCCTTTAACAGGCGGGTCATGTATGAAACCCCCTCTCCTGCCCGCCGGTGGCCTCCCCCTGCCTCCGCCCCAGCATGGGGGCGTCTCGGGGGCCCCAAATCAGCGCGGGGAACTTCCCAGTTGAAATTGTACCTACGGCGCTTCTTGGGTGCCACGATGCGATGCGGCTCTCCTGGCACCGGTGACCAAGCTACCCCCTTAGCCTTCATCTCTACGTTAAAGCTGTTTTAGCGCCTCTAAATCAGGCTCCCGTCGGAGGGGGAGAGTTAACGTGGGGAGAGTTGCACGCCCAGTTGTCAACTCGTTTTTCTAAAAACAATTTTTTTGCGAAATTCTGATAAAAAAATTAGCACAGATGCTATCGTTGGTTATCGCACGCAATTAGTAGATCGTGGCACAGACACCATCTTGGAGTGCCACATTTAGTCTCCTCGGATACAATAACTCCCAGACTTTTTCACTTGTCTCAACTTCACCACTTTCAACGGGAACCTTCTCTATTTAACCCCATCTAGTCAAATTGACATTGTTGGTTTTCGACTTTTAAAAAATCCATGTAAAAGTCAATAAAAAAATCACTGCGATTTATGTATGAATTTATTTCAAAAGTAAAGCCAGAATGGTTATTGGGACCAGATAATAATGAAAAGGTGGTGAAGTTAGAGGGAGGTAAAAAATGCACCGCTTTTGCCCTCGTTCCGCGACGAAAGAAGATTCGCCAAGAGACGTGACGGCGCCCTTCCTTTCACCGACAGCGACAGGTGCGAATGACAGTGGTAATACTCTAATGACGTAATTTGGTAGGTTTTTACGCCGAGCGATGCCCCTGAGATCCCCCATTCATTAACTTGGATATATTGGCTGGCAGCCGTAAACAAGTTCAAAACGATCTGCGCGAACGGTTCGCTCTTGTCTTCTTCTTCGCCAATGGGTCTGGATGGAATCAATTATGTTGGACGAGATCAAATAGTGCAATCCTAAAAAATTATATGATCAGCTGATCTCAACTGCCAGGAGACTATTATGAACAGATCATTTCCGCAACCAAAACACGACTTTAGAAAATTTTATTTTTTGTTTAGATTTGACGGCAAAGAATGTGCAAAGTGACTACGATATTCCGTAATTTTAGTTTCTTAAAGCAAATTTAGGCTCTAGATTTGAAACTAATGGTACTCGATCGTGTGGTGGGTTTTCAATAGTTTGAAACTTATGGTACTCGATGATCTGGGGGAGGGGGGGGGGATAAATGGTTTGAAACTTATAGTACTCGATCGTGTGAGATTTTTTAATGGTTTAAACTTATGGTACTCGGTGATGAGGGGGGTTCAATGGTTTGAACAAATGCTACTGGATCGTGTGGAATTTTTTAATAGTTTATTCTTTTTAGTATACTACATCTCACTCGTATTTGCATTCTTATCCATTTGTTTTTTTCTGTTCTATGATGCTAATTATCCGACAAATATATATATATATATATATATATATATATATATATATATATATATATATATATATATATATATATATATATATATATATATATATATATATATATATATATATATATATTTGTGAATGTTTCTGCTTCTAGCAGGCCGGATCTTAATCAGGAAGTCGTAGGAGAGCAAGAACTGAATTCAACATATATTGGTAAACGTTTCGGGCTCTGGACCCATCTTCTGGGAGAGAACAATAAAAACAAAAAATAATTGTTTTTACAAAAGAGAACAATGACGAGAGCTAAGGGTTAAATGTAAAAATGCAAACAATAAAAAGCTAAAAAAAGTCAATATGAAGGACAAATTTCTGTAGTTTGAGTAAAATAATGAAAAAAAGAAAATACAAAATAAATTCGAATGAGATTAATGGCGGTAGAAATGGAACAAGAGGTAAACACAATAAATACAGTATCAAATTTAACCTGATTCGGAGAAAGCTGTGAACTGACTGAATGAAATTTAAAAATTCGTAACTAAGAAAACTTTGATTTAGTGTTGGTGCTCCTTATACGGTTTGCCAAAAACTCATAGAGCTAGTGTTCCTTTAAAATCCATTCTGGCCGCCTACAATTCATTCACCTAATTACGACCTAGCTCAATTTTTAGTTTCCCTTCTTTCTGATTTTACTCGAAATGATTCTACTGTGGATAATTCTCCACAATTTATAGATGCATTCAAGCGACTCCGTTCCCACTGTCACATGGTCTGTTATGACGTTTCCTCTCTTTTTACCAATATTCCATTAACTGAAGCAATAGACATAATTTGAAATAAACTGTTTCCCCTTCCCCTGATAGCTTGCATCATGGATTCTCTCGATCTGCATTTAAATCTCTTCTAGAATTAGCTGTTCACGATTCCTTCTTAACTTTTAATAAAAAATATACAAACAAGTTGATGGTATGGCTATGGGTTCGCCACTTGGAACAACCTTCGCCAACATTTTCATGGGCCATTTGGAAACAATTTTTAAATACCTAGTAGAGGTAATTGTCCCATAGAATTTAAACCTAATTTTTATAAACCATACATGGATGACAATTTCACATTATTCAATAACTCTGCTCAATCTGAACTTTTTAAAAACTTTATAAACTCGCATCAGCCTAACATTTCGTCTACCATGGAACCAGAAACAAATAACAGTTTATCATTTTTGGATGTTAAAAATAAAAAAAAAACACGGTTACTTTGTATGTTCTGTCTTCCGAAAGCCAACGTTTACTAACCTTAGTCTAAACTTTTATAGCTTTTGTACATTTCAATTTAAAGTTAATATTTAAAAAACCTTAATCAAATGGTTCTCAACCGGTGCGCCGCGAGATCTTCTTAAGTGTGCCGTTCAACCGGTGCGCCGCGAGATCTTCTTAAGTGTGCCGTGAAATTTTGAACGACACACTAAGAAAATGCAAAAATCCACGTGATTCCAACTCTAACTTTGTTCATTTAGGGATGACTCCACTGACATCAGTAATAAAAGTTAATTGCTTGCATTTGTACGTTTTATTGATGGTAAGGAAATAATCAATCAATTTTTATGTTGTAAAGAAATGTTCACAACTAGGAGAGGTAAAGAAATTTTTTATATGGTAACAGGCTACATCAAAGAAATGGATTTGTCTTGGAAGTCCTGTGACAACTATTCGACTATAAAAAATAGACTGGTTCACAATAATTGTAATAATATTGGTGTAGTCTATTCAGTCGAATTATCTGTTTGTCCAAGTAAATATCTTGAACAGACAGGAAAGCAATCAAGTGCCGTAATAATCAGCATAAATACAATGTTAGGAGAGCTGTAAAATATAGTGCGGTTTTTTGTTCATATGTCCGAAAATAACCATTAATTAATTTGATTTCAGCGAAATTTATTTTTCACTTAGACGACGCAATTAAAAGAAACATTGTTGAATGTTCATGTATAAGCCAATTTAATAACTTTAACATTTTCCCTGGCCTTTTTAAAATTGATGCTGTTATGAAAAAACTCATTCTTGATGAAATCATCTTTGACTTATGTTCCTAATTTTTTTTGCAATTTTCATTTTTATAGGCACCCAATTTGTTAATTAAATTATTGCATTGATTTTGTATTAATATTATTTTATTTCTCTCCCTCTCTCCTTGCCCCCCTCCCCCAATATATTTGCTTCTCGTGTCTGTCCTAATCTGCCACCTTAGACTATCTCCTTTTCCGTTAATCGTTTTAACCCATTTGGCTCTGTTCTTGACCTGTTCTGCCTCTTGGTTTGACCTGTGAATTTACCCGTCCCTCTCCTACTTCCTCATTGGTGATTTCTTGTGTTAGAGGCGGTCCTTTATTGTTTACTGTTTTATATATACCCTTATTATATTATTAGAGTTCGAAAGTACTCGGAAGCACCTTTTCATTTTTCTTGTGGGACAGTGTATGCACTTATATATATATATATATATATATATATATATATATATATATATATATATATATATATATATATATATATATATATATATATATACAGGAGTTGAACAAAAAAATAAGTGGAACAGTAAAAATTCAACACCAATATTTGAATGAGCCATTTATATTACGAATATCCATCCAAATTTCCTTGTGAGTGTTTTTGTTTTTAATGTAGATACAGTTTTAATTATCAACTCTAATGATTATTTGAATTTCTTTTTCAGATCGTGCTATAGATGTAGATGTTCAAAGTTTTTAGTAGTTGTAGATTTTTATATAGTAAGAGAGATAGTTTGGTGAAAAACACACCGTTGATATTTTGCCCTGGTGATTGGGGCTTCTCCTGTATTATTATTATTATTTATTTATTTTCTTTTAAATCTTAATGTTGTAACAATTCTGGCTTTTTTATATGATGAAAATTAATGCAATATCGCCAGAAAAGATGAGGAATTAAACCACACTCTCCGAAGACAATTTAATTCAGAACAGTTTCGGTGAGATACACCGAAACTGTTCTGAATTAAATTGTCTTCGGAGAATGTGGTTTAATTCCATATATATATATATATATATATATATATATATATATATATATATATATATATATATATATATATATATATATATATATATATATTCTGTTTTTTTGTTGTTGTTTTTGAGGGATTTTTTTTTGTTCTTTTCTTTTTCTTTTTTCTTTTTTTTGTATACACTTATGTATAGACTTTTTTTTCTGGTACAAATTTGACATATATTTATTCTAGCTTTTAAACTTTTATTCCCAAAGAAATTTTTTTAGCATATATTTGAACTAGCTTTAAACTTTCATGCAAGTTGTTACATAATATTTCAAATTTTTACACTTTCATACTAAATTTTACCTCGTTCTAACTTTAAACTTTCATACTACTTTTAACATATAATTGGTTTAACATTAAACTTTCATACAAGTTTTTACATAATTTTTCTAACTTTTATACTTGCATACAAATTTTGACATATATATTTATTTTAACTTTAATCCTTCATACAAATTTTAACATTTATATTTAATCTAACTTTAAGCTTTCATACATATTTGTTCATATTCTTTTTAACTTTTTCACATTCATACCAATTCCTATATAAATAAAAAAACTGTTTATTTTTAGTTCAAGGATAATACATTTAAGTATATGTTTATCCTTTTACTTTATATAAACATTTTTTAAATAATTATATATTTTTGAAGCGTTCAAGCCTTTATATTCTAATTGTGGCTGAATTAGTACATTTTAAGTGCTTATTAAAAAAACAACTTTTGTCAACATAAGTGATATAAATAATATTAGACAGATTAAGGATTTAGGTCATAAGTTGGAGTTAGTTTCAAGTACTTTGTCGTAATAGGGTTGTTTCTATATGAACTTTGGGTCATACAATATATAAAAAGGATATTCTATGTAAACCATTCAGTCAGTTCCTCAGCAGCAGTTCTCCTGCCACTTGGGAAGTTAGTCCGTCGTGTGATTTTACGTTTTAGTCTTGTCATGTCAATGTCTAAGTCCAGGTCCAGATTTAGCAGTATTTCGGTTTCTATTTTGTCCCATGTCTTATTTGCTTGTGATTGTACTAAAGTGTTGATTGGTTGTAGTCTCCCTCTTCTGTGTAGTGTTCTTTGTGATGCATTCCCGTCTTCTTGTGTTATTAATAATCAAGGAGGCTTTGTTCTGTATCCCCTGCATAGATCTCAGTGTCAAGATCCCTGAGGTTTGGGTGATTACCGCTGGGTCTATAAGCTTTGGTCTTACGCAGCAAAGGTAGAGTTTCCTTAATTTACTCCTGCTCAGTCTGCGGAAACGGTACAGTTTCACCAGTTTCCCCCTTGCAAGTTGATCCGGTCTATAACATGAGGCTTATACCCCCCTAACGGTAAGTTTCAGCCCGAGCACTGTGCTCTCCTGAGAGTAGTGGTGCTTTCGATCGCCAACATAGATGTCGTCGTATATCGTGCGGTTCATGGGGATAATGAAGAAATTTTGGACGTTCGTCTTTATCTTCCATTTACGCTCGTACGAGTCTATGTTTTCAATCTCCGCCGCCGTGTCTGCAGCTTGCACTAGGTCGTTGTTGTAAGTGTTCGGTACAATCTGCTTGATGTCATCTGCAAATTGCAGATACATCGCGTCACCCTTGATTAGTGATGTAAGGTCGATCGTGTAGATACTATACAGCAGAGGACTGAGGCAGCTACCTTGCGGCACACCAGCCTTGAGACTAAATTCCGGTCCCTTGTGGCCCTCAATCTGTATCTGAGCTCTTCTTTCCATCACATAATCGAAGAGGATCTTTTCAATGACTGGGTTCAGCCGAAGGTTTACAATCTTGAATTGCAGACCCCTCAGCCAAACCTTGTCAAAGGCCTCCTGTACGTCTCTGAGGACTACGTCTACGTACTTTCCCTCCGCCCTGGATTTTGCTAGTTTTTCTGAGAGAAGTACGAGCGCGGTGTCGGTTCCTCTTCTCCGATGAGTCCAGTTTCTCTCTTTTCCCCACTGCAGGGCGAGTTTATGTGTGGAGGCAGCCCGGGAAAGCTTTTAATCCTGACTTCTTCCTACATTGAAGCAGGGAGGAGGGTCAGTGATTGTTTGGGCAGCCATATCTTGGAATTTTCCTGGTCCAATCGTTGTCTTGCATGGTAGGATCAAAAGCAACGAATATCTGAATAATTTGAAAGATCAAGTCCACCCCATGGTCCAGACATTATTTCCTGATGGTGAGTGGTTTTTCCAAGATGACAATGACCCAATGCACACCGTTCATGGGGTTAAGAATTAGTATGAAGAACATAGGAGTGAGCTACTACACATGGAATGGCCCCTACAATCTCCAGAACTAAATATTATTGAGCATTTGTGGTGTGTCTTGGAGCGACAAGTTAAAAGTCCTTACCCTCCACCGTTGTATCTGAAACAACTGGAGCCGGTATTGCAAAAGGAATGGCGCAATATTCCTCTCAATGAAGTGAGAATGCTGTATTGAATCAATTTCAAGCCGCAGAGAGCAAAAGGAGGACTAACTCCGTATTAAATAAATATTCATTGAATTTAACGTGTTCCAATTATTTTGTTCAGCCCCTATATATATATATATATATATATATATATATATATATATATATATATATATATATATATATATATATATATATATATATATATACACAGTAATAGGATTAATTTTATATGTCGCATATAAAATTAATCCTATTACTGTGGTTTTATCCCTATAGTTACACGTACGCTACTGTTCTTTTGGGGATATACTCGTATATATATATATATATATATATATATATATATATATATGGAAAATTCACAAAGTATCGCGCGCGTGAGTAAGCAATAAATGCAACAAAGCCCACAGGGAAAATTAATACGAGGATTCGAAGTACTTTCGAACTTTATCATTCCTTGATAAAGAACTCGAAATAAAGTTCGAAAGTACTTTACTTGGAATCCTCGTATTAATTTTCCCTGTGGGCTTTGTTGCATATATATATATATATATATATATATATATATATATATATACACTTTAAAGCATCAAATTATGTCTCAATTACAAAAGAGCCATTTTGAGGGGAAGGGGAGAGCGTGTGTTGACTTAATAGCGAGGTTGAAAAGGTTCGAAACCAGTGATTGCAGTTGTCCCTTGTTTGCTCTGGAGGTGGTGTTCCGGCGTTAGCTGCGTCGCCTCCGGCGGAGGATTTTCCAATACATCTAAGCGAACGTTCTGAGGATGCCATTTCATGGATGAGCGATGGTCCAAAAGGGCTCGGAATTCCCTCCTTTGTCCACGCCCTAGTTTCGGGTAATGGCGCGAGCTTCCTTCCCTCCATTAGGCGAAGACACACCCTGTAGTTTTACCCAATTATGTATTGTAGTCTTAACTTGAGACTACTCGAATGCCTTCCACACTGTTGCACTCGCAAGGGTAGTTTAAGTAACATCGATTTTTGTTACTTAAACTAAGAAGCGATAACCAACGAGGGCATCTCCGCTAGAAATTCGTGTAGGTAGAAGTGAAACTGGGGCCGGGAGGGCCCACTATATTCCAGATGTCAGCCGCAGCAAGGTCGCTCATGTTACCCCTAAAAGTACGCCTTGGACGCAACCAATTTTCGCTTAAGAATTTACAACTTTCTTTATTAAAATATTCTTACTTGCAAGTATCTATATTATTATCATCAGGTGTCCAAGAAAGTGTGTGCACTTTTTTTTTTAACCGACGTGGCTAAATAAAAGCACAGTCCAAACCCTATTATTTATTCTAAAGTTGAAAATTGGCAAAGATGGCCACCGCCACTATAGCCTATATATTGAATTCTTACGATGAAATGATATGGCTGTTATACATTTTCTGAAAGCTTACAGACAGCTGAATGTTGTAATACTTGTGTTTTGTGTCTGTGGTGTTCCGAGATGCTACAGGTCTGAAAGAAAGAACATAGTTTAGGCGTAAATTGTGAAAAAATGTACACCTTTGTTGGTTTGAGGACCTGCAATGACCTCCATATTTGGCAGAAAATTCACAATGAAAGCTTAAAAAGTTTGCTTTAAAATGAAACCAAACACAATATCATTCAACATTGAGAAAAGTCCTAACTGTGAGCGTAAACTCGGTAATGCGTCAGCGTCTAACGTGCAATTTTTCTTAGGTGGTGGTTAGTTACTTCATGAGATGATAACCAACATTTAGCTGGGCACCTGGAAAGGTTATCATACGAAAATATGATCTAAAGACAGATATCTATTCAAAAAATATAACTAGCCTTCGTACCTTTGGGTGATAACGAAAAGTGAAATTTTGGTCTCAGGTCCATGGACTAAAAGAGCTACACATTTAGAACTACAAACACTTCTTTATTCTCTGCCCAGACACCTATGACTTCACTCATTCATACCATCTATTTGTCTTTCAACAGCCTTGCCATTGCAGCTGTGCTTCATTTGTCGAGAACTGATAATTAGGTCATTATATCTACCGTCCCTAATTGTTCTAGGACTAGTATTTGAGAGTTCTGTCAGTCTTCCTTCTCTAACACCACAATTATCTGGATTACACAGGTGGATGTCACACGTTATGTTCGCCGGGTGTCGTGAACGTAACTCGACGCGTATTAACAGATCTGCTCGGTCTCTAATAGTGTGAGAACAAGATGAAGTATATCAGTACATATGTGCACACAAATATTCGCACACGCAGCTAAGCACAACAAGTCAATGAAATAAAAAAAAACAACAACATCTGATTGTTTTCCCCGATTAAATTTAAATTCTGAAAAGGGGAAATTCTCAAAATAACGTGTTTGTTATTATGTTTTTGAATCTTGTCTTCCTTCAGAGCTTACAAATGGCATCGTTTCCTGGCTTCACGTCACATAAAGGCTCACGTATCCAATTACAAACGAATCGAGATGGAGAGCAGATATATAAACATTGGGAGAAAAATTAATCCATTGATCAAGCTGCATTATCACGTTGAGATTGTGTATCTGCGACATTTTTCACATATTGAATGATTAACGAAGCTCATATCACATAAATATCGCCAACTGACATGGGTTAATTAACAAAAAAACAGGACCATGATTGATTGTGCAGTGCTTCAAACAAAATTATCATCATGACAACAGTATTCAGATATTTTTCTTATAGCCATTGATTAATGCTCAACAAATCTCATATCACATAAAATTTACATATTCCTATAATCGATCTAAAAAACGATGGCGAGCAAAGAATGAAAGATTGAGAAGAAAAATTAATTGAGCGTGCGGCATTTCGACTAAAATCTGCAGTCGACTTCTTGAGACATTATTTAAGTACAAATTAATCACATCTCCATCTCTAAAAGTTTCAGATAAACCTATTTTAAACACTGTTTTGACAGGGCTGCGTTGTTCTCGATTAAACCATCCGATGATTTAAATATATATATTAGAAAAATATCTAACCGTAAATTCATAACATTATGATATAAAATAAAAGTCCTGCTTTGATGAATTCGTGGGAAACTGAGAACTGATTGTTGGACGCGCGCAGATACCGGTAGTCTGAGAACATTCTTAGGTCAGGGAATGCGAATTATATGGGCTTGGGAAACTGAAACTCGACTTGTTAAGCGCATCATATACGATCTGAGAACAATCATAACCCAATCAGTGCGAATTATATAGGTTTGTCTGAAGTATATCATGATTAAAAAGGTTAATTTCTGGCCTTCTCACTGACTTGATGCAGTTAATGAGTTTCAAGCTACACTATCATCTTTACACTGCGAATTGGGTATTTTTTCCAAATATAAATTGCTAAAACCTTCATAGACCCCAATCTTAAACGGTGTTTTATTAGAATTGTGTTTAAGATCGATTAATTTGGGGCCTTCGCGCTCCGACGTGACACATTTAATGAGTTATTTTTCTATTTTGCGGCCGAATCTAAACAAGGGAGATAATATGAGTGTAGACAGGCGGCGGCTCTAATGGATTTACTCGAGAATTATTGGCCATAGACGATGCGTTTTCCAACCATGGCAAACACTGTAAATACACCTTACTTACGGAGCCGGGAGGGAGGAGGTACGCAACCCCTAAAGCCCCAATAGTACTGGTGTCCGTTGGCTACTCGGGTGACGTCTCTTTCATACATTTCCACTTCCTCACAACCCCATCACATTACAAAACCTCTTTTCATGAACTTAAAGCCCCAAATACATCGATGGTACGTCCAAAGACCGCGCAACTCTCTTCAGCCCCTCTTGTTTTGCAACGAAAACAATGTATTTGTGTGCGAAAGAATATAAGTACATGAAAATCACCAAAGGTATGTGCATAGACCGAAAAACGAAATGACGCGACTACTTGGGGCCCAAAATTAATCGGGAACAACACCTTACGTTCCAGGGTGGCTTACCTGGTCTCACCAAATTGGGTCCTAACTCGGGTACCTCAAAAGCGCAAACGGAATTTACCTTACAATGGCAGCTGCGCTCCATTTGTCTAGAACTAACAATTACACCAATATTTTCGCCTCCCCTAGCTTCACCCCATTCATAGCGAGCCTCTCGTTACAAACATAAGAGCTTAAATGCTCTCGTTGGTCTGCGCTTTTAATTTTTAAGTAATAATAATAATAAATGTAGGTCATTATATATCCTGCTCACAATTCCTCATTATCACCATCGATAGCTTAAAAGGTCGAGCCCGTGTGCCAACCTGAGTCAGTGCCATCTTTCTCCGGACCGCGGCACCAGTTCCGGAACTGGCACTTCAAAGGTCATTGCCATGGCAACGAGGGCCAACGAATCACGTCATTAGCCGAATCTCATTCGGCAACCCTAAATCCGCCCAAGGGCGTTGAACCTCAATGCACAATCTAAGGTCATTTAACAGTTTCATGGGATTATTATGGAATAAAACTTGATAATACTGAGGAAATCAGGTACCTCTTGACATTTGTTTACCACGTAGGAGTAATAACGAGGGATTTTTTTTTTAAATTCCTGGTCATTTAAATCAATTTGTTGGGGAATCTGGTAATCATAGGGAAAAAATAGCTGTTTATTGGGCACCCCGAGTAGTCTTCTCTTTTGCTTATTCGGGCCATGTACTACCAGCCACATATTTATAGCCCCAACTTCACAACTCTACGAAGTTTCCTCTCAAAAACACCCTGTTGATGCTCACGTTGGTTTTAGCCTCAGTAACACAACTACTACACCTAAACACAATAAGTTCTTCAAGTAAAATTGTGCGGAAGGTCGCCCAAGTAGAAATTTTAGGTTGGTAGGGAACAGAGAGGGCGCGTAACTCTCCTAGTCTGCAGACACATACACCACCTTACGCATCTGAAATACGCCCATACGCTTACTGAACATTCATCTCCTGCCAACACTTCCAAAATTCAGCACTTCTTTAAAACACCATCAGCAATCGCTTTTCCATAAATTGTGGTTGGCGCACATCAACGTTAAAAGGGTATTGCCCTCGCTGTGGCATAACTTACACACGATCCGCGAACCCCCTCCCCCCATGGTCCCAGCCCCGAAGATCCAACAAGTGCGCGCCGCGGGTAATTATGGAGGTGGAAGAACATTAAGGACGGGTTAAAGAGCAAAGAAAACACCGTTTTCGTGATAAAAATAACCAATTCTTTCGGCAAATCTTTAGATACGAAGGCAATTTAGAAAGGGGCCGTGATCAGACCACGATACCTCCAAACATTCGTTTGCTCGTTCGTTTCCTCGAAGAGGCGAGTTTATAAATGAATAAAATATCCAATTTAAAATTGAGGCAAATTTCGTCGAAATAAAAGGTCAGTCAGAATTTCGACTGGTTGTTAATGATCCTTTTCAAGGAGTCATCCTCTCGCAAAACGCCTTTAAGTATAATACTATAGAAGTTCAAAACAGTTCCGGGGGCAAGGGGGGCAAATACGCCAATTTGTAGGTCTGGATTAGAATCAGTAATTATAGGGTGATATAAAAACACCACCAAATCTCGAAGGGACTCTAACCGCCATTGAAACCAGGGTGGGCAAAAAAAAACAAAAAAAAACCAGCCCTAAAAACCCGGGTTTTATTCCCGGTTTTTTGGGGGCTTTTTCAAGTGAAATTTGAAAAAACCTGGGTTTTGGTTCATTTTTTCAAAATTACTTTTTTTTCAAGAAATGAATGCTACTTATCATTATTTTATTCAAAATTAATATTTATGTTTATAATTTCAACAAATATGTATCAAATTAAGGTTATTTCTCTGATACTGACTCATAATTCATCTCTCCTTCTACAGGTTATGGCTATCATGGGTACCCACAATTCGTGATCAGTGATCTGTTCTTACTATAATATAATTATTAAACTAAGTAATTATTAATATTATATAAAAATAGAGATAGTATTCTTTTTCTATGTTATTCTAATGCTTTTAGAATTTGTTTTTTTGAAAAAACCCAGAATAAAACCCGGGTTTTATTGGACTTTTTCAAAATTTGGGTTTTTTTGCCAACCTGATTGAAACCCATAAGAATCTATTCCAAATAAAAATGAAAATTTAAGTTTCGGTTTTTTTAACTCCACGAAGGGTGGAGAGGCGAAAATTATAGCTGTAAATATTTACAGCCTTGCAGAACGTAAGCAATTTCTATAAAACTTAAAGAATCTATAAATGGTCAGATAAAAAAATACAACAAAAACTTAAACTTTAGAAAATTCACATTGATTTTGCTGCCAAAACATTTCCTCTAATTTTAGGGGAAAGGAACGAAATTCTCAAATACGTGAAGAAGTTTTTATTACCGAAAGCAAAAAGATTTTGCTTCTGAAATTGGAGATACAAATGCCGAGGTCCAAAAACGAGAACAATTAAATTAATCGACGTTCAGAGAAAGAGTACAAGAACTAAATCCAGTAAATTCGAAAATGGAAGTGTGTATAGTGTTATAGGGAGTATTTTAGTCATTACGAGCATACCGTTTGCATAGACACGCTATCTTTCGGCCGTCGGCAAACCTATAAATGCTGGCCAGCCCTGAGAGTTTCCTGGGGTTTCCTGCGGGGTTTCCTGCGATGACATCAGAATGGTCACTATGGTGTAATGTAAGCACTATTTCCTGGATTATGTGTAGGAGCAACTTTTAATTAAGTGAATTGACTAAATTAATAAGGTATGTCAATGTGTTAAAAATAATGTCCGAAAGAAATGAGTGCAACAATTACTGCTAATCATCCATGTAACAAAAAAAGAAAAGAGCCGTAAATCATAGTTTCCTCAAAAAGAAAAAAGATCCTTTGGGAAAAATAGAAAAATGCAACGGCAAAACACAAATGTGGATAAAATATGACAATTACAACATAAAAAGAGGGTTTAAATTTTGAGAAAACCGAACACTGTGGAGACTGCAGACAAAGGAAAAAAGATTGGTTAAGAATGGAACCAATCTGTCAGAGAAAAATGAAAGGATACCAAAGCACGAATGTTTCTACCTCAAATGGCACACGAAAAGCATGTGAAAAAAAAACCCGGTTAACCGGTTTTGTGAACGGTCGATCCAAGAACAGACTAGCGGGTTTTCAGCCGCTACAAAACCGGTACTACAGGGCCGGCTGTCATTTATGCTAAATTTATCAATACAAACAAGAGAATGTTTGGTAAATTACATAGAGGGTTTTAATAAAAAATACACACAATTTAAAACGCTTTCGGGTTTTAAGTTTTTATCAAGTCTATTTAAGGGATTCAAAACATTTGGGGATGGGTGAGTTTATTCAATTCTGGTGCTACTCAGCGTGAGCTACGCAAAATATTTTGGCACTCGGTGAGTATTCAAGAGGCATGGTTAATTTATTATCACCTGGTTAAAAAGAGGAAGTGAAAGACCTTAAAATTATTATTATTCAATCGTTTGACCGGGCGTCATATGGCGATGGCATTGCATCAGGAAAATGTAGAAGACAGGTATTTAGGACCAAACCGAGGGATCGCTTTTATAGGGTCAAGAAGTCGAGGAGCAACGGATAATGGCTTTAGTCGAGGGCGACCAGACTTCTGCTTGTAATCCTTGCTATGGTAAGTTTTCCTACATCAATGCAGGTGGGATGATTTTAGCAGTAACTTTTAGCTAAATTGCCGCGAGCCTCTGTCGCAGGTTAACTAAATGGAGCTTGTGAACAGCAGATTAGCTCGCTACAGAACGAGATTGAAAATAACGATGGTTTTAATACCAAGGGTTTTCTCAAAGAGAAGAGTTACAGAACGGAGGCAGGTTGGTTGTGCAGAGTTGAGTGCTTCGAGATGTCTAAGCCTCCAAGTAGACTCCTCGTTTGGGTATTTGATGTATCTGCCTCCCCCCCCCCTCCATCCATTTGCCCACCCACTACTTTCTATACAACTCCTTTTCGAGTAACTCCTGCAGATATATCATCGTTATTCGCTTCTTAAAAATAAACGAATCGCCTCAAAGTTGTTAAGCCAATCCTTAGCTAAAGTAGCCAATAAGAGGAGGTATTTGATACAGTAGCCAATTTTGAGCAACAGAGTAGCCGGTCACACTGACTTTTAGATTTTCCCAGGTGGGAGTTTGGGTGATGCCAATATAATTGGGGGAGCTAATAGAAATCAGGCGATGGTAGTTTTTGCTAAATCAGAATTCTAGGACATCAGCGACAACTACGATTCTCAGGAAGCAGAAACATAAAGTGTCATCAATCAAATAATCAACACTTTCTTTCATTTCCAACTCAGGATGTGTAAAGGTAACTCTAACTTTTTGTTAAGACCAGGAAGTGTCCAACTATGAACCATGTATATATTTTTTTTCTAAGGTGTAGAGCATGTGGAGTTACATGACAATGACTATGTAGAGCAAAGAAACCCATTAACTTTGTGTCAGAGTGAAATACACAAGGGCAGTAACGAAGGCCTCAAATAATCCCTTTCTTGATGAGGAAAATAATGCAATTTAATCTCAAATATTCTCTTCAGGATAAAAACAATTTAATGCACGTGTGTGAGCGTAGAATATCTTTATAAACGCACATGTAAATGTACACAATATTAGTAACGTACGCATTTTAGTGTACATATATCTAAAAGTACATATGCAATGCACACATTATTTATAATCATACGAATATAAACGTACGCATTATCTGTACATTTACGTATATATGTGAATGTACGCATTAAAATGTGCACAATATATATATATATATATATATATATATATATATATATATATATATATATATATATACTTACACAATGCAAGTAAATGTACGCATGCGAACGTAAACATCATCTGTAAATATACGCAGGCAAATGTGCACAATGTCTATACTTAACGCATACAGGGGTACAAATCTTTAAATTTCTAATAAGCAATGAACACAATGTCTGAAAATACACATGTAAACGTAACCTTTTTAAATGGAGACAATAAAGCGACGGGAATGTACACACATTTGGTAAGTCGTCCACGTAATTCAAGACTGACGAAAAATACAAAAAAAAATGTCGTAGGTAGGTAACACCATCCATCAGTCTCTTGCTTGGCCTGAACGGACACCGGAATGGATAATAAAACTAACATAAAGATCAGCATAACAATAGCTGCCAAGCCCGAGGGCGCCAGAAGACGGTTCTCGTTTGTTTGCTTTGTGTAGGGGGCGGGGAGTATTCAGGGGTTTGACACCAACCCCTGGGGAGGGATACCCGTTCTGCGTAGGGGGTATGAGGATACAACGACCCATCTGCAGGATTTCTTGGAACATAGAAGAATGTGTGAATGGCGTTGTGAATACGGGAGAGGAAAGAGAGCGGTGTTGTGAACTTTTGGACTTTGGATATAAAAAGTAGTGAAAGGAAAATACATACACACATATATGATTGCAACTGCAATCATGTATGCATATATGTATATAATAGTGGAAGATAAATAGTTAGGGATAGATTTCCCTGGTGAAAAGGATAGAGGGGGGGGGGGAAATCCCTGGTGATAGGGAATCGCAGGCATTTGTTAGAGGTTGGATGTTCTTCTCTTTGTTATTGCTCTAATATTCTTGTTGTTGTTCGTACTGTTTTCTGCTTCTTTTTTGTTTCTTAGTTGTTTGGATTGCTATTGAATAGCATGTTTTTGTGTGGTTGTTTTTTTTTTAATGTTATTGGTTGAGTGTTCGTTATGTTTCTTTTAATTTGTAGTGGTTTTTGTAGCATTCATTGTGAATGGTTGCGTGATGTGAAGATGTACCTACCCCCGGCGAGAGTAAGCCCAGCGGCTTCACCAATCGGTGGTCAGACCTCTACGTGCGTTGACGTTTTGTGTCCGTTCTCTCTTGGTGTTGGCAGACATTTTTTGTTAGAGAAAATAAGGAGGATTATTCGCTAGAGAACCCCTATCGTTTCATTGAACTTACTATCCATTAAGGAAAGTCAAAGAATCGTAGATTTCGGATTTGAGACAAACAACGGACATCTGGGGCATTGTATTGGGGTCAAACATCCCCCAAACTAGCATTTGCGCCATCCTGTTGGGGTTAAAACCATCCCCAAACCCTTCGAAATTGAACAAAAAGTAATGGCTAAGGACTTTATTCTTTCGTTTCGGTGTCTCAAAAACGCGACGAGGGAATATAAAGCTCAATTCCGACGAATAAAAGAGAAACGGCAAAAAGCAATAAATAAAAATTCTATTATCTCATAAACTGGACTCGACGGAAGACCACCGCTGCTCGATAATTGAAGCTATCATAGCAGTTCGGGACCCCTCGCTATTTTCCTACCCCCCTGGGATTCCTCAACGACTCTTCCCCTTTCCCTAGGCAAGTGCATTATAACCCGGGGTCCACCGCACCCCACCCGCCCCCCAAAAAACCCAGGGCCATTAAGAGAAAAGCGTCGACCGAAACACCACATGCCGTGAGCTCCCTCGGAACGAAGCCTCAAGAGTAATTAAATAGAAGTCAGTAGGGGGGGAAAAGCCTCTGCCCTTTTCTATTAATTCATCGATGGGAATTGTGCTTCTAATAAGGACGAGTGGGAAAAGAGAAAAAGGAAGACAAAAAAGGGGGAAAGGAATGGGAAGTCGGATAACAAAAGGATATTGCTTGAGAGGGTAAAAAAAAAGGTTCGGGGGAGGAGGGGAATTAGGGTATGTAAAAATATGTGAGATTCAGCAACGGGGCTGTATGGTATTCTTGATAATACCACCAAACTACAAGGGGTTGTAAAAAACTAAATGAATATATAAAAATGAAAATAAATTAAAAACTAAGTATACCAAATATTAGGGTGTTTGAAAATTAATGATGCATTTTATAGCCATAACTTATAAATGTAACCAATTAAATCATGATGATCACGCGTTTGTGATGTAATGTTTAACCGCATGAGATAGAAACTACAGAGCAATGTATATATTCGACAATGTTTACTTACTTTATGAGTTTAGAAATGGTGGTACTGCTTACGAACGCAAAGAAAAACATTGGTGGAATGCAGCCTGATCGAAAATGCTATCAGCGGTTTAAAAGTTTCAAAATGGCAAATGTGATCGTTTCGATAATCCTCGTTCCGGAAAACGAACCGCATTGGATGACGATATTTGGAACGAAATTGTTGAATCAGGATGAAATTGTTGAATCAGGAGGTCCTGGTCAAAGCACCGCTAACATATTACGCGAATCGAGGCCAAAAAAAAGGGAGTCAAATTGACGTCTTCAAGAACTCACGCGTGAACACCAAACTCCACCATCTGCTGCATTATTTCTGTACCGCATTGATACAGAGGAAGAAAAATGAGTGGAGCAGATGAACGAACATAAAACGGAAAAGACAGTCAGTAGTTATCGGTAAAATGAGAAACCAGTGAAAACGCCACCACCAGGACTTCAACCAAATAAGTAGTACTCGCAATGAGTTTAGTGGAACGTGAAGGGACCATGTTGACCTTATGAGGCACTGGAACAATGCAAAACCATTAATGGAGACATTTATCGTGCGCGACTTAATCGTTTAACCAGGGGTTCCCAACCGGGGTTTACAGAAGCTTTAAGGGTGTCCACGAGTAAAAAATTGTAATTTGGGGGTCCATGTGAATATTTGTTAAATGTAAATAATAATATAGTAAATATATAATAATTGTATAAAAAGAATACGTAATATAGATAAACGTCATAGAAAAATCTAGAATATGCAGTTTGAAAGTATACTTAAAAAAAGGCTGATATTGAACTAAATTACGATGTGATACAGAGTTGTACCGCGTGCCGCTTTCTTTGGTCATGATGTATTTTAGAGCCAGACGTACGATCACAGCTCTAGAGACGCACATATGTGCTCAGAAATTCTGGGTATGAACTCAGAAATGGCGAGGATTGAATGCCACATATGTGGGTCTCTAGAGCCGTCTTATCGGTTTTCATGCTTTCGTTAATCATTAATAACATTTTATCCACTATAAACGTATTTTCTTGTTCATGAACACATTGTGCATAAGTTAATAAACATTTATTAGTAATATTTTTGTAACAATGTCGAAACCAAGGAATGCCTACGAAAATTTCTTACAATAAATATTCGGGATTAATAATAATATTATTTTCTTCAGATTACTTTACCCATGGATCACACAAAAAGAAAAACAAGACAATATTCCACTGAATATTTGGCATATGGTTTTATTGAATCGCCACAAAATACCCCAAAACCAATGTGTCTCATATGTTTGGCCATGCTATCCAATGATAGCATGAGGCCATATAAGCTTCGTAACCATTTGGAGACAAAAACATTGTGAAAAGAAAAATAAATCGTTGGAGTACTTTCAAAAACTACTAGACAATTTTCAAGGAAGAAACAAGGTGGATGAAATTTTTAGTAAATAAAGCAAGCAGTAAAGATAGCGGTTTATTAGCATCATATGAAATTAGCAAAGCTGGAAAGCCACATAACATTGGTGAATCTGCCATATTGCCTTCGCTATCAGTTATGATTTCAACAATTTAAAAAAAAAATGCTCGTGAAATTACCGATAAACTTCCTTTGAGCAATAACTAAGTATCTAGGCGCATTGATGAAATGGCTGAAGATAAATTGTTGAATCAGGAGGTCCTGGTCAAAGCACCGCTATCAACTTTGATAGGAAATGAAACACTTTTATTAGCATATGTCAGATTTATAGGTGATAATCAACTCAGCGAGGAACTGCTTTTTGCAAGAACCTTTGTAACAAATACCAAAGGTGAAACGATATTTAAAGAAGTCCAGTCATTTTTTACAGAAAAAAATATTCCACTCGAAAATTTAATTGCTTGTGTCTTCATTACTTTTGTAATAAAGGCCGAGAACCTTATTAAGGCTAATGCTCTTGAAGATCGTCTCTTTCGAAATTTTGATATGAAAATGAAGAAGGATTTGACCGTCTTGTACTGCATACAGAGCTGCGATAGTTGCCTAAATGCAATTAATTGGCCTCGTCGTTTTGTTGTTCTTTGGGCCAGTATTGTAACATTTCTAAACGAAACGGAGATTGGAGAACAGTTGGTTGCGATGAAAAAGGACATATTTTACATCTAACAATGTGTTTGGAAATTTAATTCTCTTAATAAACTGCTGCAAAGATACAATTGTAATTTAATAAATAGCAAGAAAGTTATTGATGTCTTCCTGGAAAACTCAAATTGTACAGTACTAATATCTCACGCCGTGAGTTTGGACAGTGTCCAGACCTTGCTTCAGTTAGCATTGATTTAAAAGATGATGATTGCATCATATATGTTGATCATTTAAAACAAAATTCATGAGGACATGCAAGTTCGTTTCAGCGACTTACTAGAACTGAACATCCCAGTCTGGGTGCAGATTCCATTTGAGGTAAATGCTGCTGATGTTGAAATTGATTAACAAGAGGAACTTATTGATTTGCAGTGTGGTGGGCGAGCCCAAAATTTATTAGAAAATTTGTATGGAAGAGTAGTGGAATTTGCCTGTAAATATCCGCTATTATGGAAGAAAGCTCAAATGTACCTCATTGCTTTATCGTCAACTTATCTTGTGGAATCTGGCTTTAGTCGTGTATGTCAGTAATTAACAAAAAATCGCAATCGACTTAATTTTGGCTTTATCAAAATTGGAACCAGATATTCAAACACTAGCATCAAAACATCAGGCACAAAGATCTCCTTAGTTTCTAATGATATCCTTGTACCTGATCTCATATGTTATCTAATGATATCAGTCTTTCAACAATTGATCTCATTAGTTTATCATTGATATCCTTGGAACTTGTAAGATTTTAAATAAATATATCATTCTAATGATTAAAAAGTTACAGTTCCATTTTTTATGTTATATCGAAATTGGATTTTCTTTTTACAATTTATTGCATAAAATTTGTAAAATGTTTATAAGGAAAGTTTTTGATGTAGTTTAAAAAAAAATTGTTTACTAGGAGATTTGTTCACTTATTACTAGGAGAGGTACCTGTATTTATTGAAATTTTCAAGATTTGTATTTGGAATTTATGTCATCAAATTAACGGAATTATTTCATTGTTAGTTTTTACTAACCTACAAACAAATACTTTATTTCGAAAATTTACATATCCATATATGGGGTCCACAGATGATAAGATAGCTCTCAGGGGGAAGGGAAGCACAAGCAAAATAAGGTTGGGAACTCCTGGTTTAAACGAAGCATTGCCCCCACAGTGGCCAGCTTCGGTCCTTCTACACAGGGAACGTTTTTCTTGCGCAATTTAAGAGACATGCCCTTGGAAGGCGCCCTACAAGAATCCTATCATTATTCACCAGCATGGCAATACAAGGAGTCATTCTACAGGAGAAAAAAGAACCGAGTAAAATATAAGATTTTTAGGATAGGATATTCTTCAAAATACCACTCCTTACCCCCACCTAGCCACCATCATCGGATTTAGTAGCACCTGCGAAGTATCACTCTTCCATCACAAGAGGCTTTCAAAAGTGTCAAGATATTTAGAGATAAAGGAGACGTTGAAACGGTCAATCAGAGGAGACGTTGAAAACGCTCTGTCAAACGAGACATTGAAAACGGTCAATCAAAAGAGACGTTGGAAATGCTCTGTCAAATGAGAGTTTGAAAACGGTCAATCAAAGGAGACATTGAAAACGCGCTGTCAAATCAATGGAGACGTTGAAAACGGTCAATCAAAGGAGACATTGAAAACGGTTTCTCGAAGGAGAAGTTGAAAATAGTCAATCAAAGGGGACGTTGAAAACAGTCAATCAAAGGGGACGATGAAAACGCTCTGTCAAATGAGACATTGAAAACGGTCAATCAAAGGAGACGTTGAAAACGCTCTTCAAAGGAGACGTTGAAAACGGTCAATCAAAGGAGACGTTGAAAACGGTTAATCAAAGGAGACGTTGAAAACGCTATTTCAAATGAGTTTGAAAACGCCTTCTCAAAGGAGATGTTTAAAACGCTCTCTTAAAAGAGACGTTGAAAACGCTTTAAGAGACGTTGAAAACACCTTCTCAAAAAAGACTGAAACCGCTCCTTAAAGGAGACTTGCAAACGCTCTCTCAAAGCAGACGTTGAAAAGGCTTATTCAAATGAGACGTTAAAAACCTTCCTTCAAAGGAGACTGAAAACGCTCTCTCAAAGCAGACATTGAAATCGCTTGCTCAAACCTTTTTCCAAAAAACAAAAACAAAGCTGAAGTTTTTAAACGAAGAATCGAACATTTGCTTTCACGTTGGGTCGCGTCATTGATTGGGGGATTTCTTTATTGATAGTTTAAGTAAACTTCCCTTTTGTCTTATTTTTGAAAATACGTAATTAGTTGCCGAACCTCCGAATAGCAATAGTTTATAAACTTACCTTTCTATACGGACCACCCCCATTGGTTTTTGCGACTCCCACACCGTTTAATGAGCCCCCCCCCCCTCCCACTTCACCCGAACAGGGTGCTATATGGGGCCGTATCCCTTTCGTTAAACAAGAAATAGGGAAACACCCCGGCTGAAGACTCCTAAAAAGGCGTTGATGAAAATCCCTAGGAACGAGGAGAAGGGTGATTAAAGCCCGATTTAAACTCCACTTCGCACTTTTACATCCGCACATACAAGTCGGTCTTTCATTCCCCTCCCTCTTTTAACAACGAGCCCTGATGCTCAATTGCAAGCCGGAAATGAGGTCTTTAAACCAGGTTGCACGGCGCAAAAATTTCTAGCGCCTCTATATCATCCATACATTCACACACTTACACGACTCCCATACACACACAGTTCGATAGCAAATGAGCCAACCGTAATTCTCAAACTTTTACGTTATATAGAAGTTTCAAGTTCCTGCCGCAATAATTAACGACCAAATGTATATGGTGGGAGCAGATCTCAACATTTTGGTCAATCAGAAATCGAATTTCGGTCAATGGCCAGAAAGCTTTTGGCAAAATCATAATAGATGACCGAAAGATGCATAAATATGAAAATTAACTTGTAATAAATTTGAAAACAAATGAACAAATGGAGGAAAAAGAAACGACCCAATATGTAGTTTAATGGCTAGTACATGAGCAGGAGGGAAGGATATTTTAAGCGGCGTTGATGCGTGCCGATCTATCCTTGTAAGAAAACGATTGAAGTTAAAAAAACAAAATGGAAAAAAAATCTAATTAGCCTTTTTAGTTCTCCCAAACCTCGCCATGCAAAATGTACAAATATTTGAGTAATAATGTTATGAAAGACGAATTAGGTATTGGATCTTTTATTTTCTTGCATTATAATATCGTTATTTTGATACTGGCGAAAAGTCCACAACCACGCAGAGAGGTAGGTGTTAGTTATCGAGTATAACGCGCTCTTTCCCTCAGATATAGAGTCGAGCTTTCCTGGGGAATAAATGAAAAACCTCAAACAGAATAAAATGAACAGAAGTGGATAGTGAAATATGTAAATAAAGAGAACTTCAATTTTCCTACTTCTCCGACCTTCCCACAAGTGCCGGAGCTCATCAATACCCACTACCCGATTCTATCCTATCAAGGAGTGGTCGTAGTGAAACGAAAAGAAGAAGCCGAATAATGGCTGAAACAGGGGATGAAAAAGGACTTGTCACCCCTGAGTGCCGGGGAAGGGGGGAATTGGACACCTTCTACGAACGAATTCGCACAACGAACCCAGGTACTCAAACGTAAGAATGCGTCTCTGGGTATAATTTGACAGGGAGGGGGGCACCAACTTTGCGGGGCAGAGACTCCCCCATCCCAATTAACCAATGTTCAACAAGCTAGGGTTGGCGTGCATCAATGCCACTACAGCCCCGCTCATTACCGCCATTGGGTTCGCGACGGTATGGCGACCCCGCAATACAGACTCTGAATACCGGCAGTCACTGACACCTCCTTATTAATGAAACAGACACTGTAGAGGGGGCCCAACCCCCCTAAAGTCACTATACCCCCAGCGGAGCCATAGCCTAACCGAGTGGAGCACCGCCCCCGATTACAGGGGGCGGATCTCCCCAGTCCCACTGTTGCAGATACCCGTAGTTCGGACCCCACCTGAAACTGGAGGTCCCCATCACTCAAAAATAAAAGTCTGATCGGTAGCAAAACCCTTCAGACTCAGGTAAAATTCATATCAAGAGTAGGTCGGTGGTAAAAATCATATTGGAATGCAAATGGTTGAGAAAAAAACAACAATCAAGATTGAAAATCTGTGGTAAACCCAATTCTAGACTGCCAGCTCGCTAGGAGCCCCAACCTAGTGAAAATCAGTGGTAAAAAAAAACATCAAAGGTTTGTTTCCTATTTCTTTGTGGCAATTCAAGGCGTTTCCCTTCCTTCAACAGCGCTCGCTCTTCAACACTCAACGACGAACGCCCACTATTCATTACGCAGCCACCACTCTCTTTTCAACCTTGTCCTTTCATCATATACATAAATCTATTCTCACTGTACACGTACACATTATATGCAACAAGGCCTAGAAGTAAAAGAAGAGAAGATTGCAAATTCGAAAGTACTTGGAATCGTCATTTTATTTTCCTTGCGATCCTTGTTGCATTTATTGCTTACTCACGCGATACTTTGAGTTTTCCACACACACACAATATATATATATATATATATATATATATATATATATATATATATATATATATATATATATATATATATATATATATCATGAGCGCTTTAGAATGATGAAATAATCCAACTTCACTGCAGGAAAGAGTAAACAGAATAATTTTTCTTCGGAAATATTTTTTATTTCTTACTTCGCAAAAATCCGAGCTAGGGTGGAATTCGAACAAGCGGTTGCTCGCTGCTTTAATGTGCACGGTTCGAATCCCACCCTAGCTCGGATTTCTGCGAAGTAAGAAGTTGGATTTTTTCATCATTCTCTAGCGCTCATGATATATATATATATATATATATATATATATATATATATATATATATATATATATATATATATATATATACATCAGGAATATGAAGATCCAGGTGATTACACTAATCATTTATTGGCCGGACGTTTCGGACCTTTACTAGGACCATCTTCAGCGACTGTGTCGACTAATGAGAAGGGAAAGAAACATTAATCGATAACAGTTAAAGAATGCATTAAATAATGGCTAAAAAAGAGGATGAAGATAAGTTAAAATAATAAAATTGACAATTATTAAAATTAAAGTAAAAACACTAATAATAATATGTAGAATTAATTAATACTACTCAGTGGGATTTTAAAAAATAATAGAAAGAAATGAAATTATAACATAAACCAACTTGAATATCACATATTAAAATTTACTGGAGTAAAAAATAACCTATTATTTTAAATTATAAAAAAACAAAAAAAAAAACGAAAACAAATCAGAATGAACTAAACCGACCGAATCTCGTTAGTAGTTAAAATATCTTTAGTTAGTTGATTTCTCAACTCCCACTTTGTTTAATTCATTCTGATTTGTTTTCAGTTTTTTTTTTTATAATTTAAAATAATAGGTTATTTTTTACTCCAGTAACTTTTAATATGTGATATTCAAGTCGGTTTATGTTATAATTTCATTTCTTTATATTATTTTTTAAAATCCCACTGAGTAGTATTAATTAATTCTACATAGTTATTAGTGTTTTTACTTTAATTTTAATAATTGTCAATTTTATTATTTTAACTTGCCTTCTTCCGCTTTTTTAGCCAATATTTAATGCATTCTTTTAACTGTTATCGTTAATATTCCTTCCCCTTCTCATTAGTCGACACAGTCGCTGAAGATGGTCCTAGTAAAGGTCCGAAACGTCCGGCCAATAAATGATTAGTGTAATCACCTGGGTCTTCATATTCCTGCTACATATCAGATTCCCAAGGAACGAATCAATTACAATATATATATATATATATATATATATATATATATATATATATATATATATATATATATATATATATATATATATATATATATATATTAGCCAAAGAAGGAAGCAAGCATTTTTGAGAGAAAAATTCGGATGCTTCAAAAATGGAGGATTAATTTCAGAGAAAGACGCGAGCTTTGAAATGCGGCGAAATTTGTAACATTTTAATTCATTATAACTCGGGGTCCTCTAATTTAGGGTTTGAGATGAGGGGTTAGAGGGGGAAGGCTTTCTTGAACTAGATTTTTTTAATGTGATAAAAGTTTGGGGTTTTTTTAACGTCTTGATCAGTCCTTCTCTCAACGCAAAGCTGATTTGACGTCGCAAAACACGTCGTAACGCCACATCTCATAGACTCGTCTTATAACGTTGCGAAAACCCTGGAGGGGAGGGGGGGGGATATGACTTCGTTGGTCTTCCCTTTCTTGTGTGATATTGGAAAGTTCTAAATTTGTTGCCTGGTCCTTTCCAAAGATGATGCCAGTTACCAAGTTCTAGATTAAGGGGAAACCAGTAACCAAGTTCTAGATTAAGGGAATGTCAACAAGTTCTAGATTAATGTGTTACCAACAAGTTCTAGATTTAACCATTATTATTACTTAAAGTTGAACTAGAAGTGAAAACCAACAAGGGAAATTTCAGCTGGAAAGTTTGTAAGGAGAGAGCTGTAAAGTGGTATAGATGGGGATGTGAAAAAGTGTGGAAGATGAATAGCCACAGGTATTGGGGCCATAAGGGCACTATTCATATAGATGTTAGCTGCAGCAAGTTGTAGAATCGGCGATTGGTCCTATAATAACTGTGGGGGCAAATCACTGAAAGACCACATTGTGCTAAAGATCCCTTCAAGTCCCCCAGGTTCGAAGAGAATCTGGGGGGGGGGGAGCTTTGCCTTTCGAATCGCTGAGGGGGAAGAAGAAAGGGCTGTGTGTGTGGGGGGGGGGTAAAATAATCCCCAACCGGATTAATCCAGTAACTAGAGAGTGGAAATTATAGTGAATGGAGTAGGTACCAATAACCAAACACCCCCTGTTTGGGGGTTGGTACACACAGGTCGGGCCCGTACTAAACCAAGTAAGCACAAACCATATTATAGGGTCTCCATCATTATTGGCAATGATCTATCGTTTAATCAAACCATAGATTCATTTTTGAAGGATTCATTCGCTTTCGAATGGATATCCTTTTCCGCCCCCTTCATAACAGAGTTATAGAACTTCCCAACGTTACGCTGTAAGTGTTTCTTGGGTCAATCGTGCCAAGCGTAATGTCATGAAGGGGAAGGAGGTCTTTTACCATTTCGGTTGACCAATGAAGGAAGGACGTTTGTGTTCAAGAGCTTCATTTAAACTTTGCAATTGTTGAACATCTCCGTCTGCAATAACCTTTGTACATGTCTGTAGTAACCGATGAATATGTCTGCAGGCTTTCAGTAACCGCTGAACATGTATGTAGGTCTGCAGTAACCGTTCACTTATTATTGAGGAGCTCATAATGAATAAGTCCTTTCTCACCTCCACCAAATACAAATCTTTCTTGCCTTCTGTTGGAGACCACATCAAGGAGCGAGACGGGACTAGGGGTTTGTTGGTTGGTTGTTTGTTTTTTGTAATCGGGCCAATTTTTTGAGCGCTTATTAATAATTCGGTAACGAACCCTCTTTTTATCTCCCTTAACAATTCTGTCCAGAAATGGTTCACGGGCATTTTAAGCCAAGAGAGATGTAGCAATATTCACAGGTTGTAAAATTTGCCCTTCTAAGAGTTCATGTGGCACCATATTTGTTGCTTTAAAAGGGTCTAGGCCAGTAGTTTTCAACCTTTTTATGATAGTGGCACTCTAATTCCTATCTAAAAGCATCCCTGCCACCCCAATATGAAATAATTTACGTATAAATACTTACTTACGTGGAAAGCTCTTCAAAGTTAACCAGAAATGATATTTAACCTAATTGAATCGCATTAAGACATAAAAAGTTGAAAAGTTTAATGGGAAATTTGAGTTGATGATTATAACATAATTCTTTAATATCGGGACGTAGAGTTAAAGGCAACTCTCATTTCTTCATTCACTGTCTGCAATCTTTATCTTTTCCTTGTTATGTTGTACAATGTACAGAAGATAGTTTCAATATACTTTCTCAAGTGTGGCATCGATTTTTTTTTAGAAATGTTTGAAATACATTTTTTGGGGGGCAATTTAGCCATTTTTAAAATTTCTTGGGGGCTCACGCGGCACCCGTAGTTGGCTATCGCGGTACCCTGGTTGAAAACCACTGGTCTAGGCATTAATGCAGTTATCTATGAAACAGCTCAAATTATATTTGCAAAAATGAAAAAAAACTCTAGGAAGCTTTATTTTATAATTCTTCTAAAACGACATTAATTTATTGCCAATCTAACGGATCGTATTTGAACGCAATTATGAGTGTGGGGTGGGGTCAGCGGGAAACGACGTCTATGTAATGTGTAATCTGATGTATCTTATTTTACAAAAAAAATGTTTTTGCTAATAAAGACGAAAGTGCTTGTAAGCCTCTTTCCATTTTTTTGTGAGCTTATAATCGTTTCCCGATTAATATATGAAAAAAACAACAGAAAACGACACAGAAAATAAGATTAAAATAAGTGTAAACTGTTAATATAAAGAATAATAAAAAAAATATTAAAATCGAATATCTTAAACCGTAAATACAGGATTGGATATGAAGTTTTGTTCGCTAAATAAAATTATTCCCGAAAACAAAACCCAAATAATTGTCCGTTGTAGAAAGAATCTCGATGGCGATGCATCATAACTTTAGATAAACCCAACGAATTGCCGTTGCTACTCGTATATAGTTTTTTTTGCAAAAGCTCTGTTACACTCGTTTTTTCATCTTTCGAGAGGTGTACGCGGGTGATAGAAAATGTTCTGTCAAACAAACTTAAAGTTCTAATTTTCCAGCACGTGTCATTAAAACGTCTTTTCCATTGTATAGAGTTGTGTCTAGATGGAAGTGAAAAGAATTAGGATCTCTGCTCTCCCGCGCGCGGGCCACAACTCCGATGTCTCAAAGGGCTCAACATCGGTCGAATGACCGTCCACAGAGTCACGGAGAGGCTCGCGAACGGCGAAGACATCAGAGATCCACCTCGTCCAGGCAGACCTTAAGGTGTCAACCTTTTGGCTGTGAGAAAAGTCTTCTGAATTGCTCCGAAGCTCAAAATTAGTGCGCTCGTGAAGAAGAACATCTCGGTGGCCACGGTGTCCAGGGCCGTTAAGGAGGAGGGCGGTAAGAGTTTGAGGTGCGTGGAAAAGCCTCGGCTCACCGACCGTATAGGGGAACAACGTCGGGAGCGCTGCCGTCGTCTTTTCAACGACTTCAATAAGCATGACAATCGAATTCTCATTAAAATTCTAATGAAAATAAACCTTCACAGTCGATCCGTTCATCAACAAGCAGAACGTCCGAGTGGCAAGCTTCAGCTAGGACGTATCCGAGGTCCACTACGTGTCCACGACCGAGAAACCGGCCTCCGTGATGATCCACGGCGTCGTGGCTTCGAATGGCGAGAAGATGCCGCCGGTGTGGTTCGCGGCCGATTAAAGAGACATCTTGACCACCAAAGTCCTGCCTTGGATGAGAAAGATCACGAAGAAGGCGGGGTACGTATTTCAGCAGGACGGTGCCCCGACCCACACGGCCAGACCGTGCAAGAGTGGTTGGGGCCGAAGGACTTTTGGCCACTGTTTTTGCCCGATCTCAATCCCCTTGCCTACAGCGTGTGCGTGCATGTCGAGAACAAGGCCTGCAAGGTCCGCCACAGCAACGTGGACGAGTTGAAGTCCCCCGTCAACCGGGTGTGGGTCAGCATGTAGAAGGACTTCATCCGCAACGTGGGCGCGGCCTTCAGGTCTCGACTGAAGCACAATCTAAACACATATTTCTATGTTAAAACAATAAAAACACGTATAAATGAAGTAAAACTATCATTGTGTCCTTTGCTGAGAGTGTCGTAACAAAACTCTTGAATACAATCCTACATAAATCCTTCACTTTTACAAAGAGTAAAAAAAGAGAAACAAATCACAAACCAGATGGTGATGCATGATCAATTTTTATCACCCTATGTGTATATATAATATATATATATATATATATATATATATATATATATATATATATATATATATATATATATATATATATATATATATATATATGTGTGTGTGTGTGTGTGTGTGTGTGTGTAGCTCATAAAAGTATACATACCAATCCCAGTAGGTTGGTGACAGCCGTAAAAACATCATTACCTGGAATAGAAAAGGAAGGAAATTAGCAAAGGAATTACGCTATGGGACGACTCAAGTACACACAAGTACTTACTCGATGAGACGACTCAATTAAACACGCGTTCATTGAACCCATCATACACGCGAGTACGAGACGGCGTCGTCGGTGCCTACACAAGCAAACAAGCCGCGAGAATCGAGTGTTTACCCAATCAATAAACGTGACTTGGGTAGAGAAATGTTCGATGGACCCCATTCGCCGTTTGTTCGACGGCCGGCGTACCGCGATGGGCAGTTGGACCTCTAGGCAGGCACACAAGCAGACAATTACGTCATCATACACACATCCACATACAACAGCGCTCTCACTTGCATCCCCATTAGTGTCTACACACATAATTTACTATCCTTTAACGCGGAAAGGGCGACTTTCACTTGGGCCATGAAGGATTTTCTGCTTGCGGGTGGTGAAAAAACAGCACCACACCTAGACAAGAACTGGCCCCTGGTACCTTCAGCCTTGCCAGTGATTGTCATGCTGATCTATATGCAAATTTCACTATCCGGTAAGAGGGACGTTGACGAGTGAAAAGGGACGCCTGGCGTAATTAATTTAACCGGGGTGCAGTGAAAATGCAAGGTGAATAACACGGTCGCAGTTACAAATACTATAGCTCTCTACAGAGACAAGGACTATAATTACTTACCTGTAGAGACTAGGAATTTGAGGGAACATCGAATAAGACCCTAATTACATGGACAGTTGGAGATGGCCAGCCTGGCTTCTGTGATCGATTCCTCCAACCTGACATTTCGTCATTAATGTCTTTCGGAATCTGGGATGAGACGAAGCTTCCGCATGGATTATAATTGATGAAGACATTCACGTACATAGTCCATTCGCTTGCACAATCATAGTCTATTTGTGTGCGTATGAGTGCGGTATGTCCAATTTTGTATTATGGAAAGGAAAGGTCTCGAAAAGCAATCTGTAGACCGACGACAAGGCTCCATTTGTTGATTGCAAACCACCTTAGTATTACCATTGAGGAGTCCAAGCCGAAGCTGAGATGACAGCGATAACGACAGATCCCTATTTCTGGCACACGCACGCACGTACACAAACATATTATATATATATATATATATATATATATATATATATATATATATATATATATATATATATATATATATATATATATATATATATATATATATGGGTAAAATCACAAAAAGTAACGCGTGATAAGTATAAATATTTGTGTATATCACGTAAGGAAAAATGAAAGACTGGTTGGAGGTGGTACTTTCGTCGTCTTGACATTTTCGAATTCACAACCAGTCTTTCATTTTTCCTTACGTGGTATACAAAAATAAATAAATATATATATGCAGGTACTATTGAAGTCCACAGTTGTGGCAGAGTTATTAACTTGTATTTTGTTAATATTTCTTACGAGTTTTTTAACGGGGTCTTCGAGGCGAGAAAAAACATCCGCGAATGACATGCTTTACTCCTACACGTCTTTCGACCGTGTTAGGTCATCTTCAGGAAATGAACAGAAATGGAATTACGTCTTGAAAAAGTTAGAAGTTAAAAGTATATAGTTGGAGCAGAGCGGATAGTAATCATTAGGGTACAGTGGTGAAATGGAATGAGTAAGAGTTAGTGCAGGCTGCTAGATAACCAGCCATAACTTGAGTTCTTGTCTTCAATTTATACATCCTATCATTTATTCAATTGTGTAGGGGCTCTCACGCCTCTATTCTTCTTCTAAGATTATCTTTTGTTCTATTTGAATATTTCGCATTTGTTGATGACTTTTCCTACACTATCTATATATTGGTGCTGGGTTAGCTCCATCTATCGGTTTTCCGCGCCTAAAATTTCCTCTATTGATTGCTCTATGCTCTATTGGGATCTCTATCTTCCCTTTTTCTTCTTCGTCTAGAAGTGTTTCTAGTTTGTCCCATATTCTGACCGCTCTTTTATATAGGGATCCATTTACTGGCTCCATCTCTATTCCATGGTGCAGATCTACCTGCCTCTTGCGCTCTCTCCTTCTTGTATTTGTAATTAATAGTACGCCGCTGTTCTGTATTCTCTGTAATTTCACATTGTTGGTTTTATTTAGATTGCTGAGTGGAATTGCGGGATATAATAATACTGATTTACACAGAAGGTTGAAGATTTTGATTTTATTTTTTGTATTTAGGTTTTTTAACTGGTAAAGTTTCGCTAAGTTAGCTTTTGCTAATCTGATTCTTTCGGTGGTGTGTTTTAGGTACCCGTTGAAGTTATCTTTAGTCCTAGGACCTTGTCTTCCTTTTGGTATCTGTACCACTTTCGTTAATCGTTACTCGTGATGTTTTTCTTCGTCCTATAGGAATAATGGTAAACTTGTTTGCGTTTGTCCTTGTAATCCATTTTTTTCAAAATTATTTATGTTCTCGATTTCTGCAGCAGTGATTCTGGCTGCCGTTGGTGGGTGCTTGTATGGACTATTAACGATTATCGAGATGTCGTCTGCGAATTGAACGTATTTGGTGGTATCGTAGATTGGATTTGGAAGGTCACCCGTATATATGTTATATAACGTCGGACTGAGACATCCTCCTTGGGAACGCCTTGATTGATTTAAAAATCGGGTCCTCGATATCCTTCTATGCTGATAAATGCTGTACGGTCTGTCATGTAGTCACATATGCATTTTGTTAGGATAGGTGGAAGACCTAATCTCTTGACCTTGTATTTTAGGCCTATTCTCCAGACCTTATCAAAAGCCTTCTGCACGTCTCTTAAAACCAGATCTGTGTATTTTCTGTCATATTTGGCTTTGGCTATTGTTTATACTATTACGACTAGTGCCGTCTCGGTACTTCTACCTTTCCTGAACCTGAATTAGATCGTTGTCTTCTAGCTGTTGGCTCAATCTCCTGCCGATCAATTTTTCAATGTTTCTAGAAGAGTTATCGGCCTGAAGTTTCCTGGATGGTCAGGGGACTTGCCTGGTTTGGGCAAAAATACTATTTTCGCTATTTCCAGGACGTCAGGAAAATACCCGGCGCTTATTGCCGCATTGAAGATTTCTACTATTTTGGCAAGAAATACATCTGGCGCTCTTACCAGGTTTTCGCAGGGTATCCCTGTGTCTTCAGGAGCTCTTTTCTTGGTTTTGTTTAGAGTATTTTTAAATCCCTCAAGTGTTATTGGGTCTACTCCTTGTTCCATCATTACTATATCAGAAGCAGAGTGATGGGGTGTTACTTGTCCTGTTTTTGTCTATCTCTTCAACTATTCTAAGTTCATGGTTGCGGTCAAAAGCTTCGTTTTCATCAGGGAAAAAGTAATTATTCACAAATTGCTACATTATACATAGTATTTCTACGCAAACATAAGTATTACAAAATTGGCTAATCATGGCGGGGTAAATTTTCTTAAGGGAACTAAGCGCTACAAGAAACATAAAATTGGAAGGATCATATTGTCTGAGTCTATATATATATATATATATATATATATATATATATATATATATATATATATATATATATATATATATATATATATATATATATATATATACACGAGGGGCGGTCAATAAGTTTTGCAATTCGGATATAAGGAAACGAGATATGAGGAAAAGTGTTTTATTATTTTTCAATATAACTACCCTCGACTTCAATGCACTTGCGCCACTTGTCCCTGAGGCTTCGAATTCCCGACAACCATAAATCTCCCGACTGCTGTTCAATCCACTCCTGGACGGCGAGCTGGACATTTTCATCGTCCCCAAACCGGCGTCCACGCAGTGCAACCTTGAGCTAGCTGAATAGAAATAGTCGCTAGGGGCCAGATCTGGACTGTAGGGGGAATGGTTGAGCTCCTCGAATCCACAATCGCGCAGGGCAGCTTATGCAACTCTGGCCTTGTGGACTTTAACGAAGTTGAAGTCGATCATGGGCCGTGAGGTCTTGGTCATGGCCAAATTGTCGTGGATGATGTTGATAACACTTCCATGTGATATTCCAAGTTCTCGCTCGATTTCTTCGACCTTCACCCGTCGATTTTCGAGGATCATCCTCTCCACACGGACCACATTGTCCTCGTTGGTCACGTCAGACGGGCGCCCTGGACGGGGGTCATCTTTAAGGGACTCACGACCATGGCGGAACTCCCTATTCCAGCGAGCAATGGTTGCATAGGAAAGGGCGGTGTCGGTGTACGCTGCAACCATGCGTTCATGGATCTCTTTTGCATTCTTGTCTTCCTTGGTCAAAAATTTGATCACTGCGCGGTGCTCAACCTTCTCCATTGTTGAAAAATTTTTGTGACGATCTGCCATCAGCTACTGCTTCTTAAATAGACGAGGCAGGAGCGTGTGGCTGCAGGTTCTGACTTGTCATAACTTGTCATAACTTGTCCTAACACCTCCACAAACAGCCATCCCCTTCCTCTGTTTTGCCCTACCGATTCGCAAATCTTATTGACCGCCCTTCGTATATATATATATATATATATATATATATATATATATATATATATATATATATATATATATATATATATATATATATATATGAAAACGGACAAAGCACGTAGTCGAGTGGCCTAAGGGACGGTTTAATTGAGATCAAAACGGTTGCTCGCTGCCTCAGTGTGCACGGTTCGAATCAAACCCCTGTACGGAATTTTTGCAAATTAGGAAATAATATTCATTTCCCAAGAAAAATTATCGTTTTTTCTGTTTCTTGCGGTTTGCTGGATTCATTTATATTTATATGGTGTAATGCCTACTTTCTCTCAGTTTGGTTTTAGATGCACTTTTAATGAAGGGATTTCTTTGAAAATCTTTATAAGATGAGGAATTCAATTGGATTCCTCGTCGTTTGTACATTTTCACTCCTTCCGTCGAGTAAATATGCCCTTGTTGGATCAAGACAATTATCTTTCTCAAAATAGAAATTATGATTAAACCTTCACCCGCTGGATATGAAAATCCTTATTGCGTTCACAAAACTAATTTCATGTAAATATTGAACTCCAAAATCAGATTTCAGCCTTGGGTTTTGAAACCACACAAGTGAAACCAGGCAGAAAAGCTTGGATCCTCTAAAATCAGAGGCATTAAAGTCAGAACCCCCTTAAAGAATTGGAAAGCGAACTGTTAAAACTTTTTATATAATAATTAAAAAAAATTATTAGCCAAGGAATAGTGCTTAAGGAGTTCAAAGAGACAAATGTAACACAAATTTTCGTATATGCAAATGTAACACTAATGCTTAACTAAGATAAGGCGGTATATATAGTTCATCTCGATTTCGAAAGGCTTTTAACAATGTTCCACATAAAAGAATCTTAATAGATCTAAAATCCCACGGAATAGGGAACGGTATTAAAATGGAATGTAGGCTGGGTAAAAACCGTAGGAAGAGAATTGCCAATGGCAATAGTTCACTAGCGGCGTTCCTTAGGGATCTGTTATCGGACCTTTGTTTTTTTTTATAAATATATTTAAGCGATCTTAACACGAATATATGTAAAATTTCAGAATTTGTTGATGATACTAAATTTGTAGAGGGCCAAATATCATAGCGAATGTGAAAACCTGCCAAAATACTTGGTCAAATGATCGGAAAGATGACAAGTGCAATTCATCGTGGGTATGTGTAAAGTAATGCACATAGCTCATGATAATCCCTAAGTGATCACAATATGGGTGGGCAAATTTTAAACACAATTAACATGGGCAAGGATCTAGGTCTTTTAATCTCGAGCGATCTATAATTTTTTAAACAATGCACTGTTGCGTCACAAAAAGCGAATAGGGTTCTTGGATACATCGCTAAACTTTTTGCGTTTAAATCGAAAAATATTCATCTTCCCTTATATAGAACCCTTTGGAGTATGCGGTGTAATTCAGGTTTCCATATATGCAAAAGGACAATATAATATTGGAACACATCCGACGTCAAGAGACGAAATTAATTCCTGAACTTAGAAATAGATCCTACGAAGAAAGACTACCGAGCTAAATTATTCGTCTTTAGGATACTAAAAGGTTCATTATAACCGTTTCAGTCTAGTAAACATAAGATTTAACACTGCGATAGCCTGCTAGGAATGTCGTTGAAAGCCCTAGAGTAAATAGGTTTAAGAATAGATGAAGATAACTTTAAAATTTACCCCCCCAAAAAAAATAAAAGTTGGGGAAATTAATCCTTTTAACTGTCCTTCACTTGTGACTTCCAACCATTTGCCTTCTTTCTTGAAATAGCCTCGAGTAGATCTTAGGGCCTTTGCCGTCTATAAAATTCTGTAGAAACCACAAAACAAAATGGACACATCTCAAAAGTCCCTTCTCCAGCACCCCGCCACCCCCCAGCCATACCTGAACGCTCGATAACTTCAAAGCAATTGCGACGGATTCGCAAAGATTCTTCCGCGTTCAAGAACTGCACAGCTTCCTACCAATTATTTTAATGGATCCCTACATATTAACCCGGCATTAAGACTGGCACACCTTAAGAATTGGACGAAGGGGGTTTCTCTGTCATGATTCAAGACGCACCAAGCCCCCCAACACCCACAATGGGATGTAGGAAAAGAACCACAAAAACGGTTGGCAGAAATTAATGTAGAGGCCATTATAAGGGAAGTAGTCGTTTATTGATGAAAAAAAAGGGGATTCGTAAAACAGAGAACCTGCATGGGGGGAAGGGGGGCTTAGAGCACTTCGGTTATGCATAAAACATGTCATGTGCATGTTTCGTGGAGGATCGTGGGCGTATTATGGTGGCAAGGGGGTCTCGGGTTTCGTGTTGAAGCGCTACTTTTGTTTGGGGAGTGGTACTTTATTGGGAAGCTTCAGAACTGACCGCCCCCCACCCCGTATTTTGTAGTCTTGTGATATGTGGTTGCGTGAGGTTTCCAAGTCCTGCAGGGAAAGGTGATTGTTGGATGAATGTAATGTTTCCAAGAATGTGGGATGGATTCTTTGCTTATCCGAGTGCGGCCTGTGACTCGAGTGATAGCGAGCACCATGGGTGGTCGCTTTGAGGGAAGTGGAATGTTTGATTATTAAATGCGGGGGTGCAGTTTGTATTCAATGGCGAAATATGTAAAGAGGGTGAGAAAATAAATTGGAGGGGGGAAGTCATCGAACACCTTTGTAGCCAGAGTTCGTATTTGGAGATGTGGTGTTTCGGGGCTGAGTAATTGTGGGTGTTGGTCGATTATTGTGTAGAGCAAAGAGTTTAATATTTAGGTCACGAGGACCGTCGTCATGGAGTGAGAGATCGAAGAGAGTGACGGAGAGTACGGATCCACGCGATACGCCATGTGAGAGTGTTTATGATGCCATACATGGGTGTAATATTGCAGGTTGATTTGTGATTCATGAAGGTGACACTCCAGTTTTGTCGTTCGTGTCCAGGATGGAGTTGAGTATTTCGTTGAGGAGCACCTGGCGGGAGAGTGTGGCAAATGCTGTATATATATATATATATATATATATATATATATATATATATATATATATATATATATATATATATATATATATATATATATATATATATATATATATCTAGTGTTGTAAGAGAGGTGTATTGTTTGGGAGGGGGTTAGGGCGCTGGAGTGAGCCCCTTCCACCTGACGGGGTTTGTCATCCACCCAACACCTTAAAGCTACAGAGGAGACCCGCCTCCGAATCACCAATCCACAATTAGGTGTGCACGAACTCGTCCCGGGTACAAGGAAGAAGCGGTAGCGACCCCGATCGTCCCGGGAGGTTGTCCTTCCCATGCCCACCACCAATGGGGCATTCAACGCGAATGTGGCGACCAGTCTGGGGTACCAAACAACAATAGCGGTGGAGTGAGGCGGTTTGGGCTTACTGAAGCTCTCTTGCATAAATGTTTGTGTAGTGCAGTAGGAGAATCCGCGTTTGGAGGCGATGTGCCGGTTGATTTTGTCGGGTACCAAACCCTAAATCAAGTAGGAGTGATTGGAAAAAAGTGGAAAATAAATCATGGGGAGAAAATCACAATTTTGGGGAAGAGTCACAGAAAATATAGTGACAATTTAAATGCCATAAACAAACAAAATAATAAAACTAACTGACGATTAATGGCGTTTAAATAATGTCAACGTAATTTATATCTGAGGGCATTACATAAATGTGAAAGGAGTAATTACGTTTATATAGTTTTTCATCTTTACTCCAAGATGGAGAAAAGTGAGGTGTATCGGAGATTGTCGTTTATAGTTTGACGCAATATTTGGGAATTTAAAGAAGTTGGCGAAATGAATGATAGGCCATAAAGAATGATAAGCCCTAGGGAATGATAAGCCGCAATGAATGATTGGCCCCAAGGATTGATAGGCCAAAAGAAATGGCTTTGAAAATAGAGAGAGGTTTGGGAAATCTTGTCCATTACAGGCGCTTGTGTTTGAGAGTTTGACTAAGACAAATGTCGGTTGAACCCATGGCTGGAAGGAAGCTTCTGGGCGTTGCACAAAAATTGGTATATTTTTTAAGCAATAAAATTATTATCAAGTTTGAACATGCCACTAATTATATTCATATTAATTAATATCTTCATTCAGTATGTGTATGTTAGGGGCACTGTGTGAGGGTATGGAACGTACATACTCGCATGCCGCCAGACAATTGTGGGAACGAAAGAAATTTGTCGTTTGAGTTGACCTTCGTCTCCTCCCCCCAACTGGCGACAGGAAGTCTGACGAAAGAAGGCCTATCTCACAGAGAAGCCTAAATTCTATTTACCTTCTTTATGGTACCATGGAGATTGTCTAGAAGGCGGTGCGATAAGCGAATTGTCGTGAATGGAATCTCTCTCTCGATTTCCCACAATCCGCGGTATAAATAACATCGCCGTTCATCCCTCTAGAGCAGTGTCCCAAACCTACTCGCGTAATCCTCACGTTGAACGAGAGTCGTTGCCGTAACGTATCGACTGTCAACGCGCCGCCGAGATAACTTGGTCGCTGTCTCAAAGTGTTCCTGAAGTAAATCCCGCCCCGCAGAGTCTGTGACTAGAAGAATACGCTCTGTTGCTCAAAGTAACTTGAGAAAGAAAAGGAACATCCAAATAGTTACTGGAAGTTACTATTTGTTAGTGTCACATCCAGTTAGGAGTGAACTAACCGGAACTGCAGTCAGCAGCCCTGAACCCGTCGTCTTATCCCCCCCTCTCCCCGAGAACTCGTGTTAACACCACCCGAACCACCCCGTCTGGACCTGAGTAGTCGTCTCTCCAATCCATCAATTAATGGTAATCTGTAAACCCAGTGTCCCTCTATTCTTAAATTACCTATTTAATTAACAGTGATTGATACTCCAATTGAGTCATTATAAATCTAGACGCTTAACGTCAGTGTTTAATATTTAATCCTTAATTTTGCCCGTTTAACTATTCCTAATTATTATATTTGTGTAAAGTAAAGTTTATTTTTTGTACGTGTGTTTATTTGTGGCTCCTCCTTTTTGACGTACCCTTTGCAAGACTTTAATTAAGAATCCCTTCGACTAATTTATTCAACCTGTATTATGCACTCTTAGAATTCAACAATCACAAACCTCCCCCCAGTAACAAGTGGGACTTTTATAGTGAGAATCCTGGCTACGGCACAACCCGCCTCTAACCAGCTTTCGCATGTTCAGTAGGAATTAAAGCATATATATATATATATATATATATATATATATATATATATATATATATATGATCGTAGATTGAGTCATAGGGTCAATACCAACGACTTAAACAAAAGCGGTGTGTCCAGATCAAGGACTAGAATAATTATTGGACCAGACTATGAGCAATTCTACGACACACTGTTCAACGGATTCAACAGCCAGTAAGTTACATTGCCCAGTAACGCCTTGAGGCCTAGGCGAGAGTGTCATGCCCCACATCCGTTTGCCCTAACGTATGGAATGTGCATGATACAACCATGCACAACAATGATCATAACAACATATGTGAAGGTTGTAAATATAAGTTCTTCAACCTCGTTGGTCGCTATGTGCAAGATGCAAGAGAATGCGGTAGCAGAGTTTATTCATGAAGTTAGATCAAATATTCGTCCTAATCCTAAACATTAAAAACACTACTAATCATGTAATGGCTCGATATTGTGTATGGTTCGTCGACGCTCTTTTCAGATGAAAGAAAAAAAGACGCTAGCAGAGTTTCTTCGTGACGTCAGATCCAATATTCGTCCTAACATCAAAATAAAAAAAAACTGAATAATCAGGCGATGGTTCTTTAAACTTAACATGTCATCTTTAGTGAATAAATCACGGACTAAATAAATCTTCTTTCACATGAGTATGGCCCTCATATTGTTTAGTAATTAAATTTAAAACAAAAAAACTAACGGAGCATTTCCCTTAGAAAGTTTGTAAGAAGATATTTGTAAAGAAAGTGGTGAAAATAGATGAAGTTATAATATGGAAGATATATAGCGGCAGATATTCCTGTAGGGCCAGGCATTTGAGTCTGGAGGGCATGCTGCTCAAGATGTCAGCAGCAACATGCTGAGAGTGTGGGGGGGGGGGCGAGCCATTCTTTCAGTTAATACCATCATATATAAATTATATTGTCAGTATAGTTTTTTATATTGCCATTAATGCATGTTTATTATTTATTACTTTATTTATTACTTTCTTTGTTTATGGCAGTCAAATAAAATGAGATTTTGTCGTTGTGGTTTATGTTCCGGTGACTCCCCCCCCCGCAGAGTCAATGTAGGGAGATTGGGGGGCGGGGAACTCGTGGGTCCCATGGTGATTAATTTGGCTTGAAGATGGGTGTTATGTGGGCAGATTTCCACACATTTGTAATAGAGGTAAGGGAAATAATTATTGGAGAAGTGTGTGCGTTGATGCCTATTGGAGTTAACTGTTACAGTATGTTTTATATTTCAGCGATAATATTCATAGCTATTTAATGATATTCTACCCACAGTGTGTATGTATTGACGTCTGAATTTCTTTATTTAAAAGAAGCTAATTATAGAAGGTAAACTTTCAGAAATATTTTTAAGATAAGTCATTTTTATGAGATTGAGGCAGGTCGGTGCTTTGAATCGAGGATGAGGCGAAAGCGCGCAAAGAGGAGGACTTTCGTGAGCTATTGTGATCGAATGTGGTGGGGGTTTGTTATGCTTTAATTCCCGAACTCGGCTCTTTTGTTGCTAGTTTTTGAAGTGTTGTATGAGGGTGTTGTCTTTTTTTTTTGTATAGTTGGACATTGTGGTGTTTGAGTAGAAGTGCTTATATATATTTTTTAAAATTCTGCGGCCTGAAGGGCACATTCAAATACCTGCGATCAAATTTGTATTTAAAAGTATGAATTTAAACAAGTCTAAAAAAAATGGAAAGCTTAGTGAGTAGTACCTAAAGCTTCGACATCTCTCAAGGTCCTGGCAAAAGATTCTCTTGAAAAAGATTCACGAAAAATATTATTAGGTCGCCTCGTGAATAATGCGGTATTTTTTCGTGTTTGTCGTTATTTTATGGGTAGAAATCAAATAACTCTTTGAAGTTATTTATAGTTAAAAAGTATTTACTTATTAATTTAATAAGTAATATAATTTCAACCAGTTTCTAGCACTAGTTTCCACCTTTAGACTACCTTTCAATTGCATGTTTGTAAAAATGGTTTGATTCTGATTTATAAAGAGTTCATTTAAGGTTGTTTCGACCTCTTCTCTTGAAAATATCTTCATTCTCTCTAGATGATTGGCTAAACTCCTAACAAGTGGGTAATCTGATGGGGTTAAATCGGGTGAATATGGAGGATCAGTCATCAGTTTCGAATCGATATCTTTAATCTTTTGTATGTTATCTCCTGCGATACGAGGGCGCATGTTGCCTTGATGAAAGGGCATTCTTCTTTTTTTGATTAATGCTGGTCTTTTTCTTCTTTTTTTCAAGTGCTGCAGGTAACGGTAAAAGTGAGTACAGTAAACCGCTTGTGTGATTGTCTGATTTGGATTAAGAAGTTCAAAATAAATTTTACCAAACACACAAGATAATTATACCTGTTTCGACTGGGGTACTGGTTTATCCCCAGGACTAACCCATTGTCTAGAACATAAAACACACTTTTCGTCTCCTGTAACACTCCTACTAAAAAATGGTTCACTTTTTATTCGAGAAAGGAGAAATGAACAAATGTTGATTCTTTATGTCAAGTGGGATCTCTGACAGGTCGTGACGAATCCATTGTCTGAATCGTGAAACCTTGTCTATGACGATGCATAATGGAATGAGTTGAATGTAGTTTTTCAGACAATTGTTAAACAGTTACAATCGGATTTTCCTTCACTATTTTCCAAAAATCTTGATCAAATTCCATTGGTCGCCCTGAACGGGGTTCATCTTTAAGTCTAACGTTTCCCGAACGAAGATTGTGAAACCATCTATTGGCACTGACTGACTCGCACTATTTTTGCCTTCACCGTATTATTGACACAAACTTTCAACTAACTTAGTATTGTTGCCTTTTCTAAACTCCCAAACCATAACGTTGAGCATGTGTGCTTTTTAAAAAAAAAAAAAAATAGGAGCCCGTCTGGCGACTGCCTACTTGGGCATAAGTCGTCGTAATCACGACAGCCCAGGACTAGGTCATTTTAAAACAACAATATGCAAAGCAAAAAAAAAAAACACAAAAAAAAACAATAATAAAAAAAAGGAAAAAGGAAAATGGCAACAAGCAGGAAGCAAGCTCCGAACAGTCTGGGGGACAAGGCAGTCTTCACAGTAGGGCGGAGGTGAACGCTCCATCAAATGGCGGTGCGTTTTTGAACTTCCATAATATTCGTTATTTAAAGATAAGGCACATTAAATTACCAATAATAATACAAAATCAATAGCCCAAAACATGACGACTAAGCTATGTCAAAATGTATGTCAAGTACTTATGCTTCGAGTTTAGTAGACTAGGATGGTATAAAAATAAATCTGCTTTCGACAATTTCTAGCCATAAAATAATGATAAACCTGAAAAATGCAGCATTACCTAAGAGAGATGACTTTATACTTAATCACAAGAAGCCAATAATACGAACTTAGACATGTCTCATGTGAATTAACATTTTTAAAACAATTCCAGCCAACACCGCTGCACGTCGGTTATCTGTCCCTATTTTACTCAAAACTGGACCTACTAATTTGAAAAGGGGGAAAAAAAAAGAGTCAGACACAAGTCTATCTGTGCTTCCTCAAAACGCGCTTTGACTTCTAGAATTTGGAATACCAAAACTTATGGTTAATAAAGTTTGCTGCATTTGTTCACACCTCTTATCTAATCATTTTTAATTCTCCTTTTCCCTTCATTCTTTCCTATGATTAGACCCGACAACAAACGAAAGAGATAGTTTACTCCATGTCCCAAAAGTGCACGAAAAGATACCAAAGAGATGCGTGGTGGTGGCTTCTTCCTGGCGATAGAGGCAGAAACATCCGCGAAAATGTACAGTTTCAGGGGCGATCTTTCGTCAATTCTCGTTTTCTCGCTTTGGTTGCCTTTATCGAATGGTGATAGCGAAACTTCGGCTTCCGAAAGGGAAAAGGAATCGTGTGGAGACGCTATTTTTTATTCGGGGTTCAAAAAAGATACGGGGGCAAGGGACACACTCGTCTTCAGACGCTGCCTTTTCAGGATTGGGCTACAAAACCTCGCCGAGACGAACACAGTTGACCTTTAGGCGAAGATAAATCACATTGGGTATGTCTAGTCGTTGGATGGTATATGTTATAGCACTTGGTGGATCGAATGTCACTGAGATCAAAATCAGACAGGGAGTGATTTGGAGGTAAAAAAACAACAACATAACACCTAGAACATGATTTATTTATGGAGAAATCCATCTTTTAATCATTTCTTTCTTTTAAAAGGGGCAAACCATCGGAACCACCACAGGATAAAATTTATGAAAAATTCGTTCAGGGAAGTTGGAAACTAGTCACTTCCGAAACTAGTCTCCAGAATAAAGTTTTCCGTTGTACTGCGTCTTTTTTTTTTTTGCTCCTACGCAAAGTGAATAATCAAAGGACGAGCCTAATTTGGGCCTAGAAGTGAGCGGTCACAGCAACCGCTAGAACACGACTAAACAGATACCTTAAATTTAACCATATATGTTACATGTTATAGCTATTAAATAAAGAGACTATGCTTATGCAGCCCTGACCAGAACGAAAATATGCGAACCAAGCGGTATACACCAATTAATCCTATTTCTCCGTCCGTAACATATGGGTTACACTTCAAACAAACCCATAAAATTCACACCCAATGGGTTATCAACGTTCTCAGACGGTATACATATAGCGAATCCAGTAATACGAGTCTTCAGTTACCCACAATGCACGTCTAGGTGGATGGTGGCCTACTTTATACCCAAATGTAAGTAGATGCATTTTTATTACATATTTAAATCACTAGAGAAAAGGTTACACGTGGAAAGGTGTCTTCATTCACTTCGTTTGAAGTAGCATGTCTTTCTGAGGCGACAGAAAGAGGGGCATTCCAGAAATCGACCATCAAGACACCAACCACACAGGCAACCTCGGTGAACCTGTTTTGGACTGAGGAAAGCGCCGCAGTACTACCTCTACTACTCAGTCGAGTACTATTTGACTATTTCTTTTTCATAACATCATGTCTCCACTCAAGAGAATCCGTTTCAAGTTTGTCAAAGAAGTAAATATGAAAACGACGGAGCTTCTGGGACAAAAGTAAAAGTCGTAATGCACTTTTTTGATCAACGGAAGACCAAAATGACACGGTATGTATAGGGAAGGGGGAATAATGCACGGAAGATGAATTGAAATGTATTCTCCTTTCTTAGAATTGAATTAAATCATTAGTCTCGCGATTTAAAAGCCACTCTATGCAGAGTTGATTACAAAACCATTACCCTTCTGTTTCGAATTTCATTTAACACCCCTCATCCGTCAGATATTTCCTCAAGAAGAAAAAACTGATCCGCTTTGACGGGGAAACAACATTCCCCCAGTGTCCTTCAGGAAACAACCCTTCACCGTGATAATCTGTCTTCGTCCAAAAAAAAAACAAAGCTTCCCTACCCCTGTGATAAACAACGGTCCCCCACCATAAGGGAAACAACTTTTCCCTGCCAGGAAATAACCCCTCCCCTTCTTGCCCCTGGGGAAACAACTTACGCGGTAATCATTATGGACCTTCTTAGATTTTTAGTCGCGTGTGACTCTATGTCTCACTCTGACGGTCGGTCTCCGTTTTGCTTGTCTTTTGTTTATGTAATAACATTGTAACTATTCGGCCGATTCTAACAAAATTTGAAACACTTATATTTTTTTACATTCTCTTTCGAATGATATAATTGCCAAGGTCCTCCCAAGGTTAGTCCGTGAATTATTGAAATTTTTGAAGGTCGTAAGTGAGAGTACGCGACTTTGGTCAGCAGACCTTGTTTGTTTGACAGGATTGTTTTGCAAGATCCACAAAGGCGCGTTTGTTTAATCCTAACGCTGAATGCAAGGACAAACTAGCTGGCTTTGCGGGACGGTTATAACACTTAGGAAAACCTAATACATAAAAAGCGACGATGTGAAGATTAAAATTAGGCGGCGAGAATTTTTAATTTAGGTACCACACGTCCGGGAAATTAAGAAAAATTAAAATAAATTTCAAAAATTAGCATTTTAAATGAGATATTGATTTAGTGTCTTGTTAACATAGGAGCGAGAATATTTAATTTGGTGGCACACGTTCGGGAAATTAAGGATTTAAAAATCGAACAGGAAATTTGGATTTTATTTAGATAAAGGGGAAGAGATATGATTATATTATCCAGAGGAAAACGGGCGTAATGCAACAGAAACATTAAAGTGTAATAATCTAGCGGAGGTAACAAAACAAACAAACGCAAGAAATAAAGGTGAAATGGCAACCGCTTCAACTCGAAAATGATGCTTGGAAAGGAACATTTGTACTTACTAAACGAAAATGAACCCAACGAATGGGTTTCCACTACACCCACAAAACGAGTGCGTATCATAAACCAAAAAGGCATGAGTGTGCTAAACGAGCACTCGCACCCAAAAGTATGAACTCCACTCCCTTCAGGTCATCACCTGAAGGGATGACCTACTAAAGCCCTAATTTCTCACAGACTCGTCCCTTTTCGCCTAAAAGAGCGTGGAATGACGCGAACTGGCGGCGGGCCGGTGGGTAGGGAAGATGAACGATTTTAATTAGGGGGAGGGGGGAATCAACGGAGCAAGCACACACGAACTCCCCACATTATCAGATACCTCAAGCCACCCCTAAGGGTGGGGAGAGGCCAGAGATCGGTTTAGAGGACAAGGGATAAGCACGGAATAAAGAACTCAAACACTAGATCAAAAGACTTTTTAACCAAATCAGAATTGAAAAAAAAATGAAGCACATTCCAATGGGTGTGTGTCTTTATATCGGGTTGGAACGAAAGTAATGTCCGATTTTAGGGTATCGATTCAAAATGACAAAAACTTATGACTGGAAATATTTAATGGTAAACATAACCTAAAATGCTTTCTAGAATCTCATTCCATCTGTCACCTACTTATGAATACCAAAATTGTAAAACTATTTAGGTTTTGAATCAAAATATGGCTCTAACTCGTTTTTAACCCCAATGTCAACCTAATACTATCCAAATGGTTCTTTAAACCCCCTAAACAAGTGATAATCAGATGGGGGCAAGGTCATGAGAATATGGAGGATGAAGCAATATTTCCCACCCGAGCTCCTCTTTGGTCATTCGATGTGTGTGAGGACGGGCATTATCGTGATGGAGGATGACAACGACGAATTAGATTAGGATCTCTTTTGGAGGAAGTCTTCCTCTCGGTTGAGGATAAATTCTTCTTCCTCGAACAACGGAGTATAACTTCTTTATTATAAAGGATTCATTTCCCATCACCAGTAACAACCCTGTCCCCGAATGCTGCCTGAAGGTGTCGTGGGGGCAATGACTCACAGCGAGCAACATGTAGTTGACAACAGCTTCCAACTCTTCAGATCAAGGTTTTGGAGATGACCTTCTTTTGGTCCGTCTTGTAGAGTTAAGTTCCCACTTCGGAAACGGAAAAAAAACACCCCCTTCCTTTACTGCATCATCCCCATAAGTATTCTGAATGCATTTAGCCGCTGTACTTGCATTGGCACCTTTATAAAACTCCTAGAGTAAAACATGTCTAATGTGACCTTTAAATGGGACGAAAATAGGGTGAATACCGAAGATTATGAACATTATTTTTAGAATCTGAAACAAAAATGCAGAAATTACCCATGGTACCATTCCTAAATGATAATAAGAAGCAATACCTTAATAAATACTATCTGAAACTTTATTCTAGAAAATGGGAGATTACTTTCGTTCCACCTGATAGAACAGACAAAAAGAAACACGGAATAAAGAACATAAACACTAGATAAATAGGACTTTTTAAAAACCAAAGAGTAAAAAACAAAAGAACAATTCTTTTTCTGTGCCTTTACAGAACAAAGACAAAGAAGGACCAGGATTAAAGAACATAAAGGCTACTTAGATGAGGTGGTGTGGGGTCTTTTCTTGCATGCCCTAAATAAACCCATTTCAATGGGAAATAATTAAGGGAGTCGAACAAAGACGAAGGGGAGCAGAACATAAAGACTACCAAAGCAATTCTTTTGCTTACTTCCCAAGACCTACCCCAATTATTGGGGGTTAATGGTGTCCCCGAATCAAGTTAAAATTATAGTATTGCGCCCCCCATCCCTTTTCAATAGGGGTGAGGTCTCCCTACCGGATAAGGAAATTCACATAAAGATCATAATGACAATCGCTGGCAAGCCAGGGGGGGTGGAAGCATTCGGTGATAAAAAGGAATAGCGGTATTGTTGTGTTTTGTCACTAACCAGCGAACAGGGAACCTTTAGTGGCCCAAGGGTTAGCCACCCGTTCCGGAACAGGGGTTGTGGATATAGGAACCAATTTCGGGAGTGATGTGTTGTGTGTGCAGAGTACGGGGGGTGGAAGAGGCAACGGTTTTGCGAATCAATGGGAGCTGGGTGTGTCCACGTTTCAGAACTCAACACGCCACCCATCGGCGACTAACTCTCTACGAAGCCCGAAGCATCTGTCCTTTTTTTTTTCTTTATTCCTGCGAGCCGCACAAAGGAGAATTTCCCTGCCCCTGAATCGCCCCCTTTTTCACCGGGATCGAGCAAGCAGCGGGGGTAGTTTAGGGGCGTTGCTTCCTTCTCGGCCCAGAACTTAAGAGGGAAGGCATTTGTTAGTCCTGTCCTCGTTCGTCCTTTTTTTTCGGTTGTCCTTCCTCTCATAGTTCTCCCGTTGGTTTACATAAAATTCCGCTCCCATGCCCTTTTAATTCACGAATCCGAACTTAACCTCCGATCGCATGTGCCTTCGTTGGTTGTCGCTTTGTTTTAAAACTAAACATAATGGAGTTGTGATATTTGAAGATGCCTCGCATGATGGGGGTATTACTGACAGTCTAGCCCCCCCACCTCCCCTCCCCACCCTCTACGGAGATTAGTGGAGCCGTTCGAATCGGGTGCACAGCCCCGGTGGCCTGAGTTCAAGATGCAAGCGGGTAAAATGCCCTCATCACACGCACACACAATCAACAGGAACAAGCAATTTGCACGCACACTCAATCCACACGTATAACAATCGGCATGCACACGGAAATCTGTAAGTATTCAATCCACACGCACAGACGTATGCAATCTGCAAGCACACTCAATCCCCACACGCAGATGTATGCAATCTTTAACCCACTCAATCCGCACGCACATACACATGCAATTTGAAAGCACACTCAATCCGCACGCAAAGATGCATGCATTCTGCAAGCACACTCAATTCGCACGCAAATACACATGCAATCTGAAAGCACACTCAGTCCGCACGCATACACATGCAATCTGGAAGCACACTCAATCCGCACGCACATACACATACAATCTGCAATTACACTCAATCCGCACGCACATACACATACAATCTGCAATTACATTGAATCTGCACGCATACACATGCAATCTACAAACACACTCAATCCGCACGCACATACACATGCAATCTGCAAGCACACTCAATCCGAACGCACAAACACATGCAATCTGCAAACACACTCAATCCGCACGCACAGACACATGCAATCTGCAAGCATAATCAATCAGCACGCACATACACATGCAATCTACAAACACACTCAATCCGCAAGCACACGCAACCGAGTGTAAAAGACAAATGGCTCGAAGGCATCCCATTTTAAGTGAAGAATTTCATTAAAACGACCGAATCAGCGGCGGGAATTCGGGAGTTGAGAGACGGGCGAGGAATTTCCATCTACCCAGAAAAGTCCCGCCCGAGTTCCAGGAAAACACAAACGCCCTGGCGTAGCACAAGGGAAAGTGGGGCTAGGGAGAGTTGCGTGTTTTTTTCAGATTCATATCGCACACAGGGTCAGGGGGTTTGCCGGTCCCTCTCGATTACCGAGCATCTTTAGGTTTATGAGCGCCCCCCACCCCACCCCATACACACAGGTCAAGTTGCCTTTTTCAGGCATTAATACAATGGATCTTCCGCAGATTTTTCCACCAGCCAAACTTCACATATTTACGAATGTCTCGACATTTTCTGGTCACAATGGCTCTGTTGGATTACATAATATTGCCTCATTTCATGGCTGTCGAAAAGGCGGTGGGAACTAGCCGAGTGGAAAGCCCACTTTCACGTCCGTGAAAGTAAAGCAACACTTGAATTTGGGTGAGATGAGGGTGGGTGTGGAGCATAAAACCATAGTTGGGCGCGACTTTAATTTTTTTATTATTATTATTATTTGAAATAATGAATACAAAATTCTTGTGGGAAAAGCCTAGCGCGGCCATGAACTTGAAAACAAGCTCCCATAGAACACAGTGTTCATATGTCAAGTAATAAAGAATGAATTCTAGAAGATAGAAATTGAAATGTGTAAATAAAAATAAATAAGTTTAAAATTATTAAAATCAAATCAATATTAAAATTATGTGGCACTAGCACCCACCCTTACTTAATCTAGCATTGCAACCTCGTTTGAAGATATTAAGATCTTCCTGCATAACTTCTGCAGGAAGATCATTCCACTGCTTTACCGTACTTGGCAAAAAGCAACGCTGAAACTGAGAAGTGCGGCAGCGCGGAATGCGTAGTGCATGTGGATGTTGTCCATCCGCAAACCTTGTTGCTCTAGCAAGAGGCAGGGGCTCAAGAATTAAAAATGATAGTGGCAATTCCCTACTGAAGTAGTATTTATGGAATATCGACAAACATGAAATCATCCGTCGATGATCCAAGTCATAGCTAGCCCCATCAGGAAAAAGGAACCTGCCTCCACGAGCAACCCTATCAAAGAGAGACAGATCTCTTGCAGATGCGGATATCCAAACAGGAGAACACTACTCAAGAAGAGGGAGAAGAAAGGACCTGAAACAAGTGGCATTAATATCTTCAGTATTATAGATATATGAGGCCTTACGTACAATACCAAATTTCGGGCAGCATTAGCATACATTTAAAAGATGCTTCTCAAAAGTTAGGTGAGAATCATAGGTAATGCCAAGGATCGTTAGGGATTCAGACTCAGCAAGAAGTGTATCTCTAACACAGAGTGGAAGATGAGTCGGCTCATTAGTACGAGATCTACTAACCAAGAGGGTCTTAGTTTTGCTTGAATTAAGCTTCATATCCCAACGATCACGATTTAGACTCATGGCAATTTGGTTTCTCATTGCTGGAGACCTGACTACTTCAACAAGTGTAGTATCATCTGAATACTGAACAACCTTGTTTTCAATACCTTGTACCAAATCACTTGTGTATACTAAAAACAACAAAGGCCCAAGAACACTGTTTTGTGGAACTCCAGACACAACACGTCTAGGTTCACTAAAAACCATCTACGACAACACGTTGCTGCCGATCTATTAAAAAGTCGTTAAGTAGTCCTAGGATGTAGCCACCTATTCCAAGGTTTTGTAGTTTTAAAACAAGTGCTTTATGGTTAACACGATCAAAAGCAGCACTAAAATAAATCTGAATTAATCTAGATTCAAAACTCTTGTCAAGATTATCTTGCATACTACAAGTCAAATCTAAAAGGGCATCACAAGTACCCAACTGCCTTCTATATTGATACTGACTTCTAGCCAGTAAGCCATTCGACTCCAAGTATTTATACAAGGGCCTAGATATCAGCTTCTCAGCAACCTTAGAGAGCACAGGAAGTATTGAAACAGGCCTGTATTGACTACAATCGGCAGATAACATGCCCTTAGGAATAGGCACAACATTGCTCAATTTACGATTATCAGGAAAGGTGCTTTGTCTAAATAAAAATCTATATAATCTACTTAATTTAGGTGCTAAATCAGTAGACATCTTTTTAAAACATAAAGGGAAAAAGTTGTCGGGATCGACTCTGCCCCAGCTGTCAAGACTGTCAAGTATCTTTTTAACATCCCTTGCACGAAAAGCAAACCCAGTCAAACGAGGAATGGATGGTAAGTGTCAGGAAGAGGAACTTCTTCAACTGACTGCTTGGCTTCAAAAATTCGATGGAGTAACTCTGCCTTTTCTTTTGCACTAGTTGCTAGTTTTCCATTTGTCAAAAGAGGTGGTGGAATGGTAGAAGCGTTAGAGTCAAAAATAGCAGATTTTAATTTAGTCCACCACAAATGAGGCTGTCTGATCTCTGCCAACTTACTCTTCAGATTATCATTATATAATCTCTCAGCCCGATGGTACACTCTGTTGGCAGTACACCGAGACTGAACAAAGATCTCGAAGTTTTCTCGCGTCCGATTACGACTCCATACATTAAATTTTTGTTTGCTTATCATGGTAGGCTCTTCTACATGATTCATCAAACCATGGCTGGTCGTTTGTACGAATCCTGATAATTCTACTGGGAACATGCCTGGCCAAAACAGTAAATAACATATCATTCACCTTAGCCATTGGATGTGGGTCAGATATTGCATCTGAAATATTCAAGGCTCGACAACTCTCTTCACAACCAACCCAATCAGCTCGAGATTTAAGCCAAACTCTTTTTCTGATCGTGGCATTCGGGATATGCTGATTAACAGCTATGTCTATTCTAATGGAACAATGATCTGATGTCCCCAAATTTTCACAGACCTTTGCATCTACAGCAGCTGGAGCATCTGTGAACACAAGATCTAGTCTATTACCTGAAATATGGGTGAGTTCCTGAATCATCTGGAGACAATCAGCAGCAGTGCAAAATTCATAAGCTGACTTACTATGCTGATCAGTTACATTAGAATTGAGCCATTTTTCATGCTTTGCATTACAGTCCCCACTGATTACAAAACAAGCTTTCCTATCTGCTGATTGAGCCAAGGCAATACCATCTAAAAGAAAGTCATAAATAGAGTCATCATGTCCTGGGTTACGGTACAACGCATATATATATATATATATATATATATATATATATATATATATATATATATATATATATATATAATATTTATTATAAATCTTAAAACATAAAACTTCATGACACTTGCATTCTAAATTCTTTTGGCGATAAATTGGTAGGCCAGACATCGAAAATACTGCCATACCCTGAGGAGCTCTTGGCGTATTTCGACGATAAATAAAATCAGGGCCAGAAAACCCTCGAATAAGGAATTCCGAATTAGATTTATTACTTGTCACTAGGGTTTCTGCAAGGAAAAGGATGTCATAATTCTTTTCATGAGCCTGGAGATCTAGAAAATTAGTAGCAGGTCCAATGTTCAACTCAACATCTCCAGAAAGAATCAGAAACAAAAGCACCAGTAAAAGGTTTAAAACAAAAATATTTAATAAAGCAACAAAGGTAAAACCAACAGTAAAGTAAATATAGTCAACATCAACAATATGTACAGAGGATTGAGAAGCAAAAAGTGCGACTGCGACTTTGCGACTCTATTTTTGCCCCCACCCCCCGTGCGACTTTGCGACTAAGATTTGCGGAATATAAATTGGAGGATTTGTGCCTTGGGGTAACCATAGTCTTCAATTGCTTACAATCTGGATTAAAGTTGAATGAACCAGAGGGGAACAGAAATCAGCCTCCTGAGGCTTGATTGGAATGAGGTCTTATGTGACTCTCCGATTAGTACTGCTTGTATTCTCCCCAGCATCACGAATATAAGGGACATTCTGCTACATTCAGGGTCGGCTGACTTGGAGATTCTGTCTTGGAAGAGCAAAGTCGCTACTTGGTTCTGACGGGTGAGGGATAGCTTAGTGTTTTTCATTCATTTTGACCATCCTCGATCTTTAATTAAAGACTGTGTGAAGAAAGTTAGGATTTTTCACACATTGTTCCTGTCTTCGATCTTCAATTCGAGAGAGAGAGAGAGCGCGCTAATTGCCCCCCCCCTCGACACACTATTTGAGAGCTGGCTTGCAGGTAGTGGACGTATTGTGCCGGTAGGGGCATGGCAGTGCTTTTAAACCAAGAAATTCCCTGTTGGAGAACATGCAAACAAAGGGGGGAAGGGGGGGGGGCTCCAGCCAGGATAAATAAATCTCATTTCGTAATACCTCGTGAGTTTAGTATATCTTTCATTGTGGTAGCCAATCTCGTTACTGCCTACTTGGGCCTAAGTCGCCGTACACAAGAGCATAGTATTAGGCTATAAACAAATAACAAAAAAAAATAAAACATCTAAATAACACATAGCAACGCTAAAAAAATAACAACAACGAGAAAATATTGGAAGCGTGCTCCAGCGTCGAAGGTAGGCCCGCCTCCCCCCGGCGAAGGAACATGCGACCTAGAAAAAGAAACAAAAAAGGTCAAATAAAGTGGAGGAGGCCAGCCTCCTCTAAAAACTCGTAGTAAAGTCAAGAAGTCGGTGTGCACAAACAAGTCTCGAGAACAAGGGAGAAGCGGTAGCGAGCGGTCGCGGGATTGGGGGATAGGTCCATGGGAACAGTCTCGGCGCCAGGGCACGCAACTTTAGGTTCCACTCGACCGTCTCCCATCTTTTCTTTGCCAAGCAGCCCGGAGAGCTGCCCGTATTCCTGCCATGTAATCGGCGTGAGGAAGAGCGAAACGCTGGTCTGGTCACCCAGTCCTCGCGAACTCTTTGGCGCCCTCCTTCCCCGAAATTGCTACATGTCCAAAAACCCAGCAGAAGATAATCTCGACATCTGCCCGGCTCGCCAAAACTGTGGCGTCACGGATATCGCGAACCAAGGGATGCGGAGATTCCAATGCCCGAGAGCACTCAGGGGGATTTTTGAGTTGCTATAAATCACAATCTGGTCTACGAACCGGGCACGTCGTGTTATCTCCCGTACCAAGCAGGGTATTACAACCAGCTCGGCCGTGAAGACAGAGGCAGCGCCTGTCTTCAAACAGAGGAGATACGGCGTGGAAACTGACCCCTTCTTGGGACTTGGAGCCATCCGTATACACTGGCACGGTTCCAGCGTGAGACGAAGTGTGTTCCGAAATTGCCGAGCCATAGACCTCTTTAACACTGAACTAGCCCCTGCGCTATGTTTTGAATGTCGCATATGCAGAACGGCCCCACTGAATTCAAACGCGCCGCCGGCCCCAGGGAACGCCAGTTTGAGTTCATCAGTGAGTGTAGCCACAAGTCACGCGCGCCTGTCTCCGCAAACTATGGTAAATTTACATTATTTTTGTATAATTGTGCCCAAAACTGTATCTTTTTTGCTCTAATGTTAAAGAAGCATTAAGAGGTTTGTGCCTTGTTCCTTGTGTTTTTCTCTCAAAATTGTTTAGAAACTTTTAAGGACGAAACTTTTGTTTGTGGCTCCCCACCACAACAATGTGTGTGTGTGTGTGGGGGGGGACTACTATTGTTGCTAATAGTAGTAGTAGTAGCTAGTACATAGTAGTATTAATATTGATAATATCACCATTTTATGTTATTGTAGTAAGAATTGATACAGAGCAGAATATTTAATATATTTTAGAACTAATCAATGACATTAATAATAATAATTTTGTTAGGATTATAATTATTATTATTTTCAGTATTATTATCATTATTGTTGCTGTGACTTATGATAATGATTAGGATACATTTTTTTGTTATTTTACTACCCTTATGATCACGCAGATATGGTCAACTCAGCATGGTTAAGTGTGCTGCCGTCAATTGACGATCTGAGGACAGACCCAGGAAAGCAGAAAAGGCTATTACAGCGGGTGGCCAAGCACCTTGTAATCACTCAGTGTTTGCCTTCCCCAAGTCTGACAGGCAAGAGATCAGTAAGAAGTGGATCTCTGTTCTAAAGCGCAGTGATACTGACTGAAACCCAGACAAAATCATTGGTCTAGTGTCCGTCAGTTCATGGAGGGGAAGGCAGTGGTAAGAGCACGAAGCCTAGTTTAGCTGTCTAGTTGCAGCTTGAGAGCAGTCGCCTCCGAGATGGAGGAAGCGAGGCACCAATGACACCTTGACGATGCCAGTCACCCAGGAGCTGGTGGATGCAGCTACTCATGCAGCGCATGACGACCTGGATGAAGGGACGGAACAGGTAATTAATTGTCCACCTGTCCACCTGGCTGGTTACCTGACACAAAATTCTGCGTACTCACAGGTGCTGGTCTTGTCAAGACATCCTTATCGACAGTAAGGTCTTAGACAAACTTACCCGTGCCATTGAGCAAGTGGACAAGAGCATGGAGGTATCCCAACAGGGCAAACTCAAATCATTCACAGACTTGCTGACGCGCGGTAGGCTGGTATGCCCCTCTCACAAGACTCTCTGTCTCACCAGGAATGTATGCCACATATACAGGTGGCTCAGGAAGGAGGAAAAAACACGGTACTCCCTGTTTGGGTGTAACAACCCTAAGGAGGCCTTCCAGAAGGTCGTTGTTGCATTTGGGGAAGACGATGACCAGCTGGCTACATTGAGCTGTGCTAGTGGTCATAGCTTCTTGAAAATATTGTACCCTAAAATGGCCGCCAGTCTGTTCAATGTATTCACGTCCAACTACAACAAATGAAGAAATAGTGAATTGCATCCTAAACGCAAAATCGATTCAGATGCAGTTTGCAACAAGAACACTGATAAGAAACTAAAACTGAATGGCTTCAAGAAATAGATACATTTTGTGGGACGTTAGCATTGTTTTTGGAAAATTTTAGTATTAATCTTGTGTTCATTTGGGCAATGAGAAATTACAGAAGTGCCACGAAGATTCAATACGTGACCAGAACTTTGACAAAATGTGACGGGTTAGTGTTGGAACTCAGAATGATTTGTATTGTTCATTGTACTGATATTTAATGTTCATTCATGATCTGAGAATCTATGGAAATCAATGAGAAGTTAAAACCTAATAATATATTGTTTATTTGTTTGTTTTTCATTCAGCAACAATGTAGCAGAGATTAATAAATTAGATACAGTTAACTTTTTTTATTATTTCACCAATTACGACCAATAAATTTCATCTATACATTGTCATGAATCAATATCTATATATGAAAACTGCAAAACCTACAGCAAAAAAGTTAGTTTTCGAGTAACATCAAATAATGTTGAAAATGGTATTGGGGCTTGTATGCAATTGGCCAATATTCTGAGCTCAGTCCAGGTTTAAGAGGTCTGTGGCCGAACGCAATACTCACGGCGCTGTAGAAGCTTTGGGAGCAGAAGCGTGTTGACAAATAATCAAAGTTGGTACCATCCAAGGTGGCGTCCTGGGCAAGATCAGGGGCCGAACCGGCCCGAGAGCTATACCTAGCTCTCGAAGGAGCTTCCTAGCCAGAAACCTAAAGGGCTTAGAGTATGATGAACGTCTCGCAGCTGATCGCGCGGGCTAGCGCGTACTGTCGATTAATGCATTGTGCACGGCGCTAGGCTCAAGGGTACAGGCGATTAATGCACTGGGCACGGCGCAGAGAGAGTGGCATCTCCCCAGCATCGACAAGTAGGCTCTCAATGGGGGAAGTGCGGTAGAAGGCGGTCGCCAGGCAAAGGCCGGTATGGTGGAGCTAGTCCATTTTCGGCAATACACGCTTGGTTGAGGATACATAAATCTCGCATCCGTACTCGAGCTTCGAACGAACAAAGGATCGGTAAAAAAGGAAGGCAGTAGCACAATCAGCGCCCCAAGTGCTAAACGTCACGGAATAAAGAATATCCATAGCGCGGGTACAAGAGGCCCTAAGGCTGAGAATATGAGCCTCCCAGGTGAGGCGTCGGTCGAATACAAGACCAAGGAAACGTTGCGATTCCACCAGATCCAGGCACACCCCATTAAGAAACAAATCTGGGTCAGGGTGGATCGGTGGATGGCGGTAGAAGTGCACCACCTTAGTCTTGGCCAAAGAAAACCGAAACCTGTGCGCTTCGGCATAGAGAGAGACGCGGTTCAATGCCTGTTGGAGTCGACGCTCCCGAGTTGGCATCTGGGCCGCACCAAAAGAGATCGAAAGGTCGTCCACGTAGAGCGTAGCAAGAACATATTCTGGCAGCAGGATAGAATGATTGGGCGGAAACTGACCGGGGTTGAGTAATCTCTCCCCGGTTTGCGAAAAGAGAGCACAGTAGCGAGTCGCTAGGAATCTGAAGGATACCCTTTACCCAGATCCTGTTCAACAAATCTAACAGAAAGGCCATGCCTCGCTAACCAAGGGGTCGAAGCATGATGTATGGGACATTGTCTGGAACAGTGGCAGTATCTGCGGGCGATTATTTTTTTTTTTAAAGAGCTCATCTGGCGACTGCCTACTTGGGCATTAGTCGCCGTATTAAAAACTGGCCTAGTACTAGGCTACTTTAAAATAAAATTTAAAAAGACAAAAAACAACTCTCCCCTCAAAAAGGGGGAAAGAAAGCGAGCAGTAAGCAAGCTACTGCGTCGGGGGAAGGTCACCCCGGCGCAGGAGCGTGTGACCTATAAGGTAAAAAAGCGTAAGCAAAAAAACAAAACAAAAAAACCTGCTTAAATAATATGGAGAAGGACGGCCTCCCCGTCCCCCAAAGTCAACAAGTCCACCAGTCAATGTGCGCGCACTAGTCCCGAGTACAAGGGACAGGCGGCAGCGACCCCACCCATCCCGGTATCGGGACAGGTAACGTGCGCGAAGATCACCCAGACTGGGACATTCGACAAGAATGTGCCGAACAGTCTGGGGGAAAAGGCAATCGTCACAATAGGGCGCAGGCGAGCGCTATATCAGATAGCGATGCGTCACACGAGTGTGCCCGATTCGGAGACGACAGAAAGCGACCTGAAACCGTCGCGGCGTAATGGCACGCAAGTTTAAGTTCCTTTCGACCGTCTTCAATCTTCTTTGCCAAGTAGCCGGAGAGCTGCCCGTATTCCTGCCATGTAGTCTGTGTGAGGAAGAGCGAAACGCTGGTCCTCGCGGACTCTTTGGTGCACTCATCAGCGCGCTCATTCCCCGCAATTCCTCCATCTCCCGGAACCCAGCATAAGATAATCTCAACATCCGCCCGGCTCGCCAAAACCGTGGCGTCACGGATATCGCGAACTAGGGAATACGGAGATTCCAATGCCCCGAGAGCACTCAGGGCGCTTTGTGAGTCGCTATAGATCACAATCCGGGCTCCGAACCGGGCACATCGCATGATCTCTAGTATCCCCTCAAACAGAGGGGATAAGGCGTGGAAGCCGACCCCCTCTTCCGTATACACTGGCACGGTTCCAGCGTGACACGAGGGATGCTCCAAAAAGGTCAAACGCAATACTCCCGGCGCAGTACAAGCTTTGGGAGCAGAGGCGTAGCGACAAATAGCCAAATGTGGTACCCTCCAGGGTGGCGTCCTGGGTAACACCAGGGGTGCCACCGGCCCGAGAGCTATACCTAGCTCTCGAAGGAGTTTCCTGGCCCTAAAGCCAAAGGGTTTAAGGTATGACTGGCATCTCTCGGCGGCAGAGGCAACGTCGAGATCAGCTGCGGATGCAGTGAGAGCTGCAGGCGACTGAGGGAGGCGCCGGGCTCGCGCGTACAGGCCAGTGATGCACTGCACGCAGCGTAGAGCGAGTGGCATCTCCCCAGCATCGACCAACAGGCTCTCAATGGGGGAAGTGCGGAATGCACCGGTCGCCAGGCGAAGGCCGGTGTGGTGGATCGAGTCCACCTTCCGCAATAAACTCTCGGCTGCGGATGCATAAAACTCGCATCCGTAGTCGAGCTTCGAGCGAACAAAGGATCGATAAAAAAGTAGGGCAGTTGCCCTATCAGCGCCCCAAGCGCTGAACGTCACGGAACGGAAAATATCCATGGCGCGGGTACAAGAGACCCTAAGGCTGCGAATATGAGCCTCCCAGGTAGGCGTCGGTCGAATACAAGACGAGGGAAACGGTGCGATTCAACCACATCCAGGCGCACCACATTAAGAAACAAATCTTGATCGGGATGGAGCCGTGGATGGCGGCAGAAGTGCACCACCTTAGTCTTGGCCAAGGAAAACAGAAACCTGTGCGCTTTCGCATAGCGAGAGACGCGGTTCAATGCCTGTTGGAGTCGACGCTCAAGAGTTGGCATCTGGGCCGCACCAAAAGAGATCGAAAGGTCGTCCACGTAGAGCGTAGAGAGAACATCTTCCGGCAGCACCGAGGTGATGCCGTTGATGCTGAGGGCAAAGAGTGTGACACTGCGGACACTTCCCTGCGAGACACACTCTTCCTGCTCCTTTGGGCCGGAGAGGGCTCCCCCTATCCGTACGCGTAATCGACGATCTCGCAAATATTCAGATATAAACATTAAGAGGCGTCCCCTCGCCCCCATCGTGTGGAGAGTCTCCATGATACCGTATCGCCATGCAGTATCAGAGGCCTTCTCCAGATCGAAAAACACCGTGGCGTAGTGCTGTCTACGAAGGAAGGCCTCGCAGACGGCATTTTCAAGTCGGAGCAGAGCATCCGAAGTGGAGTGAAACTTGCTGAAGCCGCACTGTACAGAAGACAGATGGCCTCCGCTGTCCAGGAAAAAGGCTAATCTAACATTTACCAATTTCTCCATCAACTTGCACACGCAAGAGGTTAGAGAGATTGGGCGGAAACCGGCCGGGGTAGAGTGATCTCTCCACAGTTTTCGAAAGGCGAGCACAGTAGCGATTCACCAGGAATCTGGGAGGAGACCCTCCATCCAGATCCTGTTGAACAAATCTAACAGAAAGGCCATGCCTCGCTCACCCAGGTGTCGAAGCATGGCGTACGGGACATCGTCCGGACCATGGGCGGTGTCCGCGCACGAAGCGAGAGCGGAGCGCAACTCACTCACAGTAAACCTGTCGTTAAAGGGTTCTCCGCCTCTGGAGGTAAAGTCCAGCCGGCGGCCTTCCGCGACATCACGACGTGCATTGAATGCACCGGGGTGCCATGAAGTGTCCGAAGAGCACTTATCTTGGCCGCCTCGGCGGGATTCGCCAGAAGGCTCCCGTCCGAGAAACGGGTCACCTTCGGCTCTCTACCAATTGCACTAGCTAATGCTCTCCTCTGATGGATAATGTTGCTCTTGGCCAACATGCTGCCATCACTGGTGCGAATAACGAGGAAGCGTTTGAAGCCAGCGGGCTCGAAAACGCCAGGTAACCTCTGAATCAGGGGGCCCCGATGTTATCGAGGCTCCGCCCTGTGCACTTTTGGTCTTCGTCTGGGACTACCCACCCGGGGAAGCAACGGGACCGGACGTGCCGATATTGGTTTGGTTGCATACCGAAATGGCAGCAGACCCGTCCGTCCTCGTGGCTCCCGCAGAGGGAGAGGAACCCCGAGTCTTCTTAGTCTTTTTCTTTCTAGGAGAGGAAGGCGGGTAATGAACCCGTTTCTCTCCTCCGCCAGTAGGAGGCCTCAGCAAGATCCTTCTCTGAAATGGGTCATAGGGGTACCAGCCGGGAAGGAGATCCCTCCTCGCCTTGTAATGCCTTCGGGACCCGAGCCGTCTGAAGATGCGCTTGCACAGGGGTGGACTCGGGTTCAGTGCTTGGCACCGAGCCCAGGTTCGACCCCATGGAAGGTGCTACCATCTGAGGCTGGGTCTCCTCAGGGACCAAGTCCATCTCAAGGGGGCCTCCATTTGCCCCCCCCCCCTTCCCTAAGTCATCACAGATCCCATTCGAAGTTCTTTTTTTATCTTCTAATGCCAGCGAAACGGTATCCGTCAGGGAAGAGAGGGGGCAGGTACACTTCTAAGCAAAGCAGCAAAACATCTTTTAAACTATTCATTTCCAAGCAACAAAAAGTAGAGCTATTATTGAAATTAAGAGAAAAATAAAAGGAGTAAAAATCTCGACGAAAATGATGCGTTTCTTCAATTGCGGTCGGGCTCATCAGGGTCTAAGGCCAATTCGATGGAAAGTGAACGGTACCGTATGGTGTATACAAGTATAGGCAAGCATAAATGGGAGAATAAAATTGATTCTGCTGTCATATTAATTGTTGGGGTGTAATTTCCTTTTCTTTTCTTTTTAAATAGGGGAAGTATTGCTTCCTTTGCTTCCATTGACTGCACCACACCTGTTGGCTAAGAGGTAGCTGGTCTGCGTCTACCCTGTAAAATTAGAAGCCGAGTAGAGAAAGTTGTGGGAAAAGTTGTAAGGAAAGTGAGGAAGCAGGGTAAGAAGACAGGGTTTCAGAAAGAAGATGAAGAGGCTAAGCTGGGGACGCACGGGTCGCTGAGTCCCTTCTGGGAAGGTAAATCTCCGCACCCCTTACGGGGCGTGAGCTTACTAGAACCATCACTAATTGAGAGGCATTCCTACAACTTTACTTTTATCACTAAATTAGTGGATACAAAATTGGGCGATGGCTCAAAGAAATTTTAGGTCGGACGTTAACTTCTGAACAACAAATAATTAGCACTACTTCTGTGGTGTTGATATTCTTTTCTTTGAATTATATCTCTAAGGAATAATTCAATTGCAAATAATATATATAATTTATATACAGTATATATATATATATATATATATATATATATATATATATATATATATGGTGTCAGAAAAGTTACTGTGCAGACGTAACCCGAGGCATACCCTCAACCTCAGAAGATAAGTTGTTGAGATCCATGAAATGATTCTTAAGAGTCCAAAGAAGTCATTAGGACAGTTAACCAAGCAGGTCCATTTAGCAGAGTACAGCGCAAGGCATTTTGTGGAAAGATTATTTCCACCAGTACCGCGTTGATTAATGCATTGGTTTCCTAACTTTCTTCATGAGAAAGGTGATGACATTCTTGATGTAACCATCTACACCGACGAGGCATAGTGTCATCTTTCCAGAGACATGAACAACCAGAATAGTCGTCTATGGAGCACTGAAAAGCCTCACGAACTCAAAGAAATTCCTCTACACGATCAGAAGGTCGGGGTATGGGGTGCTTTAAATCGTAGGCGTATCATTGGCCCATTTGTCTTCGAGGACACCATAAACGCAGAACGTTACCGCACTCCCATTCTGGAACCATTCCTAGACCAGCCGACTACTGAGCGCGATCTTAAAGAAGGCTGGTTTCAATAAGAAGGGCAAACATACACGGCCCGTGCACTAGGACAGTTTTTGAATGACTTCTTTGCTGATCTCATAATTTCAAGTGTCTAATACCCACTAGTGACGGGTACTATCAAGTGACTAATACCCACTGGTGAAGGGTATTATCAAGTGACTAATACCCATTGGTGAGGGGTATTATGTGACTAATACCCCCGGTGAGGAGCATTATTGAATCCATGATGAATCAGACTCAGTCTTCGAGCGCCGTTACGTTGAACGCAAATTGTCGTCCTCTGATGTCGTGGACGTGGCACTGGTACCATGGGGGTCAATGGGAGAAGCGGGATGACATCAGATTAATTTGCACTGAGGCCCCAGCGATTAATGCAAAATTGATTTGTGCGATGGATGGTCGATTAAATGAATTAGTCGGCCCTCTCATTTCACACAGATTGTCAGTGCTTCACTTGGGCGCAGAAATTGTATTTTAATTGTCACTGGTGACGAAGGGGTGCCACGACGCTCCCTTTATATGTTTCTCTCCACCCCCCACCCCCTCCTCTACCGCCATTGGGAAATCACCAAACATACTACCATCCGGGTAGTAAACATTGCCAATATGCATGAACTTCTTTTAGCATTCGATGTGGTGTCACTTTCAGACCCCCCCCCCACCCTAAAAAAAACCCAACCTATCTCTATGTTAATATCTCATTTTTGCGGTGGTTTTAGAATTTTTGAGAAGTTTTTCAGAGTTTGGAGAATCTCGAAATTGAAGCTATCCATATAAGTGCAAGTTCAATCAAAAAGATGTGGCACTAATACGGTGCCATGACACTAAATGAGTGCCACTTTGTCCCACTAAAGAAGACGGATTGAGTGGTATGCGGCTGACGATGGAGTTTAGCGCACCCCTGTACGGTCAAGAGCGCACAAAATGCCCCCGAGGGGCTCTGGATAGTCCCCCCCTCCCCTCGAGGGACTAAAAACTTTCACATTTTTACGTCTCCTTATTTCACCACAATTTTTACCATCTCCACACAAACTTTTTGCCGCAGACTTTCTGAGAAAACGGCGCACGCACACGCACTTAAAACGTGTGAGCACTCACGAGTGTTTGAGCAGGTGTGTACGTATGACTGCATTTATCATGTCAGGTTTCATGGCTATGTCTGTACGTGGGAAGGACTCACGTGGGCTTTGGGCCACGCGTATGAATGAAAGCCCTTATAAGGGCCTTTTGTCCTTCTTCAACCAGAACAACCACACACCTGACATTTTTAACTTGATTTCTCAAAAAAGGAGAAAACAAACGAGGAAAAATTCTCTTAGCAATAAAAAGATGATGGGAAAGGGGAGGAGGGTAAAAGAAGCAGAAAACTTGTTTGTGGTGCATAAATGTAAGTAGAATGTATGTTCCTCACCGTGTGTTACGTTACAACAATAGCCTTCTCCTATACATTCATCACGCCCGCATCCTATTCATCACAGGGGTCTAACTCAAGTTGTCTTCCAACCTCACTTCCGTTAAAAAAAAAAAATATATATATATATATATATACACTTACACTAATCTGTTTAACGTTATAGTGGGGCTATGATCGGATTGCGACCTGTCATTCCAATGACCATGCGGGACAGGTACTATTGGCAAGATGTTAGACACTGCAACCGAACTTTAAATTTATCTTTCATTCACTCAAATGGAGAGCCTCTTACTTCATTAAGTAACAATACGGTAAAGGATCTCTACCCATCAGGCAGACAGGTATAGGTTCACATAGGCCATAAGGAGAGAAGTTTCCACAGATAGGGCCATATAGGTTTCAAAGCATGGCCTTAAAGGCAGAACCTTTAATAACTTCAGACTGAGAGCGGAATTCATGTTTGGTGTGTACTACTTCTGTTGGTTCAACATCAAAATAAAACATTCTTGGGCGGAAGGGCCGCGCCACATCTTGTTTCGCCTGCGGCTACTTGCAAAAGAAGGATGTAGTGGATGTTGTTATGCCAACTTATCAAGCGCTCAGCATCGTATTTATTCAGCGAAATGATAATCCAGAAACTCTTATGCTCAGATGACAGGGAAGAGAGGAGAGCTGGTGTCTAAAAGATTGTTGACATGAGGGGTGAAGATGATCACACACTTGGAGATCTTTCTGTACGTCCCAGGAAAACACCTTCCATCAACTCCAGTGCTTCTTCCCTGTTAGAGCTGACAGACTGATCTGATGGGGTATTAGAACCTCCTTTGGTATGTAAACTTACTACAACGGAAGTAAAAAGGTTATTTGACAAATCTATGTAAGTTGCACAGTGGCCCTGACGCACTCAGCCAATAGAAAGGTGTGTAAAACAAGTCAGAGAGGCAGCAGATAGGATGTATAAACATGAGAAACGTGAGCGTTATATCAGAAGCTAAGAAACAAGTCGGCGGCTGATGTCCAAGAACGAATCAAAGCAAGACGATGAAACTTTTCTTCTTTTTTTTATTGATATCATTTCATAATGTTGTATGATTAGAAGTAGGTTTTATGATTACTGGGATATGTTTTATGCAGAGTAACTAAATATCTATAACATTACCTGCCATTTTGAAAATGTACAATTAATAAGAGTCGTTTTCCTAGAGCAATTTATGAGTTTTTTTTAACGTGGATTTTCGAAGCTAAATGTTAAGCAATCACAAAATAATAGCAGATTTTAATTCCTCACATCTAAACATGTTTTTAGAACACCTTCAGTGAAAGAATTGGCAAAAATCAATCCCCCCGCCCCACACACACACCAAATCGCACACCCTACCATCCCAGGCCTGTCTAAAAGGCTCCTTTTCTATTATAAGGGCGAAGCAGCCGATAAAGCCTCCTATTAGAACAAATTTGTACCCAGTCATTGATGATGGGGAAAGAAACCCGTGCTCTTTGGCCAACGTCAATACCCAAACCTTGAATAAATGCTTGTAACGATAAACCTTGGTTGACCCCATCCCCCCCCCCCCCCCGATTAGGAGACACCCGAGAATCTCGGATAAGGGTAGACACCTCTTTCTCTCCTTTTGGGGATGAAATCTCTTTTGTGTGTTGGGAGCGGTGCAGTGCAGCCTTGACCGCTGTAAATGCTTCCTTAAATGGGGACTCCAGCCAGTTGTTGCACACACACACTTGCCAGAATGAATGTATTTAAAAAATGCGAAGGGCTACCTCTTTCTCTTTCTCTATCTCTCTCACTCAATCTACTATCTCTTCACTCACTCTCTTATCTCTCTCTCACTAACTTTCTCTATCTCTCTTTCAGTGAAGATGGGCTCATTAGCATAATTCAACGGATGATAAAAGCTACATTGGCCTATCAGAGATCATCCGAGTCAATACAAACAGATAAACTACATCCACATTGCTTGTCGAAAAAGTAAATCATGCAATACACATATCAATAATATAATATAATATATACAGAGAATATTACAATATGTAAAATGCCCCAATACAACTTTAAAAACATGATAACCTACCCTCAGGAGGCGATATACTAATCTAACCTGCGCTTGAAAACGTTTATTTTTTTTTTTTTTTTAATTAAGGGGCTATCTGGCGACTGCCGACTAAGGCATAAGTTGCCGTAAACAAACAGCCTAGTTTTAGGCTACTTTAAAAAATTAAACAGAAAACAATAAAAAGAAATAACAATAACAAAGCAATAACAAAACAATTACAAAAACAACAACAACAATTAAATCGGGTTAAATAAAAGGGAGAAGGCCGGCCTCCCCCAAAAAGTCAATAAGTCCACCAGTCAAAGTACACGCACTCGTCCCGAGCACAAGGGACAGGCGGTAGCGACCCCGCCCATCCCGGTACCGGGACAGGTGTCGTGCGCGAAGATCACCCAGACTGGGACATTCGACAAGAATGTGCCGAACAGTCTGGGGGACGACGCAGTCGTTGCAATAGGGCGCAGGCGAGCGCTCCATCAGATAGCGATGCGTCACACGAGTGTGTCCGATTCGGAGACGACAGAAAGTAACCTGAAGCCGCCGCGGCATTGGGGGATAGGTCCATGGGAACAGTCGCGGCGCAATGGCACGCAACTTTAAGTTCCCTTCGACCGTCTCCCATCTTCTTTGCCAAGCAGTCCGAAGAGCTGCCTGTATTCCTGCCATGTAGTCGGTGTGAGGAAGAGCGAAACGCTGGTCCGATCGCAGAGTCCTCGCGGACTCTTTGGCGCCCTCATCGGCGCGCTCATTCCCCGCAATTCCTACATGTCCAGGAACCCAGCAGAAGATAATCTCGACATCTGCCCGGCTCGCCAAAACCGTGGCGTCACGGATATCTCGAACCAGGGGATGCGGAGATTCCAATGCCCCGAGAGCACTCAGGGCGCTTTGTGAGTCGCTATAGATCACAATCCGGTCTCCGAACCGGGCACGTCGCGTAATCTCCCGTACCGAGTGGTGTATTGCCACCAGCTCGGCCGTGAAGACAGACGCAGCGCCTGGTAGAGCCCCGCTGACTTCAAACAGAGGGGATACGGCGTGGAAGCCGACCCCCTCTTGGGACTTGGAGCCATCCGTATACACTGGCACGGTACCAGCGTGACACGATGTGTGCTCCAAAAAGGTCGAACGCAATACTCCCGGCGCAGTACAAGCTTTGGGAGCAGAGGCGTATCGAAAAATAGCCAAATGTGGTACCCTCCAGGGTGGCGTCCTGGGCAGAACCAGGGGCGCCACCGGCCCGAGAGCTATATCTACCTCTCGAAGGAGTTTCCTGGCCCTAAACCCAAAGGGCTTAGGGTATGACTGGAGTCTCTCGGCGGCATAGGCACCATCGAGATCAGCTGCGGATGCAGTGAGAGCTGTTGGCGACTGAGGGAGGCGCCGGGCTCGCGCGTACAGGCGAGTGATGCACTGCACGCGGCGCAGAGCGAGTGGCATCTCCCCAGCATCGACCAACAGGCTCTCAATGGGGGAAGTGCGGAAGGCACCGGTCGCAAGGCGAAGGCCGGTGTGGTGGATTGAATCCACCTTCCGCAATAAACGCTCGGCTGCGGATGCATAAAACTCGCATCCGCAGTCGAGCTTCGAGCGAACAAAGGATCGATAAAAAAGTAAGGCGGTAGCCCTATCAGCGCCCCAAGCGCTGAACGTCACGGAACGGAGAATATCCATGGCGCGGGTACAAGAGACCCTAAGGCTGCGAATATGAGCCTCCCAGGTGAGGCGTCGGTCGAATACAAGACCAAGGAAACGGTGCGACTCAACCAAATCCAGGCGCACCACATTAAGAAACCAATCTGGGTCGGGGTGAAGCCGTGGATGGCGGCAGAAGTGCACCACCTTAGTCTTGGCCAAAGAAAACCGAAACCTGTGCGCTTCGGCATAGCGAGAGACGCGGTTCAATGCCTGTTGGAGTCGACGCTCCAGAGTTGGCATCTGGGCCGCGCCAAAAGAGATCGAAAGGTCGTCCACGTAGAGCGTAGCGAGAACATCTTCTGGCCGAACCGAGGTGATGCCGTTGATGCTCAGGGCAAAGAGTGTGACACTGAGGACACTTCCCTGCGGGACACCCTTTTCCTGCTCCTTTGGGGCAGAGAGGGCTCCCCCCACCCGTACGCGGAATCGACGATCTCGCAAAAATTCAGATATAAACACTGGGAGGCGTCCCCTCGCCCCCATCGTGTGGAGAGTCTCCATGATACCGTATCGCCATGCGGTATCATAGGCCTTCTCCAGATCAAAAAACACCGTGGCGTAGTGCTGTCTACGAAGGAAAGCCTCGCAGACGGCATTTTCCAGTCGGAGCAGAGCATCCGACGTGGAGTGGAACTTACGGAAGCCGCACTGTGCAGAAGACAGATGGCCTCCGCTGTCCAGGAAATAGGCTAATCTAACATTTACCAATTTCTCCATCAACTTGCACACGCAAGAGGTTAGAGAGATTGGACGGAAACCGGTCGGAGTAGAGTGATCTCTCCCCGGTTTGCGAAAGGCGAGCACAGTAGCGATTCGCCAGGAGTCTGGGAGAAGACCCTCCACCCAGATCCTGTTGAACAAATCTAACAGAAAGGCCATGCCTTACTCACCCAGGTGTCGAAGCATGGCGTACGGGACATCGTCCGGACCATGGGCGGTGTCCGCGCACGAAGCGAGAGCGGAACGCAACTCACTCACAGTAAACTTGTCGTTGAAGGGCTCTCCGCCTCTGGAGGTAAAGTCCAGCCGGTGGCCTTCCGCGACATCACGACGTGCATTGAATGCTGGCGGAGCAGCATCACGGCTAGAGAATGCGGAAAAAGCGGTCGCTAAGGATTCCGCCACGGACGCGGGGTCCGAGATTGCGGTCCCATTCTCCTGGAGAACAGGAGGGGGGTCCTGCGAGAACTTGCCCCGAATCCTTTTGACTCGCTTCCACACCTCAGCTAAAGGGGTCTTCCCGTTAAGTGAAGACACGTATGCCCGCCAAGAAGAGCGGCGGGCGTGCTTCGAAACATACCGGAACCTAGCCCTAGCCCGACGAAATTCAGCGACAGTGAAATCGTTCGGGCGGCGCTTATAGCGCATGTAGTCATAACGCTTCTGTTTGAGGGCCGTCTCACACTCGGCCGACCACCATGGGAGTGGTCGGTGTGCAAAACGGCCAGACGTCCTAGGAATAGTAGTCAGGCCCACGGCGATGAGGTTGCCGGAGAAGAACTCAACGGCCTCATCTACCGACCTAAACTCCTCGACTGAGATAGAGAATTCAGTCATTTCCTGAAATGCAGGCCACCGCGCCCGCGCCAAGCACCACCGAGGGGGTCTCTCAGGCGGCAGTTGCCCTGAAAAGGATATTTGAATGGGAAAGTGATCACTACCATGGAGGTCATCGACCACCCCCGAATCAAAATCAGGCTGTGCATCCGAAGAGCACAGAGATAGGTCAAGGCAAGAAAATGAAGCGGTTCTCGGACAGTGATGCGTAAACTCATCCACGTTTAGGACACCCATCTCAAGCTCTTCGATCAGATCGGCAAGGACTTGTCCCCTGGGATTTATGGAGTAATCTCCCCAGAGAGGATGCCTGCCGTTCAGATCTCCAAGCAAGAGATAGGGCTTCGGCAACCGTGCCACGACGCGGCGGAAGTCCCCCGCGTCGAAGTCAGCTGACGGTGGAATGTACGCAGAAATGATAGTATACCTCCTATCCAGGTGCAGCTGCACAGCCACTGCCTGAAAGGAGGTATCTAAAGAGAAAGGAAGAACGGAGACATCATGCCGGGTGTAAACCGCGCATCCCCCAGCCCGGCCATCCCGCGGTGGTGGGGTCGCAAGACCCTTATACCCCGGGAGGGCAGGCAGCGGGCACGCGCCTAGCATGGTCTCCTGCAAAAAAATAGCTAACGGGGAACGGGACGAGACGAGCCTCCGCAGCTCCTCCCAGTTGGCCCGGAGTCCACGGCAATTCCATTGAAGGAATATGCCCTCCAGGCCTAGCTCGGAGGAGACGCGGGGGCCCTCCTCGAATTGAAGACCCTCACGGGAATGGCCGTACGCTTCCCGGGGGCAGAACCCCGGGCGCTGTCGCCTTCGAGGACTTATTGGGGGAGGTTGGGCTCGCCATGCGAGTCTTTTCCTCCCTCCGCCTCGAAACCTTAGGCGGGCGTTGCGGCTTGGGAGGTGGGGGGCCCTCTTTTCGAGGAACCACCGTCTCCGAGCCACTCGCTCCACCTCGGGGCGTGGGCGAAGGGGCCGAAGCTCCTTTGTTGCTGTCCTCCTTTCGGGGAACAGCTTTAGAAACCCCGGAAGATGGCCTAGCGACCATCTTCAGGGGTGTTGCCTCCTGTGAGTCTAACGACTCTGTGGAGGCGCGTGGCCGTTTCGCCTTACGGGAAACGGTCACGCTGGGGGAAGAGGGGGGAGCACTGGTTTTAGCCGGGGCTGGGTGTGAACCCTTTTTGCCGCCAGCTCTACCAGGGGAGCGCCCGGGTGTAGTAGAGCCCGCAGAAGGGCTCCGAATGGGCGCGGAAACAACCGTGCTCGTTGGCCTGGATGGGCCAGGAGCAGAGGGTGCTTTTCTAACTATTGAGGCATATGACGTCCCAGGCAGAGCCGGGCGCGCCAGGACCAAGTCCTTAGCCTCGCGGAATGAGAGTCGATCCTGGGCCTGAACGGCCAGGATTTCTTTCTCCAGGAGATATGCACCACATTGCTTCGAAGAAGCAGGGTGCGGCTCTCCGCAATTGACACACTTGGCCACACACGATTTGGACTTATCGTGTGCGACCTTGGAGCAATTTACACAGACTTCGGGTGACCCCGATTTTGCACGTCTACATGATCGATTCGTGTGGCCGAAGCGGTGACAGTAATAGCACCGCCGCGGCAGTGGCACGAATGCCTTTACGCGGTAGCGGTACCAACCGGCACGCACCGACTCAGGGAGCTTGTCACAGTCGAACGTGACGAATAGTGTAGGGGTGGGTCTCGAGGCCCCTCCCTGTTTTCTCATCACACGTTCGACCTTGACCGCCCCATGGTCGGCCAGCTCTAGGGTGATGTCTTCTATGGAGTAGTCAACGAGTTCCCTCGCATAAACTACTCCTTTTACAAAGTTCATGGTAGAGTGCGGCGTCACACTCACCGGGGTGCCATGAAGTGTCCGAAGAGCACTTATCTTGGTCGCCTCGGCGGGATTCGCCGCATTCGCCAGAAGGCTCCCGTCCGAGAAACGGGTTACCTTCGGCTCTCTACCAATTGCACTAGCTAATCCTCTCCTCTGATGGATCTTGTTGCCCTTGGACAACATGCTGCCATCAGTGGAGCGAATAACGAGGAAGCGTTTGAAGCCAGCGGGCTCGAAAACGCCAGGTAACCTCTGAATCAGGGGCCCCGATGTCATCGAGGCTCCGCCCTGTGCACTTTTGGTCTTTGTCATCGTCAGGAGCTCCGTACCCGGGGAAGCAGAGGGCCCGGATGTGCCGATCTTGGCTTGGTCGCTTGCCAAAGTGGCAGCAGACCCATCCGTCCCCGTAGCCTCCGCGGATTGAGAGGAGCCCCGAGTCTTCTTCGTCTTTTTGGTCCTTTTCTTTTTTGGAGAGGAGGGCGGGGAATGAACCCGCTTCTCACCCCCGCCGGTAGAAGCCCCCAGGCCAGATGGACCAGCCTCAGCCAGGTCCTTCTCCGAAATGGAGAAGGTCCTGGTGGTCGCAGGGGCATCATCCGGAGGAGATCCCTCCCCTCCTTGTACTGCTTGTACTGCCTGAGAATCTACAGCCGTTTGATGAGGACCTTGCATAGGGGCGGATTCGGGTTCGGTGCTTGGCGCCGAGCCCGGATTCCCCCCCCCATGGAAGGCCCTACCTTCTAAGGCTGGTTTTCCTCAAGGACCATGTCTATCACAGGAGGGGCCTCCAGTTGGCCATCCCCTCCCAGGACATCGCAGGTCCCCTTGGCAGCGTCATAAGTCTTTAGTGGGGAGGCAAAGGCCTTGACCCCGGCAAGGTTTAATATTTTTGCCAGCAGGTCTTTTGAGGGAAGCGACCGAAGGGGCCTGGCTTCCCTCTCCCCCCTAAGGGGGTTTGCCCTACCGAGCCGCTTGTACGAGGGGCGGTCGGCAATGGGCTGCCTGCTGGCTTTCTTGGCAGTCCCCTTAGAAAGCAAAGGAGGGACTGCCGCTGGAGATAGGGAGGTGCCCGAAAGCACCTCCAGAGAAGGGGGTGAGGGGGAGTCCCCTACACCCGTAGACGTAGGAGAGGAGTAAGCCTCCTCTCCGGTTAAAGAGGTATGGAGGGTCCCCTGCGCAAGCACAGGGGGGGGGGGGACCTCCATCTTTTCTGTGGAGCTGCACGAGGGCGGCTCCGTTGTTTTAGGGGGAATTAAGGGGAGATGTTTTTTTTTTCATCATTGGGCATGGTGACCCTCTTTGTTTTACGGGACGCAATCGCTCACCACCTCTTGCAGTAGCCCGCACTGCCAAGAGGTGCTTACAAGCCCGGCAGAGCCAGGCGCCGCCATTTGGGACCACCCCTCCCGCCTGGTGGCCTGGCAGTCCTTCGGCATGGCGGCTCCACCTTAGACACGGCGTAAAACAGATAGAATGTGAAGAGGAGAGGAAAAGGGATGTGAGGAAGGTATGGGTGGGGATGAAGCAGGTTGTTAAAAAACCCCCATCCCGAACCGGAGCTGAGGGGTTAGGGAACAATGTCCCCTCCCCCCTCAGCCCCCATCCGGGGTGGTTGGCTTGAGAAGAAGGTCAGCATTCTACCCTGTGAAATTAGAGGCTGACCAGAGAAAGTTGTGGGAGAGGTTGTATGAAAAGCGACGAGGTAGGGGAGAAATCGGGCTATCTGAAGGAAGAAAGAGAGGCTAAGCTGGGGCCGGACGGAGCGCTGGATCCCGTCAGCACGGCGGCCAGGATGGCAAATCGCCGCGCCCCTTACGGGGTTGAAAACGTTTAAATTTGGACTGCTTATTGTCTCCTGTGGTAGACCATTTCAGTAATCTACCGCTCTGTTGGTGAAGAAATACTTTCTCCCATCCAACCTGCACCCCTGTTTTTTAATCTTCAAGTGGTGGCGCCTAGTCCTATTACTACCTTCCAACTCAAAGAACTTGCTAAAATCCAACTTATCTACCTCCACAACAAATTTTAAAAAGCTCAATCAGATCCCCTCTAACACACCTTCTTCCATATGAGAACATATTTAGTACCCTCAACATATCTACATATTCAAGCTGTCTCAGGGAAGGTTGGTATCATCTTTGTTGCCTTCCCTTGCACTCACTCTAGCAGGTTGATATCATGTCAACAGTGTGGGGACCATCCAAGTTTATAGTACTCGTACTCATTGGATTTACCTAAAAGATATAATAATGATGATAATGGTAATAATTATCCGTCTTGGTTTCTTCCAAGTTATCATTTAATTATGTTCTTTCGTGACATCTTTTTTTTTAAAGCGAAAACTTACGAGGGTATTTTCTGTGCGGAGGTTTTTAAAAAGAAGTTCCTAAAAAGTTGAAATTAGAGCAATTATTTTTTTTTTTTTTTTTTTTATAGAGCCCATCTGGCAACTACCCACTTGGGCATAAGTCGCCGAAAAACACGACAGCCTAGAATTAGGCTACTTTAAAGTTAAAATATGAAAACTTAACAATCAATATAAATTTGAAAAACTTAACAATCGAAGCAATCTCCGGCAGCGGGGGGAGGTCCCCCTCACCCCGGTGCAGGAGAGTGCAATCTAAAACAAAACAATAACAAAAAAAGGAACCTTAAATAAAGGGGAGAAGGCCGGCCTCCCCCAAAAAGTCAATAAGTCCACCAGTCATGGTGCACGCACTCGTCCCGAGTACAAGGGACAGGCGGTAGCGACCCCGCCCATCCCGGTACCGAGACAGGTATCGTGCGCGAAGATCACCCAGACTGGGACATTCGACAAGAATATGCCGAACAGTCTGGGGGACGACGCAGTCGTTGCAATAGGGCACATGCGAGCGCTCCACCAAGTAACGATGCGTCACACGAGTGTGTCCGATTCGAAGACGACAGAAAGCAACCTGAAGCCGCCGCGGCATTGGGGGATAGGTCCATGGGAACAGTCGCGGCGCAATGGCACGCAACTTTAAGTTCCCCTCGACCGTCTCCCATCTTCTTTGCCAAGCAGTCCGAAGAGCTGCCCGTATTCCTGCCATGTAGTCGGTGTGAGGAAGAGCGAAACGCTGGTCCGGTCGCAGAGTCCTCGCGGACTCTTTGGCGCCCTCATCGGCGCGCTCATTCCCCGCAATTCCTACATGTCCAGGAACCCAGCAGAAGATAATCTCGACATCTGCCCGGCTCGCCAAAACCGTGGCGTCACGGATTTCGCGAACCAGGGGATGCGGAGATTCCAATGCCCCGAGAGCACTCAGGGCGCTTTGTGAGTCGCTATAAATCACAATCCGGTCTCCGAACCGGGCACGTCGCGTAATCTCCCGTACCGAGTGGTGTATTGCCACCAGCTCGGCCGTGAAGACAGACGCAGCGCCTGGTAGAGCCCCACTGACTTCAAACAGAGGGGATACGGCGTGGAAGCCGACCCCCTCTTGGGACTTGGAGCCATCCGTATACACTGGCACGGTACCAGCGTGACACGATGTGTGCTCCAAAAAGATCGAACGCAATACTCCCGGCGCAGTACAAGCTTTGGGAGCAGAGGCGTGGCGACAAATAGCCAAATGTGGTACCCTCCAGGGTGGCGTCCTGGGCAGAACCAGGGGCGCCACCGGCCCGAGAGCTATATCTACCTCTCGAAGGAGTTTCCTGGCCCTAAACCCAAAGGGCTTAGGGTATGACTGGCGTCTCTCGGCGGCATAGGCACCATCGAGATCAGCTGCGGATGCAGTGAGAGCTGTTGGCGACTGGGGGAGGCGCCGGGCTCGCGCGTACAGGCGAGTGATGCACTGCACGCGGCGCAGAGCGAGTGGCATCTCCCCAGCATCGACCAACAGGCTCTCAATGGGGGAAGTGCGGAAGGCACCGGTCGCAAGGCGAAGGCCGGTGTGGTGGATCGAATCCACCTTCCGCAATAAACGCTCGGCTGCGGATGCATAAAACTCGCATCCGTAGTCGAGCTTCGAGCGAACAAAGGATCGATAAAAAAGTAAGGCGGTAGCCCTATCAGCGCCCCAAGCGCTGAACGTCACGGAACGGAGAATGTCCATGGCGCGGGTACAAGAGACCCTAAGGCTGCGAATGTGAGCCTCCCAGGTGAGGCGTCGGTCGAATACAAGACCAAGGAAACGGTGCGACTCAACCACATCCAGGCGCACCCCATTAAGAAACAAATCTGGGTCGGGGTGAAGCCGTGGATGGCGGCAGAAGTGCACCACCTTAGTCTTGGCCAAAGAAAACCGAAACCTGTGCGCTTCGGCATAGCGAGAGACGCGGTTCAATGCCTGTTGGAGTCGGCGCTCCAGAGTTGGCATCTGGGCCGCGCCAAAAGAGATCGAAAGGTCGTCCACGTAGAGCGTAGCGAGAACATCTTCCGGCAGCACCGAGGTGATGCCGTTGATGCTCAGGGCAAAGAGTGTGACACTGAGGACACTTCCCTGCGGGACACCCTCTTCCTGCTCCTTTGGGCCGGAGAGGGCTCCCCCCACCCGTACGCGGAATCGACGATCTCGCAAAAATTCAGATATAAACATTGGGAGGCGTCCCCTCGCCCCCATCGTGTGGAGAGCCTCCATGATACCATATCGCCATGCGGTATCATAGGCTTTCTCCAGATCAAAAAACACCGTGGCGTAGTGCTGTCTACGAAGGAAAGCCTCGCAGACGGCATTTTCCAGTCGGAGCAGAGCATCCGACGTGGAGTGGAACTTACGGAAGCCGCACTGTGCAGAAGACAGATGGCCTCCGCTGTCCAGGAAATAGGCTAATCTAACATTTACCAATTTCTCCATCAACTTGCACACGCAAGAGGTTAGAGAGATTGGGCGGAAACCGGTCGGAGTAGAGTGATCTCTCCCGGCTTGCGAAAGGCGAGCACAGTAGCGATTCGCCAGGAGTCTGGGAGGAGACCTTCCACCCAGATCCTGTTGAACAAATCTAATAGAAAGGCCATGCCTCGCTCACCCAGGTGTCGAAGCATGGCGTACGGGACATCGTCCGGACCATGGGCGGTGTCCGCGCACGAAGCGAGAGCGGAACGCAACTCACTCACAGTAAACTTGTCGTTGAAGGGTTCTCCGCCTCTGGAGGTAAAGTCCAGCCGGCGGCCTTCCGCGACATCACGACGTGCATTGAATGCTGGCGGAGCAGCATCACGGCTAGAGAATGCGGAAAAAGCGGTCGCTAAGGATTCCGCCACGGACGCGGGGTCCGAGATTGCGGTCCCATTCTCCTGGAGAACGGGAGGGGGGTCCTGCGAGAACTTGCCCCGAATCCTTTTGACTCGCTTCCACACCTCAGCTAAAGGGGTCTTCCCGTTAAGTGAAGACACGTATGCCCGCCAAGAAGAGCGGCGGGCGTGCTTCGAAATATACCGGAACCTAGCCCTAGCCCGACGAAATTCAGCGACGGTGAAATCGTTCGGGCGGCGCTTATAGCGCATGTAGGCATAACGCTTCTGTTTGAGGGCCGTCTCACACTCGGCCGACCACCATGGGAGTGGTCGGCGTGCAAAACGGCCAGACGTCCTAGGAATAGTAGTCAGGCCCACGGCGATGAGGTTGCCGGAGAAGAACTCGACGGCCTCATCTACCGACCTAAACTCCTTGACTGAGATAGAGAATTCAGTCATTTCCTGAAATGCAGGCCACCGCGCCCGCGCCAAGCACCACCGAGGTGGTCTCTCAGGCGGCAGTTGCCCTGAAAATGATATTTGAATGGGAAAGTGATCACTACCATGGAGGTCATCGACCACCCCCCAATCAAAATCAGGCTGTGCATCCGAAGAGCACAAAGATAGGTCAAGGCAAGAAAATGAAGCGGTTCTCGGACAGTGATGCGTAAACTCATCCACGTTTAGGACACCCATCTCAAGCTCTTCGATCAGATCGGCAAGGACTTGTCCCCTGGGATTTATGGTGTAATCTCCCCAGAGAGGATGCCTGCCGTTCAGATCTCCAAGCAAGAGATAGGGCCTCGGCAACCGTGCCACGACGCGGCGAAAGTCCCCCGCGTCGAAGTCAGCTGACGGTGGAATGTACGCAGAAATGATAGTATACCTCCTATCCAGGTGCAGCTGCACAGCCACTGCCTGAAAGGAGGTATCTAAAGAGAAAGGAAGAACGGAGACATCATGCCGGGTGTAAACCGCGCATCCCCCAGCCCGGCCGTCCCGCGGTGGTTGGGTCGCAAGACCCTTATACCCCGGGAGGGCAGGCAGGGGGCACGCGCCTAGCATGGTCTCCTGCAAAAAATAGCTAACGGGGAACGGGATGAGGCGAGCCTCCGCAGCTCCTCCCAGTTGGCCCGGAGTCCACGGCAATTCCATTGAAGGAATATGCCCTCCAGGCCTAGCTCGGAGGAGACGCGGGGGCCCTCCTCGAATTGAAGACCCTCACGGGAATGGCCGTACGCTTCCCGGGGGCAGAACCCCGGGCGCTGTCGCCTTCGAGGACTTATTGGGGGAGGTTGGGCTCGCCATGCGAGTCTTTTCCTCCCTCCGCCTCGAAACTTTAGGCGGGCGTTGCGGCTTCGGAGGCGGGGGGCCCTCTTTTCGAGGAACCACCGTCTCCGAGCCACTCGCTCCACCTCGGGGCGTGGGCAAAGGGGCCGAAGCTCCTTTGTTGCTGTCCTCCTTTCGGGGAACAGCTTTAGGAACCCCGGAAGATGGCCTAGCGACCATCTTCAGGGGTGTTGCCTCCTGTGAGTCTAACGACTCGGTGGAGGCGCGTGGCCGTTTCGCTTTACGCGAAACGGTCACGCTGGGGGAAGAGGGGGGAGCCCTGGTTTTAGCCGGGGCAGGGTATGAACCCTTTTTGCCGCCAGCTTTACCAGGGGAGCGCCCAGGTTGGGTAGAGCCCACAGAAGGGCTCCGAATGGGCGCGGAAACAACCGTGCTCGTTGGCCTGGATGGGCCAGGAGCAGAGGGTGCCTTTCTAACTATTGAGGCATATGACGTCCCAGGCAGAGCCGGGCGCGCCAGGACCAAGTCCTTTGCCTCGCGGAATGAGAGTCGATCCTGGGCCTGAACGGCCAGGATTTCTTTCTCAAGGAGATATGCACCACATTGCTTCGAAGAAGCAGGGTGCGGCTCTCCGCAATTGACACACTTGGCCACACACGATTTGGACTTATCGTGTGCGACCTTGGAGCAATTTACACAGACTTCGGGTGACCCCGATTTTGCACGTCTACATGATCGATTCGTATGGCCGAAGCGGTGGCAGTAATAGCACCGCCGCGGCAGTGGCACGAATGCCTTCACGCGGTAGCGGTACCAACCGGCACGCACCGACTCAGGGAGCTTGTCACAGTCGAACGTGACGAAGAGTGTAGGGGTGGGTCTCGAGGCCCCTCCCTGTTTTCTCATCACACGTTCGACCTTGACCGCCCCATGGTCGGCCAGCTCTAGGGTGATGTCCTCAATGGAGTAGTCAACAAGTTCCCTCGCATAAACTACTCCTTTCACAAAGTTCATGGTAGAGTGCGGCGTCACACTCACCGGGGTGCCATGAAGTGTCCGAAGAGCACTTATCTTGGCCGCCTCGGCGGGATTCGCCGCATTCGCCAGAAGGCTCCCGTCCGAGAAACGGGTTACCTTCGGCTCTCTACCAATTGCACTAGCTAATCCTCTCCTCTGATGGATCATGTTGCCCTTGGACAACATGGTGCCATCAGTGGAGCGAATAACGAGGAAGCGTTTGAAGCCAGCGGGCTCGAAAACGCCAGGTAACCTCTGAATCAGGGGCCCCGATGTCATCGAGGCTCCGCCCTGTGCATTCTTGGTCTTAGTCGTAGTCATGGGCTCCGCACACGAGGGGGTAGAGGGGCCGGATGTGCCGATCTTGGCTTGGTCGCCTACCAAAGTGGTAGCAGACCCATCCGTCCCCGCAGCCCCCGCGGATGGAGAGGAGCCCCGAGTCTTCTTCGTCTTTTGAGTCTTTTTAGTCTTTTTCTTTTTAGGAGAGGAGGGCGGGGAATGAACCCGCTTTTCACCTCCGCCGGCAGAAGTCCCCAGGCCAGATGGACCAGCCTCAGCCAGGTCCCTCTCCGAAATGGAGAAGGTCCCGGTTGTCGTAGGGGCACCTGTCGGAGGAGATCCCTCCCCTCCTTCTACTGCCTCGGAGCCCTCAGCCATTTGAGGAGGACCTTGCATAGGGGCGGATTCGGGTTCGGTGCTTGGCGCCGAGCCCGAATTCCCCCCCATGGAAGGCCCTACCGTCTGGGGCTGGGTCTCCTCAAGGACCATGTCTATCACAGGAGGGGCCTCCAGTTGGCCATCCCCTCCCAGGACATCGCAGGTCCCCTTGGCAGTATTGTCACTAGTCAGGTGGTGTGGGGAGGCACAGGCCTTGACCCCAGCAAGGTTCAAAATTCTTGCCAGCAGGTCTTTTGAGGGAAGCGACCGAAGGGGCCTGGCTTCCCTCTCCCCCCTAAGGGGGTTTGCCCTACCGAGCCGCTTGCACGAGGGGCGGTCGGCAATGGGCTGCCTGCTGGCTTTCTTGGCAGTCCCCTTAGAAAGCAAAGGAGGGACTGCCGCTGGAGATAGGGAGGTGCCCGAAAGCACCTCCAGAGAAGGGGGTGAGGGGGAGTCCCCTACACCCGTAGGCGTAGGAGAGGAGTAAGCCTCCTCTCCGGTTAAAGAATTATGGAGGGTCCCTTGCGCAAGCACAAGGGGGGGGACCTCCATTTTCTCGGTGGAGCTGCCCGAGGGCGGCTCCGTAGATGTTTTTGGGGAAGTTGGGGGTTGGGGTTTTTGTTTTTTTTCATACATGGGCATGGTGACCCTCTTTTGATTACGGGACGCAATAGCTCATCACCTCTCGCAGTTGCCCGCACTGCGAGAGGTGCTTACAAGCCCGGCAGAGCCAGGCGCCGCCATTCGGGACCACCCCTCCCGCCTGGTGGCCCGGCAGTCCTTCGGCATGGCGGCTCCACCTTGGACACGGCGTAAAAAATATAGGTTGTGAAGAGGAGAGGAAAAGGGATGTGAGGAAGATGTGGGTGGGGATGAAGCAGGTTGTTAAAAAAACCCCATCCCGAACCGGAGCTGAGGGGTTAGGGAACAATGTCCCCTCCCCCCCTCAGCCCCGATCCGGGGTGGTTGGCTTGAGAAGAAGGTCAGCATTCTACCCTGTGAAATTAGAGGCTGACCAGAGAAAGTTGTGGGAGAGGTTGTATGAAAAGCGACGAGGTAGAGGAGAAATCGGGCTATCTGAAGGAAGGAAGAGAGGCTAAGCTGGGGCCGGACGGAGCGCTGGATCCCGTCAGCACGGCGGCCAGGATGGCAAATCGCCGCGCCCCTTACGGGGGAAATTAGAGCAAGTGAAGAAAGGAAAAAGGCCCGAGTACCCAAGGGAGAGGCCCTAAAAACAAGGGAGGAACACAACTGTCCCCATTATGCATGTGTAGAATACATAATGATAGAAGTTCATTGAAGAGAATAATAGGAATTCGATACTGGAATAATCCAGTGAGGGCAGATAGAGCCAGTAAAGAGAAGGAGGGGGGGGGAGAAAAACCAACACCTATATCGATAAGAATTATCAAGGATTATAATAATAATAATAATAGGTATTTATAATGTGCCCTTCAGGGCTGTTAGCCCTCCCAGAGCGCAGGTTATGTAGCGAGTGTAGAGAAAGTTTAGAGGGAAGAGAAGGCAATTCTGAAGAGATGAATCTTTAGGAGACATTTAAAAATAGCAAGGGAGGGAGAGGATCGGACTTCGGCAGGAAGGGCATTCCAGAGTCTAGGAGCACAAACTGAGAAGGAACCGTCACCCATCGATCAGAGGACAGAACGAGGAGTGTTTAGGATGGGAGCGAGGTTAGACCGGAGTGCCGAGGAGTTTAACGAAGGGAGAGGGCACGCGAGAGATAACGTGGAGCCTCGAGGTTTAGGGCCTTGAGGGTGATGAGAAGAATTTTATAGTGGGTACGGAAGCGAATAGGTAACCAGTGTAGCTCCTGTAACAGAGGCATCGAAGTAGAGAACCGGAGGCGGCGAAGGAGGAGCCGGGCAGCATAGTTTTGAACTAGTTGTAGGGGGCGAAGTGACGAAAAAGGGAGATTCACTAGAAGAGAATTGCAGTAGTCTAAGCGTGAGGTGACGAAGGCATGAATAGCAGTTTCAAGGCTTCGTCGATCAAAATGGGATCGAACACGTGAAAAGTTGCGGAGGAAACCGAGGGAAGAGAGCTTTAGATTTCTCCACCATCGAAGCGGTACCAACAAGAGGAACTTCAGTTTTATCGTGGTTAAGTTTGAGAAAGTTGGCAGACAGCCATTCGCTTATGGAGGTGTAGGCTGAAAGGAGCTTGGTAAATGATTGAGAGAAGGACACAGGTGATGAGGAAAGGTATATCTGAGTGTCATCAGTATAGAGGTGGAAGGACAGGCCCAAATTGTGAAGAAGGGAGCCAAGAGGAATTTTTTTTTTTTTTTTTTTTTTTTTATAGAGCCCATCTGGCAACTACCCACTTGGGCATAAGTCGCCGAAAAACACGACAGCCTAGAATTAGGCTACTTTAAAGTTAAAATATGAAAACTTAACAATCAATATAAATTTGAAAAACTTAACAATCGAAGCAATCTCCAGCAGCGGGGGGAGGTCCCCCTCACCCCGGTGCAGGAGAGTGCAATCTAAAACAAAACAATAACAAAAAAAGGAACCTTAAATAAAGGGGAGAAGGCCGGCCTCCCCCAAAAAGTCAATAAGTCCACCAGTCATGGTGCACGCACTCGTCCCGAGTACAAGGGACAGGCGGTAGCGACCCCGCCCATCCCGGTACCGAGACAGGTATCGTGCGCGAAGATCACCCAGACTGGGACATTCGACAAGAATATGCCGAACAGTCTGGGGGACGACGCAGTCGTTGCAATAGGGCACATGCGAGCGCTCCACCAAGTAACGATGCGTCACACGAGTGTGTCCGATTCGAAGACGACAGAAAGCAACCTGAAGCCGCCGCGGCATTGGGGGATAGGTCCATGGGAACAGTCGCGGCGCAATGGCACGCAACTTTAAGTTCCCCTCGACCGTCTCCCATCTTCTTTGCCAAGCAGTCCGAAGAGCTGCCCGTATTCCTGCCATGTAGTCGGTGTGAGGAAGAGCGAAACGCTGGTCCGGTCGCAGAGTCCTCGCGGACTCTTTGGCGCCCTCATCGGCGCGCTCATTCCCCGCAATTCCTACATGTCCAGGAACCCAGCAGAAGATAATCTCGACATCTGCCCGGCTCGCCAAAACCGTGGCGTCACGGATTTCGCGAACCAGGGGATGCGGAGATTCCAATGCCCCGAGAGCACTCAGGGCGCTTTGTGAGTCGCTATAAATCACAATCCGGTCTCCGAACCGGGCACGTCGCGTAATCTCCCGTACCGAGTGGTGTATTGCCACCAGCTCGGCCGTGAAGACAGACGCAGCGCCTGGTAGAGCCCCGCTGACTTCAAACAGAGGGGATACGGCGTGGAAGCCGACCCCCTCTTGGGACTTGGAGCCATCCGTATACACTGGCACGGTACCAGCGTGACACGATGTGTGCTCCAAAAAGATCGAACGCAATACTCCCGGCGCAGTACAAGCTTTGGGAGCAGAAGCGTGGCGACAAATAGCCAAATGTGGTACCCTCCAGGGTGGCGTCCTGGGCAGAACCAGGGGCGCCACCGGCCCGAGAGCTATATCTACCTCTCGAAGGAGTTTCCTGGCCCTAAACCCAAAGGGCTTAGGGTATGACTGGCGTCTCTCGGCGGCATAGGCACCATCGAGATCAGCTGCGGATGCAGTGAGAGCTGTTGGCGACTGGGGGAGGCGCCGGGCTCGCGCGTACAGGCGAGTGATGCACTGCACGCGGCGCAGAGCGAGTGGCATCTCCCCAGCATCGACCAACAGGCTCTCAATGGGGGAAGTGCGGAAGGCACCGGTCGCAAGGCGAAGGCCGGTGTGGTGGATCGAATCCACCTTCCGCAATAAACGCTCGGCTGCGGATGCATAAAACTCGCATCCGTAGTCGAGCTTCGAGCGAACAAAGGATCGATAAAAAAGTAAGGCGGTAGCCCTATCAGCGCCCCAAGCGCTGAACGTCACGGAACGGAGAATGTCCATGGCGCGGGTACAAGAGACCCTAAGGCTGCGAATGTGAGCCTCCCAGGTGAGGCGTCGGTCGAATACAAGACCAAGGAAACGGTGCGACTCAACCACATCCAGGCGCACCCCATTAAGAAACAAATCTGGGTCGGGGTGAAGCCGTGGATGGCGGCAGAAGTGCACCACCTTAGTCTTGGCCAAAGAAAACCGAAACCTGTGCGCTTCGGCATAGCGAGAGACGCGGTTCAATGCCTGTTGGAGTCGGTGCTCCAGAGTTGGCATCTGGGCCGCGCCAAAAGAGATCGAAAGGTCGTCCACGTAGAGCGTAGCGAGAACATCTTCCGGCAGCACCGAGGTGATGCCGTTGATGCTCAGGGCAAAGAGTGTGACACTGAGGACACCTCCCTGCGGGACACCCTCTTCCTGCTCCTTTGGGCCGGAGAGGGCTCCCCCCACCCGTACGCGGAATCGACGATCTCGCAAAAATTCAGATATAAACATTGGGAGGCGTCCCCTCGCCCCCATCGTGTGGAGAGTCTCCATGATACCGTATCGCCATGCGGTATCATAGGCTTTCTCCAGATCAAAAAACACCGTGGCGTAGTGCTGTCTACGAAGGAAAGCCTCGCAGACGGCATTTTCCAGTCGGAGCAGAGCATCCGACGTGGAGTGGAACTTACGGAAGCCGCACTGTGCAGAAGACAGATGGCCTCCGCTGTCCAGGAAATAGGCTAATCTAACATTTACCAATTTCTCCATCAACTTGCACACGCAAGAGGTTAGAGAGATTGGGCGGAAACCGGTCGGAGTAGAGTGATCTCTCCCCGGCCTGCGAAAGGCGAGCACAGTAGCGATTCGCCAGGAGTCTGGGAGGAGACCTTCCACCCAGATCCTGTTGAACAAATCTAATAGAAAGGCCATGCCTCGCTCACCCAGGTGTCGAAGCATGGCGTACGGGACATCGTCCGGACCATGGGCGGTGTCCGCGCACGAAGCGAGAGCGGAACGCAACTCACTCACAGTAAACTTGTCGTTGAAGGGTTCTCCGCCTCTGGAGGTAAAGTCCAGCCGGCGGCCTTCCGCGACATCACGACGTGCATTGAATGCTGGCGGAGCAGCATCACGGCTAGAGAATGCGGAAAAAGCGGTCGCTAAGGATTCCGCCACGGACGCGGGGTCCGAGATTGCGGTCCCATTCTCCTGGAGAACGGGAGGGGGGTCCTGCGAGAACTTGCCCCGAATCCTTTTGACTCGCTTCCACACCTCAGCTAAAGGGGTCTTCCCGTTAAGTGAAGACACGTATGCCCGCCAAGAAGAGCGGCGGGCGTGCTTCGAAATATACCGGAACCTAGCCCTAGCCCGACGAAATTCAGCGACGGTGAAATCGTTCGGGCGGCGCTTATAGCGCATGTAGGCATAACGCTTCTGTTTGAGGGCCGTCTCACACTCGGCCGACCACCACGGGAGCGGTCGGCGTGCGAAACGGCCAGACGTCCTAGGAATAGTAGTCAGGCCCACGGCGATGAGGTTGCCGGAGAAGAACTCGACGGCCTCATCTACCGACCTAAACTCCTTGACTGAGATAGAGAATTCAGTCATTTCCTGAAATGCAGGCCACCGCGCCCGCGCCAAGCACCACCGAGGTGGTCTCTCAGGCGGCAGTTGCCCTGAAAATGATATTTGAATGGGAAAGTGATCACTACCATGGAGGTCATCGACCACCCCCCAATCAAAATCAGGCTGTGCATCCGAAGAGCACAAAGATAGGTCAAGGCAAGAAAATGAAGCGGTTCTCGGACAGTGATGCGTAAACTCATCCACGTTTAGGACACCCATCTCAAGCTCTTCGATCAGATCGGCAAGGACTTGTCCCCTGGGATTTATGGTGTAATCTCCCCAGAGAGGATGCCTGCCGTTCAGATCTCCAAGCAAGAGATAGGGCCTCGGCAACCGTGCCACGACGCGGCGAAAGTCCCCCGCGTCGAAGTCAGCTGACGGTGGAATGTACGCAGAAATGATAGTATACCTCCTATCCAGGTGCAGCTGCACAGCCACTGCCTGAAAGGAGGTATCTAAAGAGAAAGGAAGAACGGAGACATCATGCCGGGTGTAAACCGCGCATCCCCCAGCCCGGCCGTCCCGCGGTGGTTGGGTCGCAAGACCCTTATACCCCGGGAGGGCAGGCAGGGGGCACGCGCCTAGCATGGTCTCCTGCAAAAAAATAGCTAACGGGGAACGGGATGAGGCGAGCCTCCGCAGCTCCTCCCAGTTGGCCCGGAGTCCACGGCAATTCCATTGAAGGAATATGCCCTCCAGGCCTAGCTCGGAGGAGACGCGGGGGCCCTCCTCGAATTGAAGACCCTCACGGGAATGGCCGTACGCTTCCCGGGGGCAGAACCCCGGGCGCTGTTGGCCGGACAAAGCGCTGAAGGCGCTGTCGCCTTCGAGGACTTATTGGGGGAGGTTGGGCTCGCCATGCGAGTCTTTTCCTCCCTCCGCCTCGAAACTTTAGGCGGGCGTTGCGGCTTCGGAGGCGGGGGGCCCTCTTTTCGAGGAACCACCGTCTCCGAGCCACTCGCTCCACCTCGGGGCGTGGGCAAAGGGGCCGAAGCTCCTTTGTTGCTGTCCTCCTTTCGGGGAACAGCTTTAGGAACCCCGGAAGATGGCCTAGCGACCATCTTCAGGGGTGTTGCCTCCTGTGAGTCTAACGACTCGGTGGAGGCGCGTGGCCGTTTCGCTTTACGCGAAACGGTCACGCTGGGGGAAGAGGGGGGAGCCCTGGTTTTAGCCGGGGCAGGGTATGAACCCTTTTTGCCGCCAGCTTTACCAGGGGAGCGCCCAGGTTGGGTAGAGCCCACAGAAGGGCTCCGAATGGGCGCGGAAACAACCGTGCTCGTTGGCCTGGATGGGCCAGGAGCAGAGGGTGCCTTTCTAACTATTGAGGCATATGACGTCCCAGGCAGAGCCGGGCGCGCCAGGACCAAGTCCTTTGCCTCGCGGAATGAGAGTCGATCCTGGGCCTGAACGGCCAGGATTTCTTTCTCAAGGAGATATGCACCACATTGCTTCGAAGAAGCAGGGTGCGGCTCTCCGCAATTGACACACTTGGCCACACACGATTTGGACTTATCGTGTGCGACCTTGGAGCAATTTACACAGACTTCGGGTGACCCCGATTTTGCACGTCTACATGATCGATTCGTATGGCCGAAGCGGTGGCAGTAATAGCACCGCCGCGGCAGTGGCACGAATGCCTTCACGCGGTAGCGGTACCAACCGGCACGCACCGACTCAGGGAGCTTGTCACAGTCGAACGTGACGAAGAGTGTAGGGGTGGGTCTCGAGGCCCCTCCCTGTTTTCTCATCACACGTTCGACCTTGACCGCCCCATGGTCGGCCAGCTCTAGGGTGATGTCCTCAATGGAGTAGTCAACGAGTTCCCTCGCATAAACTACTCCTTTCACAAAGTTCATGGTAGAGTGCGGCGTCACACTCACCGGGGTGCCATGAAGTGTCCGAAGAGCACTTATCTTGGCCGCCTCGGCGGGATTCGCCGCATTCGCCAGAAGGCTCCCGTCCGAGAAACGGGTTACCTTCGGCTCTCTACCAATTGCACTAGCTAATCCTCTCCTCTGATGGATCATGTTGCCCTTGGACAACATGGTGCCATCAGTGGAGCGAATAACGAGGAAGCGTTTGAAGCCAGCGGGCTCGAAAACGCCAGGTAACCTCTGAATCAGGGGCCCCGATGTCATCGAGGCTCCGCCCTGTGCATTCTTGGTCTTAGTCGTAGTCATGGGCTCCGCACACGAGGGGGTAGAGGGGCCGGATGTGCCGATCTTGGCTTGGTCGCCTACCAAAGTGGCAGCAGACCCATCCGTCCCCGCAGCCCCCGCGGATGGAGAGGAGCCCCGAGTCTTCTTCGTCTTTTGAGTCTTTTTAGTCTTTTTCTTTTTAGGAGAGGAGGGCGGGGAATGAACCCGCTTTTCACCTCCGCCGGCAGAAGTCCCCAGGCCAGATGGACCAGCCTCAGCCAGGTCCCTCTCCGAAATGGAGAAGGTCCTGGTTGTCGTAGGGGCACCTGTCGGAGGAGATCCCTCCCCTCCTTCTACTGCCTCGGAGCCCTCAGCCATTTGAGGAGGACCTTGCATAGGGGCGGATTCGGGTTCGGTGCTTGGCGCCGAGCCCGAATTCCCCCCCATGGAAGGCCCTACCGTCTGGGGCTGGGTCTCCTCAAGGACCATGTCTATCACAGGAGGGGCCTCCAGTTGGCCATCCCCTCCCAGGACATCGCAGGTCCCCTTGGCAGTATTGTCACTAGTCAGGTGGTGTGGGGAGGCACAGGCCTTGACCCCAGCAAGGTTCAAAATTCTTGCCAGCAGGTCTTTTGAGGGAAGCGACCGAAGGGGCCTGGCTTCCCTCTCCCCCCTAAGGGGGTTTGCCCTACCGAGCCGCTTGCACGAGGGGCGGTCGGCAATGGGCTGCCTGCTGGCTTTCTTGGCAGTCCCCTTAGAAAGCAAAGGAGGGACTGCCGCTGGAGATAGGGAGGTGCCCGAAAGCACCTCCAGAGAAGGGGGTGAGGGGGAGTCCCCTACACCCGTAGGCGTAGGAGAGGAGTAAGCCTCCTCTCCGGTTAAAGAATTATGGAGGGTCCCTTGCGCAAGCACAAGGGGGGGGACCTCCATTTTCTCGGTGGAGCTGCCCGAGGGCGGCTCCGTAGATGTTTTTGGGGAAGTTGGGGGTTGGGGTTTTTGTTTTTTTTCATACATGGGCATGGTGACCCTCTTTTGATTACGGGACGCAATAGCTCATCACCTCTCGCAGTTGCCCGCACTGCGAGAGGTGCTTACAAGCCCGGCAGAGCCAGGCGCCGCCATTCGGGACCACCCCTCCCGCCTGGTGGCCTGGCAGTCCTTCGGCATGGCGGCTCCACCTTGGACACGGCGTAAAAAATATAGGTTGTGAAGAGGAGAGGAAAAGGGATGTGAGGAAGATGTGGGTGGGGATGAAGCAGGTTGTTAAAAAAAACCCCATCCCGAACCGGAGCTGAGGGGTTAGGGAACAATGTCCCCTCCCCCCCTCAGCCCCTATCCGGGGTGGTTGGCTTGAGAAGAAGGTCAGCATTCTACCCTGTGAAATTAGAGGCTGACCAGAGAAAGTTGTGGGAGAGGTTGTATGAAAAGCGACGAGGTAGGGGAGAAATCGGGCTATCTGAAGGAAGAAAGAGAGGCTAAGCTGGGGCCGGACGGAGCGCTGGATCCCGTCAGCACGGCGGCCAGGATGGCAAATCGCCGCGCCCCTTACGGGGTTGAAAACGTTTAAATTTGGACTGCTTATTGTCTCCTGTGGTAGACCATTTCAGTAATCTACCGCTCTGTTGGTGAAGAAATACTTTCTCCCATCCAACCTGCACCCCTGTTTTTTAATCTTCAAGTGGTGGCGCCTAGTCCTATTACTACCTTCCAACTCAAAGAACTTGCTAAAATCCAACTTATCTACCTCCACAACAAATTTTAAAAAGCTCAATCAGATCCCCTCTAACACACCTTCTTCCATATGAGAACATATTTAGTACCCTCAACATATCTACATATTCAAGCTGTCTCAGGGAAGGTTGGTATCATCTTTGTTGCCTTCCCTTGCACTCACTCTAGCAGGTTGATATCATGTCAACAGTGTGGGGACCATCCAAGTTTATAGTACTCGTACTCATTGGATTTACCTAAAAGATATAATAATGATGATAATGGTAATAATTATCCGTCTTGGTTTCTTCCAAGTTATCATTTAATTATGTTCTTTCGTGACATCTTTTTTTTTAAAGCGAAAACTTACGAGGGTATTTTCTGTGCGGAGGTTTTTAAAAAGAAGTTCCTAAAAAGTTGAAATTAGAGCAAGTGAAGAAAGGAAAAAGGCCCGAGTACCCAAGGGAGAGGCCCTAAAAACAAGGGAGGAACACAACTGTCCCCATTATGCATGTGTAGAATACATAATGATAGAAGTTCATTGAAGAGAATAATAGGAATTCGATACTGGAATAATCCAGTGAGGGCAGATAGAGCCAGTAAAGAGAAGGAGGGGGGGAGAAAAACCAACACCTATATCGATAAGAATTATCAAGGATTATAATAATAATAATAATAGGTATTTATAATGTGCCCTTCAGGGCTGTTAGCCCTCCCAGAGCGCAGGTTATGTAGCGAGTGTAGAGAAAGTTTAGAGGGAAGAGAAGGCAATTCTGAAGAGATGAATCTTTAGGAGACATTTAAAAATAGCAAGGGAGGGAGAGGATCGGACTTCGGCAGGAAGGGCATTCCAGAGTCTAGGAGCACAAACTGAGAAGGAACCGTCACCCATCGATCAGAGGACAGAACGAGGAGTGTTTAGGATGGGAGCGAGGTTAGACCGGAGTGCCGAGGAGTTTAACGAAGGGAGAGGGCACGCGAGAGATAACGTGGAGCCTCGAGGTTTAGGGCCTTGAGGGTGATGAGAAGAATTTTATAGTGGGTACGGAAGCGAATAGGTAACCAGTGTAGCTCCTGTAACAGAGGCATCGAAGTAGAGAACCGGAGGCGGCGAAGGAGGAGCCGGGCAGCATAGTTTTGAACTAGTTGTAGGGGGCGAAGTGACGAAAAAGGGAGATTCACTAGAAGAGAATTGCAGTAGTCTAAGCGTGAGGTGACGAAGGCATGAATAGCAGTTTCAAGGCTTCGTCGATCAAAATGGGATCGAACACGTGAAAAGTTGCGGAGGAAACCGAGGGAAGAGAGCTTTAGATTTCTCCACCATCGAAGCGGTACCAACAAGAGGAACTTCAGTTTTATCGTGGTTAAGTTTGAGAAAGTTGGCAGACAGCCATTCGCTTATGGAGGTGTAGGCTGAAAGGAGCTTGGTAAATGATTGAGAGAAGGACACAGGGGATGAGGAAAGGTATATCTGAGTGTCATCAGTATAGAGGTGGAAGGACAGGCCCAAATCGCGAAGAAGGGAGCCAAGAGGAAGTATGTAAATGCGAAAGAGGAGGAGACCCAGGACTGAGCCCTGAGGCACCCCAAAATGAATGGACGCGGGCTCGGAGCAGAGGTTATCGAGCGCGACCGACTGAGTGCGGGAGGATAGGTATGAGTGGACCCAATCAAGTGCAGTGCCCGAGAGACCAAGGAAAGCGTGAAGACGATCAAGGAGGACATTGTGGTCGATGGTATCGAAAGCAGAGGAGAGGTCTAGGAGGACTAGAATTGACGTACAACCCCTATCGGCAGCTCTACGTAAAACGTCTGATACATTAAGAAGAGCGGTTTCAGCAAAGTGCTTCGCTTTTAACCCCGGTTGGTACAATGCGTCGATATTGCAGTTAGAAATATGGTCATTAAGGCGAGAGAAAACTACTCTCTCGAGGATCTTAGAGAGGAATAGAAGCTGCGAGATATGGCGATAGCTAGATGGTTCAGAGGGGTTAAGGTGTGGTTTTTTAAGGATAGGACGAATTGAGGGATGTTTGAAGGAAGAGGAAACCACCTATGTGGCAAAAGAAGTGTTAAAGAGATGAAGAATCAGTGGGAGGACAGCAGGGAGAATTTGGTGGAGGAGTTTGGGTGGAAAGACGTCCTTAGGGACGCCCGAATGAGGACGTTAAGCGGCAATGGAGTATGGTCGGGGATAACAGCATGGGCTTGTTCAGACGACTGATGTAGTAGGGCGCGAAAGTTAATAACTTTATCAGAGACAAATTAAAAAAGAGTAGAGGGGTTGATGGGAGGAGAGGTGGGGGAAATTCAGTTATGCGAAGAAAGACGACAGAGGAAACGAAAGATAGCCCGAGGGTCATTCTTGCCACCAGACAAAAGTTTGCGTGAATGAGCCTCACGCACTGATTTTAATTTGAAAGAATAAGTCAAAGTAGCAAGGCGATAGGCAAGTGAGAGGGAGGTCGTGCCCTGCCCACGGGAGCGTGCTTTACGAAGGGCACGTTTATGGGAACGTAAGAAACTCCTTGAACGAAGGAGTTCCATTGTGAACCAAGGGGCGTGGTGATAAGTGGAGCGTGCACGTCAAGGCAGTCGAGTAATGATTGGCGCAGTGAGTTTAAGGTTTGGTCAAGTGAAGCAGTAGTATCAATAGGATGTAGGGCAGAAACAACATCGTTAAAGAGAGAAGTAGTATCAATTGACGATAGGCGCCGGAAAGGAGTATGATCTCGGGACGAGCGAGTAGAGAGGTGGTAGGGAATATAGATTTAATGTCACTAGGGGCAACAGGTTCGTACTTAAAGAATTTAGATGACTTCCTTATTTATCCGATAGAGCGCCTCTGTTTTATTTGAAAGGACCCTAAATCGTGCCGTTGGTCGGGAGCAGCTCAAACTGCATTTGCTGCTTAGGCCGCATCGAGTCTTGACTTAAGAGCAAGACCATCGCAAATGCTATAGCCCCAACAAAAATCCATTACAACTATAATTCACCACAACCCTGAGGCGTTTTCCCATAAGGGTGTGATTGACAGGGCTCGACGCTCCGCATTGCGCGAGTTGCGCGTCGCCCCCTTGTGCCCAGGAGGTTTATGAGAGGCCCGGCCTCAGTAATAGTGCTTCTGGAGAGTAGCGCCACCTCCCCTCTGGTGATTCGGGAGAATTGCGGGCCCCTACAGTCCAAGTAGTGGTACAGGAAAGTTGCGGGTCACACCATTACACCTTTCACGCATTTTTCGCTTCCCGTAATTTTAACAACTCTTTTTACGAACGTTTTGTCTAAGTTTCCTTGTTGTTTTTTTGCTTATTTATTCAACTAAAGAAATTGTATTTATTTTGAACGCTGCAGCGCGAACAAGATCGGTCTTAATTCTGTTTAAATAAACAATCAAATGTCTCCGTTGACACTAAATATTAACGGTTTCAAAAATACACCAAGATTCTTTTAAAACAGTAAACAATGATTTTTTTTTTATAAAAACAATAACTTGTTTTTTAACTTTGGGGCATTGAGTTTACAACAACAAGGTGTCGCCATCTATAATTAATCAGACCGAGTACCGAAGGAGGACACGATTGGCGGTCCTTAATACTCGATGCTTCATGGCACATACGTGGAGCACAAAAATCGTTATTTGCCAAACGCAGACGTGTTAATAGGCTGATATATAATTATTCTTGTTAATTTACCTCTGTAATTCAACCGGGGAAACGAGATAGCTATAAAAATATGAATAATAGGGGTGGAAGAGGTTTAAAAACCTTCTGGAAGTTCGCACAGAAAGCGAAGTTGCACTGAAATGTTCGAACTTTCATCATCCTTAATGGACAAAGAAAAACAAGTGTTAAGAATTTGCAAATAAAATAATAATACATAGGAATTTATTGCTATATAACAGTATCAATTATTAATGGAAAATAAGCAATCTTTTTTTCAAGCGAAGACCAACGTGGGAGATACTAGAGAGATAGTGGATAATGTGGTAACATCAGTTGTGTCTGGTTTCCTCGCCGGGTGGTTCCAAATCACAAATGGACATCTCTAGATTACAAAAGAGATGCAATCTCCAAATCAAAATTCCTGACGCCATTTTTCTCTGGTGGGGGCCAGAGAAAATAGAGCAATTTTTACCTTATACTAACCTAACCTAACCAGATCATATTCCAAAGGATCATCGCTATAGTATGAGTGGCTAAGGTCCCTATGAGTTCATTCTTATAGTAGCTACAGTTCGTGTTACATTTTTGCGAGTTTTTCTATCATTTTAAGAGGTAGAGTGAAGGTGTGCTGCCCGATCTACTTTATCAATTTTTGTTTCATCAACAAACAGTGATATTGCTTATTTATCGAATAAAAGTGAATACTAGTGATTTTAACTGCATTAAATACTGAAAATTATAAATCTACTTATGTAAGTTAATTTATTTGACATATAAAGTGATATTACCGCAATACGTCAAAAATTCCCATGTTCCCACTGAGTCTGTTTTGGAAGTCATTAAGCCTAAACTCAACTGAGTGATTAGATGTGCAGCGCTGCCACATCCATCTTGTTTAACTAATCTCTTCACTCTTCGAATTAATAAATTAAAAGTTCACTCATCAATCAAAACCTAACAACCTTCAAAGTAATAATTTAACAATTAAACATTACTGTTCCTCCCAGTAATTAAACAAATTCCCATAGCACATAAGCAGTTTGTCACATTTCTCCATTCATCCTTAGAAAGAATGGCTCCTCCTACTCTCAGAAAGGCAGACAAAGAAAAAATACTCCAATTACAAGAGGAAAAACCGAATTAAACGAACCAATTAATTTTAATGAACTGCAGGCCCATATTTCCTCATCTACGCTATCAGGTGATGCCAAAGACATTATGAACGTTCTCTTTAAGGTTTTCGAATCATCTTTTGCCAAACAAGAACAAAAAATCATCTCTCTCGAAAAATCTAACGAAGAAATGAGATAAAAAATCGAAAAATTGGAAGAAAAGGTTGATTCTTCCGACGCTTATGAAAGACGAGATACGATTATACTCTCCGGCAATATACCTGAAGCCACCAATAATGAAAACTGCAGCAATATCATCCGCAAACTTATTAAAGATAACTGTCACATACAAATGCAAGAAGCTGACATCTCTGTTGCTCATCGTCTAGGTCCCAAGCCTAAAGTACAAGGTCCCGACAAAAGAAACATAATTGTGAAGTTGCGCAGAAGTGATCTGAAGCGCGACATCTTCTCAGCATGCAAAGAATTCAAACCTTCATTTCTATGTAAACGAACAACTGACTCCAAATCGCAACAAAGTCTTTTTTTTCCTCCGCCAAGCTAAAAAGAAATTCTCCACAAAGATCTCCGGCTGCACTACCAGAGATTGCTCCATCAACGTTTTCCTGCCATCACCCTCCGGTCGCCGTGACCTACATACATATAGTCATCAATACCCGAGCTGCCCTCCAAAAATTTCTGTCGAAACACCTCAATTCGACGCTTGCAGACTTTAATGGTGAGAATCTCTGGAACAATCAGTAATAATACCTTCGGCGAGATTACTGCTTTAGATGAGAAAAAAACAAACAAACCATGTTTTGACCTAGAATTCATTTACTGTTATTTCAATCGTATTACATACTTTATTCCTTTTTCTCTTATTAAAGTTATCATCAAAATAGAATTTTAACTGTTTATAGATATATTTATACGTAATTGCAATTTGTAACCTTTAATTTTTAAATCCCAATTGAACTGCCTTTATGTTTGAACAACTCGATCACTTCAATAATATCGATCCAGACATAAACCATTTTGATGAATTATATCCAAATTTTAAAGAAAATAACGTAAGAAACCAATACTATGTTTATGATACATTTAACACTAAATTTTCATTTGAAAAAACAGACCTGTCCATTTTAAATCTTAATATTCGATCATTGCACGCAAACATTGATGAATTTTCAATATTTTTGTCAACACTTAATTATAAATTTTCCGTTTTGGCATTCACCGAGAGCTGGCTAACAAATAATAATAAGCACCTTATCAGTTTCCCAAACTATAACTCTTCTCATTCACTACGCGACGTAAACAAGATAGGGGGGGAGGTATAAGCGTGTATAACTCTAAAAAAGTTGACGGAATTAGTATTTCCTATAACTATATTGAAACTTTATTTTTCGAAGTAAAATCAAATGGTAAAACAATAATCATTGGAACCGTAAATAGACCTCCTTCTGGTGACCCTGAGATGTTTATAGATAAGATGGCTGAATTAATCAATTATTTCAATGTTACAAACTATGATGACATAATAATTACAGGAGATTTTAACTTTGATCTATTAAACTTTGAAAACCACGCATCAACTGAGTCCTTTCTCAATACTTTTTATTCTTATTCCTTACTTCCAATTATAACAAAGCCGACAAGAATAACCCAAAACTCAGCAACACTAATTCACAATATTTTCAGAGTTCACCCCGAAAATTACTCTTCCGGTATTCTCCTTTGTGACATATCGGAACAGCTTCCTATATTCATGATCCAAAAGTCCTTTTTCAACTCGAATAATTTTCATCAAAACATTACAATAACCTACCGCATAATTAATGGAAAAATCCTTAAAAAAACTTTATAACTATGTTATAAATCAGAATCTATATTAAATTTCCTATATAAATGACATCGATTCTGCTACCGAAGAGTTAATTTCAAAAAACGTCAAAAATACTTTTCTCTTTATAAGCTTAGTCAAATTCCAGAACACAGATGTAAAACTTTCGGAATCAAGTTACAAACGAAATTAAAATAGCCAAGAAAAAATATTACCATGAACGATTTAATCAAACGAAAAACAATATAAAACAAACTTGGAAATTAATCAATTATGTGATAAAATCTGAAACAAACCAGATTAATTCAATAAATTTTTTGTCAACGTAGGTAAAAAAATCTCAGACTCGTGCAAAATTGTCGATAAATCTTTTCTTTCGTATTTTAATGAGATTAATGTACCAAATTCTTTGTTATTTTCTCCTGTAACGTAGCCGATATAAAAAAAAATCATTAGTTCACTAAAAAATAAAAAATCAGATATTAATTCAATCTCCACTAAAATTTTAGAATACATCTCTGATATAGTTGCTCCAATTTTAGCATCAATAATTAATAAATCATTTACACAAGGTATCTTCCCAAGTGTATTAAAAGTTGCTCGGGTAACACTGTTACCAAAGGCCGGAGACCTCACAAACGTCAGCAATTACCGCCCTATTTCATGTCTTTCAATGTTCAGTAAAATATTTGAAACAATAGCATTCAATAAACTTTATAATTTTCTGGAATCTAATTCACTGTCGTATAAACGTATACACACCAATATGGTTTTAGACGTCAGAAATCAACGATTCACGCAATAATTAACCACCTTCAATATTTATATGATAACATTGAAAAAGGCCACATTGTATTCTAAATTTTTCTCGATTTTAAAAAAGCTTTCGATTGTGTCAACCATAATATTCTACTGTCAAAATTAGCTATGTACGGAATTAGAGGCAACTGTCAAAATTGGTTCAAATCATATTTAACTGAAAGAGAGCAATTTGCCTCAGTCAATGGTCATGACTCATCCCACTTTAATATTACAACTGGGGTCCCACAAGGCTCCGTGCTAAGGCCACTGTTATTTTAAATCTATATTAATGATATTGTTAAATCATCTTCTCTGTTTAAATTTATATTATTCGCGGATGATAGTACCTTATCAACTCCCTTGCCATATGAAAAACCGAGAAACATTGCATCTACAATAAATAAAGAACTCGAAAATGTCTTCAGGTGGCTTAATGTTAATAAACTATCAATAAATGTAGATAAAACCAAATATATTATTTTCTCTTACAAAAAATCTATTGAATTGCCCCATATTAAAATGGGCGACGGAATAATTTATGAAACTACTTATATCAAATTCCTAGGCATCTTTATTGACAAAAATCTGAGTTTTAAACAACATATTACGCATATCAAAATCGATTGGAATATTATATAAATTTAATAAGTTTCTTCCTAAATCTATTCTCCACTCTTTATATATGACAATGGTGCAACCTTACTTGACATATGGCATAGAGAGTTGGTATGGAAAATATCAAAATTATCTCAATAAATTAGTCATATTACAGAAAAAAGCAATTCGAGCCATCCATCAACTTGACTACAAAGAGCACACTAATCGATATTTTAAAGAATCCAGAATTCCAAAATTAAATGATCTCTTTGTTTTTCAAACATCCTTATTCCTTTACAAAACAATAAATTGTTCCTATAATAACTATATATTTAATATGTTACAAACAGCTGATAATACCCATAATCACCAAACCCGCAATAGAACAAAATTTATTTCACCCTTGTATTCAAAATCCAAATCACAATGTAGCTTTCTGTACAAATCTATCAAAATATTGGAATGGCTTGGACGACAATATCAAATCCCAAACCAATTTAGCTCAATTCAAAAAAGCTCTTAAAAACAATATAATTTCGGCTTACTAAATTCTATTACAGTTTTTGTTATTGTGTATTTATTTATTACTGTACACTATTATACTGTGTACTATTACTCTGATTTACAGATTATAAATATGTTATGATTTATATACGACTGTTGAATATGTTAACTACAGATCTTTTGAAATAATCACTAAAAATATATCGTTTATTAACTCTAAATTTAAATACTATAATTATTCGTTATTTGCAATCTCTACAATGATTAGGTTCTCAAATGTATACTAAGTTGTTTATATTTTTTATAACAAAGGTGTTCTCTGTTCGTAAACATGAAGGGATTTTTATTCTTGATTTTGTTATGCTTATTTAGCTGTTAGTCTTAAGTTTTAAGTTTCTGACCTAAAAGTTACTGACTTATTTTGGGCCCTTAACTAATATTGAAAGATGTCCAATGGTTGTTGCTTTTATAACAAATAAACTCCACATTTACCTCGTTAATAAATAATAATGAAACAATACCAAGCCATTAGTAAAATGTGAGCCAATAAAATTAAAACTAACCTATCTCAGTTTTAAATGAATTATATAAACAATCACAAGTTTTGACTGAAATTGATTCTTACAATTAAAGTATAAATAAATCTCTTTTTTTTTAATAAACAAATAAACAAACACTCTCCCTTTGGAGCAAAATAGGATCACCCCATGAAATAGAGAAGAATTGTTCGTAAATCGCGGACGATTCCATCATCAAAGTAATTCACCTGCGATTTGGATTCATAATTAAGGCAATTTTGGCCCGCTAATACCCCCCTCCCCCGCGGCTAATGAACTTCCTTAATTACTCAAACAGCTGGACACCATTTTCTGGAGGAGAGGGGCATAGCTCCATCTGATTACCCAATAAAGTTAGCGTATCGACGCCACTACAATCGCTTTTGTCTCGTCAACTGACGCGCCATTTACGTGTACCAGTGGCTAGGCAACAGAAACTACGAACCCGAGACTGATCTGGAGAGTTGTGCACTCCTACATCCAAGGAACCTTCTCTGGGGGGGACTATGACTTATCTACCTTCCGCTTATGTTCTTCTTGGCGATCCTCTTCAGAATATTGGTGGAAGGAAGGCACAAGTTTTTGTTTTTGTTTTCTACCAATAAATCAATAACGAATACAGTTTTTGGTTGAAACACTTGGATGAAAAAAAAGTGTCTACCAGAGTCAAACTCGGCTTTATCCGTGACTGGCACAAGAATATTTGAAAAAATCGCCGTTGTTATTCAATTATATGCAAATTTCGAGACGGCTCGATAGAAAGATTTAATGGACATTGTTTCGGAGCGATAACAGATCACTGAGGCAAGCTGGTCGCATCTACAAGGATGACTGGGGTGCACACGAGACGGCGGCACGAAAAATAGGCAGCAATAGTTGAATGAAAAATAGGCTTCGATGGAAAAATGGATCTCACAAGGTGGATGAAAAATAGGCTTCAATGCATAGATGAAAATGGGTCTCAAAGGTGGATGAAAATAGGCTTCAATGTATAGATGAAAATGGACCTCAAAGGTGGATGAAAATAGACTTCAATGCATAGATGAAAATAAACCTCAGAGGGGTTCGTGTGAAAAGAGACTTCTGAGAATGTAGACGAAAATAGGCCTCAAGGGTTGGGCGAAAAATATACTTCGAGTTGAACGAAAACTGGGAACCTGTTTTCAAAAACTTTCTGGCTAAGATGCTTTCGTTGGTTTTCGCTGGAGAGTAACCAGGAAATTTATTTTAGTGATTTCTAATGCACCCTGTCTGCCCTAGCGATATACTTAATGAGTTTTCTTTAGTATTTTTTAATCGTATGCTCTTTGCTCATCCTTCCTCAGAGCAGGGCCAAACCAAGGGTAATAGAGAACATTAAACCACGAGAAAAATAAATAACAGCTTCACTCACAAAACAAAGGAATTGATGCTTTTTCATTCGAAGCTGTTCAATATTTATAATTTTTCGACCCCTAAAGTAAGTTTAAAGGCCAATAAAATTATATCGTTTTTTTTTCATTCATTCAAGGACATTTTTCAAGGTTTCTTTGAATTACCCCCAAATTCTCTGTATATAAACGCTATATGTGTATTCAACATCTAAAAAAACATCGTTCGGTAGTAACGAAATCTTTCCGTATATGCTGAAACCAAATAAATCCATTCATTTATTCTTCGCAACTAAATTCCAGTTATACTCAACTTTTGTGTAAGATTTTAATCCTTTATCGACGTTTTAGTGTCATTTTAAGGTATTTTTTTCTGTCTTTTTATGAGAGGACATTTGAAGACTTATTTCGTATTTATTTCAAAGGTAAAATTTTGAGTTTAGATTTTATTAGAGTTAGGAAAGGCGATTTGCCGTAATCTTACAAAGGACATTCCTCTTCTTTTTAAGGCTTAGCCGAGTGGAAACACCGCTTCCCTTTACTGCGAAGTTAAGACACATCGGGTGCGATTAGTCGCCGAATGGAGTCAAGATTCGAGTTGCCTTCAATGTGGCTGTCGGTTCGGATCCCACGTTAATCAGTAGTTCTCCACTGAGAAATAAAAGGCACCTAAAAGAGGGCGGATCAGTGGTAAAATCCAGACCATTTTTCCTTCACATTATTGTATTTTGGAGGAACAAAAATATTGGAAAAGTTTTCAAAGAAATTTATGAGCGAAGTTAGAATGGATGGAAGTTACGAATCTCGAGTAGCCAATAGAGGAAACTACTAGGAGCAGTTAGGTAGGACGCGCAACTCTCCTGCAACTACAGCCCGATACGCAGGCCTTTTTATGAGGTCATTAAATGAGTCGGTGGTAATATGGAAAGGGGGCTTTAAAGTATATAGAAGAGGGGGTAACTGTGCGAACTTATACCCGTGGACTGTTCAGTGACCTCTGCTACCCCCCCCCCCCCCCTCCTCTTTATTGGTGTACTCGAGGGCAGTGGCGCCCGAGTTCCGGGTTCGGATCGAGGGACGCGCTTTAAGGCGAGCCATGCCGCTCTATTTTGCCACCCGGTGGCGCTGCCAAGGCAAGTTAGGGAAAAGGCAATGCACGTGGTGGATCCCCGTTGCCTTTGAAGAAGAAATGAACAAACCCCATGGTCGAAAGGGGCCTTTTTCCCCAAAAGAGGGGGAACGGCCCCTGATGGCGGCGGACCTAAAAGCAATTAACATTCTAATCTTTATGTGAATTTCATTATCGAGACAAGGAACCTCGTCCACGCTTGAAAAGGGAGGCGAAGGGGAATTAACCAAGGACAAGATTTTTGTGGGAATCTCTGGTTTGCCTAAATCAAGGATAAAATCCCTGCAGAAGAATCCTTTGACCCATCCTTTTTTTAGAATCAAGGTCGTCTGAAACCTTCCAGAAGCCCCCTATGAATCGGACGGGGCTTTCCTTCGACCAAGGGAGACTCTAAGCCCTTTCATCACTAAACTGAATTAGGCTTTGGTTGAGGATTTAGTTTAGTAATGGAATATAGTTGTTTTTCGAGGCCTTTCTTTGTGGAAGAACGGGTTTTAACACCGATGTGAAGCTCAATAGCAATGAGGCCGCATCACGCAGTTAGAGGGAGATCTGTAAAAACAAGAGGACAGAGGGAGCGAAAATGTGTGGACTGTATACTGTATAAACGCAGAACCCCCTGCGGGTATAAGGGATGCAGTGGGCACGTAATCCTCCAGATGTCAGCCGCAGCGAGGCTATCTATCCATGTTACATCTGCCATCTCCGTGCGGAAGGTTGACTCGAACATATGGCAGGTATCTCGGCAAAGTCATCCTTAACGGACTCCAACCGATTTGGTTATTTTGCGACACAGAAATGACCTACCGAACAATTGAAAAAGAATGAAAGTCTAAATTGATAATATATACACAAATTGTGTCAACAAGTTTCTCGTTAAAGTTACCATAATCAATATTATGAAGAGTTGATATGAAACTGAAAATTAGACGATTAATATTTCTACCCTTTTGTACATAGTGCAAAATAGGTCATTAAACCAACAGTTGGGGAAAAGAATTCTGTCAAACATGTTCGTAAGAACGCATGTAGATAATGAAGCATTTACGAAAACATGTAGATACGGAAGCATTTATTAAAGCATGTAGATACGGAAGCATTTGTGAAAGCATGTAGATAAGAATGCATTTATAAAAGTTCGGATGAACGCATGTGTATGTGAAGATGAGGAAGCATTTATAAATCTCAATTTGGTCAATGAACAAAGGCAAGAATTGAGGATTCATCTTCAACTCGAAGGCTTAAATGTCGATAGCATCGAGCAAAATTGGCCAATTAAGTCAAAGAAACTCAAGAAGCAATTTTGGGGGCGTCTAAAATTTATTTTAACTTCTTTTTTCTGTAATAACCTTTGCGTTAGAAATGAAAAATTGACTTAATTGAGAAACATTATAATGACATTATAAAATGAAAATTATCAACTCCCTCAATATTGATTCGATATAGATTCATGTTTTAAATATTGCTAACTAGAGGAAGGAGATAAGGCAGATTCAGTGATTGATTTTGACTTAATTCAATTCATACATGGTTAGAGGTACTCTAGATACACGATGGGAAAAGACTTAATAAAGTTGGAGCGATATTTTTAGAATATTTTGAAACCTTGGAAGAGAAAGAGGATTATGAACACGGACGGATGAAAGTGAGCATGGGTGTCGGAATGTATGCATTGGTTGTGATGTAGTTGGTGAGGGGTATACATGTGTTGTATGTGGGCTGCGTGAATGCATTGTAGATTTAGAGGGGATGAGAATACAGGATTTAGACAGGATATGTAGGCTGGAGGGGTTAGTTGCTGAGCTCAGGAGGGAACTTAGTGTTAGGCCTAGAGCTGGGAATAGGTTAGGTGATGAGGTAGGCCAGTTAGATGTTTCAGGTGAAGGTAGAGGGCCGGCGGAGGAGGTAGGATATGATAGTTCTAGGGATAGTGAGGTTAGCTCCCTTAGATTAGTTAGAAATAGGCCTAGTCAGGATGGGGGACAGTGGAGAGTGGAGGGAAACGTGTAGCTAGGGAGGCTTCTCCTGTTCTTTGTGAGAATAGGGTTGCCTCTGTTGAGGTGGTTAGCCAGGGGGAGAATAGGTGTGTGAGTCAGAGAGACACAGAACCTATTAGCTTGACTAATAGATTCAGTGCCCTAAGAGAGGAAGTAACTGGAAGTGATATGACTGATGGAGGTGGAGGTAGAGTGACTGGTAGTTTGAATGAAAATAGGAGTGGGGATGGAGTTAGGTCTGGTGGGGTTATGAATAGGAGTCTGACTGAAGTGCTTGTGATGGGTGATTCACGAGTTAGATATTTAGATAGGAAGTTGAATGCAAGTAGATTAAATGGTTTTGAGGGTGTGTTTGCCGGGTGCTGGAGTGAGAGATCTGTCTGATAAGTATGAGGAGCTGGTGTCTGGCTGTGCAAGGGGTGCGGTTGTGATTACACATATATGAGTGAATGATGTGAAGAAAGTGGGTGCATGTGAGTTACGTGAGAGGTACAAGAGGTTGATTGAAAAGGTGAAAGAAAGTAGAATGAAAGGTGTTGTGACAGGTGTGCTTCCAAGAATGGATGTTGGGGTAGAATGGATGTCTCGTGCGATTGGGCTGAATGATTATGTGAGAAGGATGTGTGAGATGGAAGGTGTCATGTTTGTGGATGTGTGGGATAGGTTTGTGGAATGAAAGAAATGTATGCGATGGATGGACTGCATTTGAGTAGGAAGGGGGTAGATGTGTTGTGGGAGGAGTATGATCGTGTTATTAGGTCTTTGCGGGCGGGAAACTAGATACTAATAGTGGTCAGGAAATTATGAGTGGACATTATAGTATGAAAGTAGAATGGACTTGGCAGATAACAGAAATAGGTTCCAAGGCAATAGAGGTGAGGTCATTCAGGTTGAAAGAGGTGCTTCAGGGATAGGGGAGTTAACTTGTTTCTATAAAAATGCTCGTAGTCTTAGAAACAAGAAGGATGAGCTATTTAGTTATATTAGCGATGAGGATATAGATATATTATGTGTTACTGAATCATGAGTTAATGAAATAGAATTAAGTGACACTATAAGTGAATTTGATTTACAGGGCTATAATATGTACATTAGTCAAAGGACAGGTAGGATTGGTGGAGGAATAATTATCTATATAAAAAACAACATTGTTTCAAGTTTAAATACTTCAATAAAGCAGGATGGAGTTGAGTCACTTTGGATAGATATTAGGTTCAGTAAAAATAGAATGGTGCATTTGGGAGCTTTTTACAGACCACCTGGGCAGACTGATGATATAGATGAACTAATGATAAGAGAAATAAGTAAGGGGTGTGAAACAGATGCAGTTATTATTGGGGACTTCAACTTAAACTCTGTGGACTGGGAAAATATGATAGGTAGGGATACAACAAGTGGCAGGTTCATAAAATGCTTTGAGGATAATTTTTCGAATCAATATGTTAATGAGCCAACGAGGGGAAACAATATATTAGATTTAGTACTTTCTAACATTGATTATTTAGTTCAAGAATTGACTGTTGGGAAAGCATTGGGAAATAGTGACCATCAGATAGTTCGTTTTAACTTGGGAATTGAGAAGGGTAAAATAACCGAGAATGCTGTAAAAGTTCCAAATTTTCATAGGGGAGATTATGTAAAACTTCGAAGCTTGCTAAATTTGGTAGACTGGGATGTAGAATTCAGAGGTAAAAATGCTTATGGGATGTGGGATACTTTCAAGCATATAATAAATGTAGTCCAAGAGCAATGTATACCAATGAAGGCCATTAGGAACAAAAGTAGGAAACCATTATGGTGGAATCGGGAGATAGCTAGAAAAATTTCAGAGAAGAAAAGGGCATACAAAAAATTACAGGTAGAAAATAATATTCAAAATTTAAGCAATTATAGAATGGCTAGGAATGCGTTAAATAAGATCATAAAGAAGAACAAAAGGGTGTCAGAAATTAAATTAGCTCAGGATAGCAACAAAGATCCTAGAAAGTTCTTTAGTTACTATAAAATTAATAACAAGTCTGACAGAGTTAAAATAGGACCTATCAAATATGAAGGGGTTGTGAGAGAAACTGATGAGGAAATAGTTGAGGTACTAAATGGTCATTTTGCATCAGTATTTACAAAGGAGAAACTAAATAGTCTTATGTATAGTACTCATGGGTCAGGGAAAGAGGTGTTTATTACCATTAGTGTGGATTGGAGGACGATAAAAGGACTAATAGGTGAGTTAGATACTACCAAGGCCTCCGGCCCTGATAATATTAATTCTAGGATACTTAAAGAAGGGGTAGAAAGTATGTCAATAGCTCTGGAGAAGTTGTATACTAGGTCACTGGAATATGGAGAAATACCCAATGATTGAAAGAGAGCGAATTTAGTCCCCATTTTCAAGAAGGGTAGTAAAGAGGATCCAAATAACTTGAGACCGGTTAGCCTGACTCCTGTAGTCTGTAAAATTCTTGAGAAAATTGTTGAAAAAGGGATTTGCCAACATCTAGAGAGGGAGGGGTTAATCAGCGATGCTCAGCATGGGTTTGGATCAGGTAGATCATGTTTGACTAATTTACTAGACTTTCTGGAGTTCGTAATAAATCAATTAGATAAGGGAGAGAATGTAGATGTAATTTACTTGGATTTTAGTAAAGCATTTGATAAGGTACCACATAAGAGACTAGTTCATAAATTAAAAATGATTGGGATATGTGGGAGTGTTTCAAATTGGACAGATGAGTGGCTGAAAGACAGAAAGCAAAGGGTAGTGCTAAATGGTGTAAAGTCAGAGTGGAGGGATGTTATCAGTGGGGTTCCTCAGGGATCAGTTCTCGGTCCATTATTATTTGTCATCTATATAAACAATCTTGGGGAGGCAGTTAATAATAAAGTGTCAATTTTTGCGGATGATACCAAATTAGCAGCTGTAGTTAAAGATATTGATGATAATTTTAAAGTGCAGGGGGATTTAAATAAATTGTTATCCTGTGCACATAAGTGGCAAATGACTTTCAACCTTGATAAGTGCAAAGTTATTAACATGGGAAAAGATAATAGAGAATTTAACTATGAAATGGATGAGCATTGGCTGAGCTCACTAGAGGATGAGAAAGATCTAGGAGTAGTAATAGATAAGTCATTAAGGTTTTCTAAGCAGTGTATTGAAGCGAGAAATAGGGCAAATAGAGTGGTGGCTTTCATTATGAGAAATGTCAGTTACAAAAGTAAGGAGGCTATTCTTAAACTCTATAACTCTTATGTTAGGCCACATCTAGAGTACTGTATACAGGCATGGTCCCCACATTTTAGACACGATATTAACCTTCTCGAGTCAGTGCAACGGAGGGCAACAAAGATTATTCATTCCCTGAGGCACCTTGAATATATAGATAGACTGAGGGTATTAAATATGTTCTCGTTCGAAAGGAGGTGTGTGAGAGGGGATATGATTGAGCTCTTTAAAAAATTTTCCGGGATAGATAAATTGGATGTTAGCAAGATTTTTTAGTTACATGATGGAAATCGGACTAGAGGTCACCACTTGAAAATTAAAAAGCAAGGGTGTAGGTTGGATTTAAGAAAATATTTTTTCACCAATAGAGTGGTAGACTTCTGGAACAAATTGCCGCAGAGGGTAGTAGGTAGTCCAAATTTAAATGTATTTAAGAGTAGGTTGGATGAGTTTATGGGGAGGGAAGGTTGTGATGGTTTCTAAGTTTTGTATATATTAATATTGTTTGTATATATCTATAGCTGCATGATTTAGTTCTTGACAAGCCTTGATTGGTGATACCCTTGTTTCTGGATGCAATCCTCTGGATGTAGTTTTCTTGGGAGTTTGGGTGCCTTGAAAAAGAGGCCGCTTGACTCGGATGACCTTTGATAGGCCCTTGTGGCTTTTGTCATCCGTGAAATTGTTATGTTATGTTATGTTATGAATATGAAGACGGACGGAGAGAGTATGAACACGGAGGGAGAGAAAAGGAATATGAATACGGACGGAGAGAGAGAGAGAGAGAGAGAGAGAGAGAGGAGTATGAACACGGAGGGAGAGAGGGAGGAGTATGAACATGGACGGAGAGAGGGAAGAGTATCAACACGAACGGAAAGAGAGAGAGGAGTATGAACACGGACAGAAAGAGAGAGAAGGGAGAAAATAAAATAATTAGCAAACCCTTTAAAAAGATAATGAAAAGTGCAACTAATCATTACGACTAGAAAAATATCCCAGTTGAAACCGACAACTGAGTACCAGTTAGTATCTGGTAAATTACAGAAGCCTCTGCCGCAAATAAACACCCACAACTCTTTTGAATTTAAGCTCACATCATAAATGAGGCATTACATAAAAATTCCAGAAAATCCATAGTGTGACGGTAACACATTTAAATATTATTCTTTTTGAAAAAAACCCGGAGAAATCCAACGAAAGCAGGGACAACCTAGACAAGGTCGGCTGACCTTGGGAGGACCTTGGCAATTATATCAGTCGAAAGAGAATGTAAAACAACATTAGGGTTTCAAATTTCGTTAGAATCGGCTGAATAGTTGCGATGTTATTGCCAAAACAAGAAAAAGCAAAACGGGGACTGACCCACATAGTGAGATGTAGTCGCGGGCGACTCTACACTGTAGAGTCGACTAAAAATGAAAAGGGCGGATAGATTAATCAAGAAGTGGGATAATTACAAACTAAATACGGGAAAATGTTAAGCGTGATGAGTACTGCCATTACATCATGGCAACTCTTACTTAATACATGAGGGTTATTAGAAACTACGCACGTGTTTGTAAAAGAGTAGAGAGGCTCAAAACTATGCACCACAAAAACAATGTTTGTGTAGTAATGTGCACTAAAAAACTACTGCACAATGGCAGCATGTGCAAGGAACTCATTTTTCTTCTGTCGTCATGGCGACAGCCCTGAAGGTCAAGGCCGCAAATCATACGCCCGAAGGACACAAAAACTTTGCAATAAAAACTTGCATCATGCAGAAAAACTCAGCCTCGATTCCAGGCCCTTTTATCTTTATTAACATGGATTTCATACAAGGAATATGACAAACAGCAGAGGAACCATCTTACCACAAAGGGAGGAAAGTGGGCGGAGCGAGACTTGAGCATAGAAAGTTTTTCTTATTTTGTGTAGCTAATAATAAATGGGTCAAGAACAGGGAATCCAATTCGGGAGGTGCGCAGTATAAAGCATTCAATATATATTCCTAGAAATGTAATTACCTGACTGCATGACTATTTTTGAACTATCCTAATTAATCAAATGATTAGAGGCATGAATCATTTTGTTCAGTACAACGGCATACATTAAATTGATGTACCTTTATCGAACATTCATTACATTTTTTGTTTGTTTTAACTTAGTTTTACAGCAATCTTTACATTGGACCTTATAAATGATACCTAGTTTTGCGGCGGACAGTTGTACACGTTGTTAATTTAAAATTGAATCATATTTGGATCCAACAGTGACATTAAGTAGAATATGTGACCCTTTGCCAAATTTTGACTGCCTATGTTATTACATATTTAAAAAAGGTCGGAAACCAACAGTGTAGAGATGTTTACGATTGTTTACACGCTTGTTTAAGGACACTAATGTTTGCTTGAAGTTTTCAATTGCCCAAGATTTTTTTTTACTTTTCATTTTCTTTAAAAATTCTCTCTCCGCTTTTTGAGAAAGAATGGTACGTTGATGCTTAAGACGCGGTGTCACTTGGCTCTCCACCACTTTCCCTCCCTCTACCTGGAGAGAGGAATGGAGGGGGTGGGGTGTGGACTCTTGTTCCCCGCTGCCCATTCGAAGGGAAAAAACCTGAGACCCGAAAGAGCCAATCACTTGAGAGAGCTTTATCTAATATGCTTTAGCGCACACGATCCCCCCTATTTAGGTCTTATTGGCGGAGAACGGCGAAGGAGGGGGGGGGGGGCAGACAGAAAACGAAAGAGATCAAGAGGAAAAAGTCTCCTTTACCAAACCTCATTAACCCCAAGTAGTGGGGCCCTGGAGACTATTTGATGCCTAGAGGAATAAATTAATCCCATCTCATTGAGGTAATCATCCGTAAAAAAGCAGTGAATTGGCGTCATTAGAAAGTAATTCAATAACAACAATGCATTTCTAGGGAGGGGGAGGGGCTTCAGCGCCATGGTGCATCGCAGAGCGCCTGTCTAGCACTAAGAGAGTGTCTCCAAGGCACCAGCGAAAGCACCATAAGAGAAAGAGAGAAAATCTTATAGTGTCGGGCAGCTCATCTCACATCTTAGGGGCGGAGATCGAGTGGGCACGGCCAACCTTGAAGCTCGAATGACTACGAGACACATGCAGCAAAGGGGCAGGGCCGGAACGTAAGGGAGAGGGATGGGTGAAGAAGACAGTCAAACCAGAGGAGCGCTCGACCACGCACCCAACAATCAAAAAGCTACATGAAGTGGAGGCGGCAACCCTTTTTAAGAACTGGATGACGTCACCGTCATGTGCGCACGAATCCGTCCCGCATACAAGGAAGGGACAAGCGTAGGCGACCAGGTTCGTCCCGAGTCGGACATTCGGCAAGGATGTTCCCGACAGTCTCGGAGACAAAGCAATCGACGCCCTAAGGTGCGGCGAGAAGGGGGGGGGGGAGCGCTCTCCATTGGATAGCGATGCATCCACGAGGTTTTTTTTTTACAGGACCATCTGGCGACTGCCATGAAGGGAATAAGTGGCCGTAATTCAAAATTTCACCTTAGTGCTAAGCTACTATAAAAAGTTAACAAAACCAAACTAAACAAATAAAAAGACTGACAAAACACAAGCAAAAAAACAACAAAACAAACAAGAAGGAAGCACGCACGACGTCGGGTGGAGGCCTAACCAGTGTGGATCTGCTGTTATAGTATATTTCCATCCGTGCCCCTGTATTAGGACCTACCTTCGTTGCAGAATAGGGGTGGGGTAAGTTCAGGAGTAGCGATCTTTCACCTTCCCTAGTGTTCCAAGTAGATATGTGCCCTACACTAACTTCACCACTTTAAGGAACCTCTCCTAAAACATCATGGCAATTCGCCCGTCGGTTTTTGTCTTATCTCTCTGGATCCATTGGTTGTAAACGGTAATTGGATATACCCGGGACCAACACTCACAAAACATGAACCCCTCTAACCACCAAACTCTAACCATGCAAACGATAATAACGAGCATTTTTGTATGGGACAAAAATAAACTCAAATAAAACCCAAAACCAAAATCTGGTTTATCTCGTCGCCAGCGAGGTCTTCCCTGATGGACAGGTGTTTAGCAGGGAAACAACGGAGAACGAAGCGCCTGCCATCTGAGACATGTTAAAAAGACACCGCTGTCACTCAATCCTAAATACCACGAAATTTTGATATGATTAAAAAAAAATAACGGATGCACAAAAAGTTGAAAATACAAGAATTTTTAATTTAGTCCCTCCCCCTACTTCGAGAGTTATTATATATGGTTTGTCTGTTTGTTCATTACGTAATTTTGACATACTGGATGGAGGTAGTTTATGATAAAAGTAATAATAATGATTTTTGTATCGCGCTCTTCAAGGGTTTGGGAGATACAAATCAATGCCGAGCTCTCGTTTTTTTGTTTTTTTTTAATAATTATATTGAGGCATGCGCACACAGTTTTGAGTATGGAGGTGACAAATGATGATGAAGATGCTACTCTTTTATGACGACATCGTGGGACAAGGGACAACAATCATTCTCCGTTTGAAAGGGGCGCTTTTCGTCCGCTCAACGAAATTAAGTAACATTGGGACGGGTTAGTACTTGGATTGGAATACCACACCATTATTTGGACATTCAAGGAGATAACACCAGTCAAATTATGGACAAAATCAGCAATATATCATGAACAGAACATTCCCCCCTCCCCGCTCTCGAGTACCCACCATAATTTTAATGCACCTAACTTCAACACTTTCTGTCTGCGTTTCTCTTAAATAACTTAGGTTGGAGTTTCGTTAATTGTTTCATTTATAAAAAATCTGAAAGTAGGCAAGGCTTCGTGCACATAGTAGTCTCCTCTTCTGGTCACTCAAGTTATCTACTTCCTTTTCTTTTCCCATCTTCACAAATACGTTCTAGAAGCGACCGCTTACTTTTTCTAGGGTCATTTTTTACAATCGCCCCTGAGGCAAAAACGTGGGGTTAGCTTCCTCTTAGTTGTTTATATTGGCCCCGGCGTAAGGACCAGTACTGGCGTAGCGCCTTGAACTTTGAAGTTTGAGAAATTTAGTGGCTCTCCCAGACGAAAATTCCGGAAAAGGTGAATGTTGACAAGCTCGCCGTAAACCTGAATTAGTCGTTTTGAATTTAAAGAAAGGTGTTAGAAAGTTGAAAGGGCGTTTGAAATCTCAAGTGGAGTTTGACGTTGATTTTGAAAAAGAAATTCAACAAATTATTGGCCTTCGTACCTCACTACCAATGAAAATTGATTAAACATTTGCCTGTTAAAAAAACAATATAACTTAAACTGGCGTGAAAGCCGTAAATAGTGAGGTAAAAGTTAAAATGAAGAGGAGTGGCTAGGTAAGCAGTTTGTAAAAGTAGGCTTTATAAAGGCAAGTAAATATGGAATGAAGAAAGAAAGGACTTTGGAAACATTCTTATCTTCTGGACTTCTGGTTTCGAAGGGGCGAAACGACTTTCTCAAAATTGAAGGAAGAGATTTCACCACACACCCGAGTGGAGGAGGACTTGTAAATGCACCCATACCAAAGCCACAAGGCCGGTCTAGGGACCCTGAATGAACAAACCCCACTATCCTAAAACTCAAGCCATTTCCCAGGGTTAAAAGTCCCTATTCAAGAGGAAATCTTATAAAAGATGAAGGCACAATCCAGGGCCTATGAACTTATGACCGTCTCCACTTAAAAACAAGGCCTCAATAAACCAATGGTCGACAGCGTGGGAGTAGGCTTGAGATGAAAACTTGAAGACATGCGTGAAAATAGACGGACAAAAGAGGATAGATAGACGAAGGGAAAGTACAGGGCAAAAGATCTATCGATTCGAAAGAAAGGCTACAACACATCAGCGCCAGAACTGGAAGAGAACATTGTAAAGTTAAGATAAAATAAGATAATAATAATAAAAATATTTGTAATGCACTCTACATTGTATTGACAACCTCAAAGTGCTACAGGGTAAAAAGATGAAATATAAAAAAAATACAGAAACTTATACGGAAGATACATTTAAAAGGACCAAAACACATTCAGCAAACCCCTAGGAAAAGGCCCTCTTTAAAGAGATGGGTTTTGAGGCCTTTTTTTAAAGGCATCAACAGTCACTGGTGCCCTAAGATGGTCAGAGAGGGTATTCCACAGGCTGGGGGCAACTTAGCAGAAGGCCCGGTCTCCCATGGTTCGGAGCTTGGTCTTCGGACGCTGGAGGAGATTGATTGGCCTGTCCAGAGCAGAGGAGTCGTGTGGAGATCTGGGGTGAGACCAGCTTTTTGAGGTAGGGGGGGGGGGCATTGCCATGGAGGCACTGGTGGGTGAACAGGGAGACTTTGTACTCAATCCTGAGTGAGATAGGAAGCCAGTGAAGAATTTTGAGGATGGGTGTGAGTGATGTGGTCGTATTTTCTCTTTCAGGAGGATCCTAGCAGCGCTGTTTTGGATAAACTGTGGAGACTTCTTGGGGCATTTAGGAGAAGAGGGCGCGCAGCTCTCCTGTACATAACATACACCCATTCAACAACGAAGGCATTTTCCTCTTGTAAATCAGATTAAAAAGTGATAAATACACAAGGTGTCCTCAAAAGTCACGACAGGCTGAAAAAATAGAGGCCTCTAAGTAATTTCTGCACGTAAAATTTAAGTAGTGGGGAATCTATAAATATGACAGACCATAACTTGATGCCATGGTGATAACTCCACCTACCGGAAAATTGTTATTTCTCTCGTTGAAACTATTAGCTATGCATCGCCATTTTTGTGCTCCCCCACCCCTGCAAGCGGAGTCAGGTGTAGTTGCATCATTAACCATACTGCAGCTAAGTTCTGGAAGATTGTGTGCGTTCCCTCCCTGCCTCAACGCCCCGACTTATGGGCATACGGTTACATATCTTGCAGGCATTTTGACTTCTTGAATTTGACCAATTTCCTTATAAATATCGCACACAAACTTTCGGCGGAAGCCCCCCCCCCCCTCCGGTTAATTTCATTAAAAAAATACTTAGAGGGACACCCTGTATAAAGTTATGTTGAGTTGGATGGGTTCAGAAAGAGTTGATTAACTGTATATGGAGTTATATTTAATGACTTTAATTGCAATGAATAAGTTGTAATTATGATCAATCATAACTTAATGATAGATAGAGGCAAGTTGGAGATTCAAGGTACCCGTGTGTGGACATGGCAGGTCTGAGACACCAGGTACCAGTGTGTATATCTCGGGTCGGAGACACCAGATAGCTGTGTGTACATGTCGGGTCTGAGACACCAGGTACCCGTGTGTGGACATGGCAGGTCGGATACACCAGGTACCCGTGTGTGGACATGGCAGGTCGGAGATAGCAGGTAAACGTGTGGACGTGGACACCAGATAGCCGTGCGTGACATGACAGGTTGGAGATACCAGCTACCCGTGAATATACATGGCACTTTGAGGATACCTAGTACCCGTGTGTGTACATGGGTAGTTAGAGACACCAGCTACCCTGTGTATACATGACAGTTCAGGACACCCGGTACCCGTGTATGTACATGACAGTTTGAGGACACCGGGTACCCGTCTGTGGACATGGCAGGTGGAGACATTAACTACCCCTGTGGACATGACAGGTCTAAGACAGAAGTTAACTGTGCGTGGACATGGCGGGTTGAAGACACCAGGTACCCGTGTGGGGATGATGCACAGAATATTGATGCTAAACGGTGCGACATCGGCGGGGTTAGCAAAAAAATTGGGGGGAAAAAAGCCCAATAAAACCCAGGTTTTATTCTGCTTTTTTTTTAAACAAATACTACAAACATTAGAATAACATAGAAAAAGAATAGCTATCTCTATTTTTATAATATTAATAATTATATTAAAGTAAGAACAGATCACTGATTTTGGGTACCCATGATAGCTATAACCTGCAGAAGGAGAGATGAATTATGGAGTCAGTATCAAAGAAATAATCTTAATTTGATAGATATTTGTTGGAATTATAAATATAAATATGAATTTTAAATAAAATAATAACTAGCATTCATTTATTGAAAAAAAAGTGTAATTTTGAAAAAAACAAACAAACCCGGGTTTTTTCAAATTTCATTTGAAAAAGCCATAACAAACCCGGTAATAAAACCCGGATTTTTTTAGGGCTGGGTTCTTTGATTTGCCAACCCTGGACATCGGTGCCTCCAATAAATATACCCACCTGCAACGAAGGTATATATTCGGTGCAAGAAATAATAAACCACAATATTTGAATCCGATTTATTTACGAACAGAACTAGTTTCGGCTTTCGCCATTATCAACTGTATAATGAAAGGTATGATATTCCACTCCAGTATATAGAGGCAAAAATCAGACTAAACAAAATGAAAACACTCGAAATACAATGAAAAATATAAATATCTTTATGGATGGGAAAGCAACTGTTAATCTCAGGGATTGAGCGATATATATATATATATATATATATATATATATATATATATATATATATATATATATATATATATATATATATATATATATATATATATATATATATATATATATATATATACATTCGTAAACCGTTCAAACGCATGCAATTACTACACATTAATTAGACACCATGTGGTTGATTTCTCATCGGAACATTCATGTTTAAGGCTCATTCTTACATTATTTCCCTTTCTTTGAGCGAATTCACAAATTATGGAGAAACGAATAAATCGACACCCCAACTCCACCAATCATGCAACATTCGCCTCTTAGGGGCATATAATCGAAATTTCGGAGGGAATAATCATTAACAATCAATGGGGACACCCTCCCGTGTCTTTGTGCTTCCATTAGGGAGTTCTTTGTTAACACATAAGTTCCTCGAAAATGATAGTTTTGGTCTAACCACATCAGAGGAGGGGGGGGGGGAGTTGCGTGGCCTCACGCTCCATATTTTAGGGAGTTCGGGAATTATATTTTTATTTGAAGTAAGAAAATAAAGTTAAACGACAGTCTTTGTCAAAGCCCAGGACCAGTTTTTGGCGTTGATGTGTCTCGACCATACTTTATGAGAAAGACTTTCCATTGAAATGGAATTAAACAATAAACAGACACTAACAAAGGAACCTAAGTTGCATTACAAACACTCCTGGGAAATAGTCAAATGAACACCACTAAAATGGAGGCGCCAGGCAGGGTCCTTTGGAAATCGACAAACCAATAAAATTGATGAGGCAACTAATCCAAGATAGGGGTTGTTGGCCCGGACAGCCGCGCACACGAATGTTTTGTTCCTTCGAGCTTGATGCCAGCCAACCCCGTTGATTGTGATCATATTCAAACTCCGCTTGAATGCTAAAAAAAAAACCTCCTTTGAAGAAAATGGCTCATCATTTGGTCTCAAGTAGAGGATTAGTTGGGGAGGAGCAGCAGCAGCACACACCTTCCTTCAGCTACACAACGACTGACAAAATATTAATTTTCATTCATTTTGTGTATAGAAAGAACAGAGAGGGATCACTGTGTGACACAGGCGAACAGGCAGTCGTAGAGGAAAGGTTGCGGAAATAACTTGAGAGGCGATAGGAAGAGTTGATAGGTCGGTGGCTAGACACCGATGCGTGGTGTGGTTGGGTGGGTCTCGAGGTGTTCGTGACTGGACGACGGTTGGAGGGTGGTCAGGAGGAAGAGCGTGTCTGCTTAGTCGGAAACGCGTTATTCATGATGCTTTTAGCTTATGTGAAGAACGATATGGGTTGCGGGTGGTCATGGGCCGCGGGGTATCGCTGTGTCATCGCATACCGTCTTACATGTAGTGCGGTGTATAATGGGTCTCTGGCCAGTTTCCCGAGTTGCTTCGTGAGTCTGGTGTGAGCATATGTGTCGAGGGGTGCTAATTTGTTGTTGTCGTGTAGTGTGGACATTCTCGTGTACAGGGGAGAGCGGCAAGCGCGCTTCAGAATAGAGTTCTGAATGCCCTAAGCCTTCTGTGCCACGTGTTACTCGCGGCTTCAAGTGACAGTGGGGCGTACGTGAGAATAGGTCGCACGAGTGTTTTGTACAGGTGTAACTGTAGTTTTTTGCCTGCAGGGTAGAACCTGCGCAGCTATATGTTTGTACGTGAGGCTTTTGCTTGTGTTTTGTTCTGGTGTATATTGAACCTGAGGGTCTTGTCAAAAGTTACCCCAAGGATTTTTGTATGTTGTGTGTAGTCTAGCCTCGTTGGGTTTAGGTGGTTCATGTCTGGTGGGTGTGAGAAGATTTGTAGTTTATACATGAAGAGATCTCTTGCGCCGAAGAGTGTCATATGTGTCTTCTTGGGATTCATGGCAATCAGCCATTTATCCTCGTATTCTGTCTGTGCGTCTAGTATTATTTGTGCGTGGAGCGTGATCTTGTCTGGAACACGGCCGCTGACGAGAATGGTCTCGTCATCGGCGTAGGGCACTTTGTATGTGTGACAGCAGTTTTCAGGTGGGGGTGGGGTGTCGTTTGTGTTCATGATGTAAAGTGTGGGTGCCAGTACGCTACCTTGGAGAACGCTTGAGCGTCGTGTGAAGAGTTGTGAGAGGATATTGTTGTATTTTATGTGGCATCTCCGTTCAGTTAGGTAGTGCGAGAGGAGCCTTCAGGTGCAGAGAGGTAACTAGGAATTGTTGGCGAGTTTCCAACGGAGTCCCTCGAGCCACATCTTATCAAAGGCCTTCTCCACGTCCTTGCTGATGGAGAGTGTCTTTTGCTGTACCTAGCGTTTTTTTCTGTATTCTGTCATGAACGATGGTCACGGCCGCCTGAGTGGACCGGCACCTCCTGAACCCATATTGGTGGGGGGGAGAAGCAGTCCCTGTCTTCCAGGTATTCCCGTAGGCGGCAGTTGATCATGCGTTCGAGTATTTTGCCTAGGTGCTCTAATAGAGCGATAGGCCTGTAATTGTTTGGGTGTTTGGGGTCTTTGTTCGTTTTGTGTAGAAGTATGTTGTGAGAGACTTTGAATATTTTAGGCAAGTGGCCTGAGGCTAGTGAGGCGTTGAATAGGTGTGTAAGTGTGGGGTATATGTTTGCGGGGAGGTTGTGTATTAGTGTGGCTGGTAGTCCGGAGGGGCCGGGGGCACGTTTTGGAATTGTTTTAATGTAGTGTTTTGTTTCCTCGACGGTCATGGGAGTGGTCAGTGTGGATGTATAGTCGAGCAGCTCCATTCGTATCAGGAGGGCGGGCCTTAGCTCGTGAGCGTGGGCCCGACACCACTCCTGGACTTCCTGGAAGTGCTCCCGCGCGTGTGGTTTAGGTGGGTTGTGTGTATGTACTGTGTCCCAGTGGGACCTAAATGCATCGAGGATGACGTTAGTGTCTGTGAGTGTTTGGTTGTTTACTTGGAGGGTGATGGCTTTGGGTGGGTCAGTGCACATCAACCTTTTTACGTGCCGCCAGAAGAAGGAGGGGTTAGTGCGACGGGTGTCGTCCGCATCGGACGACCTCACGCCACTGCCGGTTCCTATCTAGCTGCACGCACTGTAGGATGCGGGCACGTAGGTGATTGATGTTGTGTGGTCGTGGGCCTCTAGTGTAGTGATTATTGTAATGTGTGATCAGTCTCTGAGTGTGTATGGAAAATATGAAATGTTTTATGCAAGTGTAGGTTTTATGTGGTGAGTGTAGGTCGCGTGTTGTGGTTATAGTGTTTATTATTGAGCACCAGTGGTCATCTAACATGTCTGTATTGGTGTGGTCCAGGTCAAGGTGTTGTGGCGTGTTATCTGTTGTGTCTCTTGAACTCTTCCCAGTTCGTGTTTTTGTAGTTGAAGAGAGTTGGTGTGGGTATGAGTATGGGAGATGTGGATATGATAAGGCATATCGGTATGTGGTCAGAAAGTACGTGGTGACCCGGTGAGATGTGCGTGTAGAAACGTGTAGCGTGGTCGTTGCGGAAGACCATGTCCGGAGAAGTGGTATCTCCACGAGTACCGTAGAATGTGGGGAAGGCCGGGCCGATGTGCTCGCAGCGATATCGTCGCAAGGCACCAGCCAGGTACCTTCCTGCATCATTCGTAGTGTTTGAAAGGAATGTTGGGTGAAAGGCGTTGAGGTACTCCGCAAAGAAGATAGGAAGGTTGTGGTTTGATAGAGTCCGGAGTGGAACATCTATGTTTAGTTGTAGGTGTGGTGGTCTGTAGTATGTGGTAACTAGAATGGGGCCGGAGCTTGTCTGTACCTTGCAGGCTAGAAAAGAGTCATCTTGTGTTTGGATGAGGGAGTGGTGTATAGAGCGCTTTACTAGGATCGCTGATCCTAGGTGCGGCGCCTGTGGAGATAGGTACGGATATGCGGAGTCTGTTGATGGGAGGGTGTAGACTGGTCGAGTTCAAGAGTATTATGTCAGGTCTTTGTGGGTTTAGGACCCAGTTGGCAACAGTATGACGAATACCGTGCCAACTGCGTACGTTTAATTGTATCACGTTGAGGCGACCTATTGACGTGGGCGGAGTGCGCGTGAGGTTAATTTAGCCAGGACCGTTTCCCTCCCCTTGGTTATTGCCCAGGAGGCGTGAGGAGCCAGTACCTTTACGCGTGTCGGCTGTGGTTTGGAGAGGTTATCAGTGGTGTTATTGAGTGGGCAAGCCGTGGTTGAGGTTAGAGTGTGTTCTGTGGAGGAAGGTTTAGAGATAGCGGTCGTGGAAGCAGGGTTGGAGAGAGTAGAGTCTAGGAGCGGGGTTAGGAGCAGAGGTGGAGGGAGTAGAGCCAGGAGATGAGAGGCTAGAGATAGGGGAGGTGCAGATCATGAGGGGGGGGTGTCGGGAGAGAGAGGAGGTTGGAACGAAGGAGCGGTGGAAGGGGGAGAAGAAGGAACAGCAGGAAGGGGGGGTCGTGGTAGTTTTTTTTGTTTGATACGGGGTGTTGTGGAGGGTGTGGTGGGCTTGGGGGAGGTGGAGGTTGTGGTGTCAGTGGGAGTGGGGTTGGTGGCAATAGGAGGAGAGGGGAGGTTGCCGAAGGGGGAGTGTTGGAGGTAGGAGGGAGTTTAAGTAAAGAGGTGGGAGGAGTGGGAGCTGTGGAGGGAGCAGAAGAGAAAGTTGGGAGAGAGATGGGAGCAGTGGGCAGAGGGGTAGGTAAGGAAGGTGCAGTGGCGAGAGGTGCAAGGACAGAATGGCGGGAGGAGACGGAAGCGTGGTGAGGGTGGGGTGCGGTGGTTCCGGGGGAAGAGGTGTACGTGCTCACCGGGTTGGGGAGGAGTGCGGGTCTCCTGTTTGTGTGCTCGTCGATTAGAGCGAACACCTTCTCGGGGAAGGTGAGCTGCTCTAGACCGTGCGAGGCGAACAGTGTGTTAAGTATTTGCGTGTATAATCGGGGGTCACCCCTCGACATGTCCTTTGCCACCGTTGAGAGCAAGGCGGCCAGGTGTAGTTTTGGGTGTGTGGTCTCGTTAGGTGTGTGGTGTGGGGTGGGGGTGGTTGTCGGTAGTAGTGTGGGTCTCTGGGTGTAAGGTGCTAGGGTGGGGGTGGGTGTCGGATTTTGTGGGCGAGTTTGGGTTGCTGCTGGGGTTGCGTGTGTCTGGGTGGGACAGGGAGAGGTGCGGACACCGTTGCGCCGGCAGCGGCGGTGAATGTTCTTGTGAAGAAAGGGGGAGGGGAGTGTGTGGTTGTGTAGAGGGATTGAGGACGTCGTATAGCCGCTACGGCGTCATAGCGGGCCTTACTTAAGTAAGGGCATTTTGGGTTGACGGCGACATGGTCGCCGCCAGAGTTGGAGCAGGGGGTGTGGTGGCTGTGCAGGTGATGAAGTGGTGGCCCACAACACTACACTTGGAGCAGACCAGTTCTGCTTGGCAGTTTCGTGTTGTGTGTCCGGTTTTGTAACACCGGTGGCATTGTGTTGGTCTTATGTTATGTTGTGATTCAATGTTGTGTGGGTGTGTTAGGGTGCCGCAGACCTTGATGCCTTGGTCTAGCAGAAGTGATTGGTTGTTTTCGTCAGACAGTGTGATCACTGCCCATTGTTTAGTTCTGTTGAAGTATAGATCTGTGATGACCTCCTCCCTGTCCTTCTGTCTGAAGTGTGTGCGGAGGTCATCTGTGGAGAAGGCTAACCATAGTGGGTTGGTCTTTGTGATGCGTATTTGGTGTCTTTTTATTACACCGTCGGCTAATTTTGTTTGTAAGTCTAGTGCCTGGAGTGTGTCAGATGCGTGTTGGTGGAATTTTACTGCATCTTCCTGTGATCCGAAGACGAGTTTGTGGCCTGTATGTGTTTTTATTACGTTTGTGATGGGGGTGTCGTGTGTAGCGGCTAAGTTTAAAAGTGTGCGTTGATCGTTCGTAGTGGGGCTCTTGTCTTTTGTGTGTAGGAGTGTGAGGTATGACGTACTGAGTGCAATTTTTGCTTTACCTTATTTTTTTCTCTCTCTTTGTATGGGGGTCCCCTCGCCCCGCTGATAACGACCCTATGAAAATGACTTGGATGTGGTGAAAAATGATGAGTGAGTATGGATCTGGTTGGGCTCCTAGAGGGTGTAAAAACATGGCGGACTTAAAGATGACTGAAGTCAGAATCAACTGACTCCAGTCGGGGTACCACCCCCTCTATTAGGTTTATTTCCAAGTTACGTCCGACATCTCACAGAGACGGTAGAGTCTCCCTCTGTGGTCTTGGACGGTGCTGCAGGGTAGGGTGTTAAACCTCCCCGCGTTGGTAACTGAGTCCCAATCCAGGTTTGCTCCTTCCTTTAGGTTCCGCAGCGGGCTAAGCCTCAGACCTCCTTTCCCCAAAGTTTGCAATTATGCCCTTTCTAAGGAGAATAGCATAGTTGCAACAGAGCTCTATGTGTAGAGTCAAATTCACAGAGCCAAGTCACGGCGGAGCAGGGATGGGGAGGGTTTAGCACGTCATACCACTATGACGTGCCAGGGAAATAAAGGAATTTTTATTCAGGGGGGTGGGGCCTTGCTGAATCCCGTAGATGGCTGGCTGTAGAGAGAATCGCCGTCCACGGTATATCTTGCAGAAAATCAGTACGTTTTCTTGTGGTCTTCCAGGTGAGAGAGGATAGTGGAGGGATAGAAGGATAGCATGATTTTTTTGGGGGGGGAGGGGGAAATGTATGGGAAGGATGAGTATCTACAGTGTGGAATGTGATGATGTTAAGATGATAATTTTTCTTTGCCAGGTGACTGGCTGATCTTTTTCTTTTCTATTTATTCTTCTTTTTTCTTGTTTATTCTTTGCTTTTGTACCTTTGCAGGTACGTTTCTTCTATTTCTTTGTTATATACTGTTTTTCTTTCTACTTCTTGTTTGTTCTTTGACCTTTGTAGGTACGTTGCTTTTTTTATTTGTTTCTTTATATTCATGATAAATATATATATATGTATTATATATTCTCTATTGGTGGACCTTTGCAGGTACGTAACTTCTAATTCATTTTCATACATACATGTACATATATATACACATATATATATATATATATATATATATATATATATATATATATATATATATATATATATATATATATACACATACATATATAAAATTGTGTAAATATGTTTATTTTTATAATCTTCTTATTTTTCTTCTAGGTAAATTTGCTTCCTTTTCATTAAATATTAGTTTTCTTATTTAAGGCCTTCATGCCTCTGTCATCTTTTTTGTTGCTTGGTTACTTATTTATTTATTATTTTTATTTTTTTCCGGGTTCGGTTTATGATTAAGTGTACATTGGTTCTTCTGCTGTAGGTTGTTCCTACTGCTTAGGAAGTACCTGTTTGTGGTTCCGTTATGTATTCCTATGTCTCTTATTATCTGAGGATAATTTCTCTCCACTTTAGTCCATATTTCTCTTGCTCTTTTTTCCCGGGTCAGGTTCAATGGTGTTAATTTAGCCGCTGGAATTAATTATCTTAATTTCTTTCCTTCTCTTCTTCTTCTTGTTTTTGTAAGGACATAAGTCGCCTTATTCTGGGTTCTCTGAAGTTTCTGCTCCATTGACTTCGAAACTGTGTGCAGCGGAATTGGAGGATAAACCAGGACTGACTCCACGAAGGCTTTGTATAGTGTCCTTAGTTTACTTTCCTTCATTCCCCTTAGGGTGTACATTAGTCTAAGGCCACTTCGGGCTTTGGCTATTCTTGTCTTGGCGTGAGCTTGGTATCCTCTTGTGCTCAAGTGGAGTCCAAGGACGCTTCCCTCCGTGGCGTAATTATATTCTACCCCGTCGATGACTATTAGTGCCTTCTTGCTCCTTGTCAACGGGATTATTTTAAATTTATGGATGTTTGTTTTAATTTTCCACTTGTTCTGGTAGTCGTTTATATTTTTTATTTCTGCAGCTGTTAATTGCGCTTGCCATCTTGGATTGGGAAATAGAGATGGAATGATTTGGCTGATATCATCCGCGTACTGTATATTTAAGCACCCCGGTGTTATTGGAGGCTGAAGGTCAGCCGTAAAGATTGCGTACATGGTGGGGCTCAGCGCCCCCCCCCCCTGTGGGACCCCTGTCCGTAGGGAGAAGGTTGGTCCTATGTGGTCCTCTATGGAGATGAATGCTTTCCTGTTGGTGAGATAGTCGGACAGTATCCTCTCCATTTTGATGCCGAGATCAAGTTGGAGCTTATATTTTATATTTAAGCCCCTCCACCCAGACCTTATCGAAGGCCTTCTCGACATCACGGAGGACCACATCCACATACCCCTTTTCTGATTTGGCATGTGCAATCTTTTATGTAAGTATGGCAAGTGCCGTGGTGGAATCTCTTTCTTTTCTAAATCCAAATTGAAATTCGTTGTACTTGTTGTTATCTTCTAAATGTTCGACTAGTCTCTGGTTCAGTATTTTTTCCAGGACTTTGCCTAAGAAGTTGAGAAGTGAAATTGGTCTATAGCTCGAGACCAAGTGGTCTGGTTTTCCCTGTTTTGGTAGGAACACCATCTTGGCCTTTTTAAAAATTTCGGGGAATGCCCCTATATTTAGGTAGACATTGAATATTTTTGCAATTGCTTGCAATATATTCTCCGGACAATTTTCATAATTGCGTTTCGTGTGTCCGTTGGATCCGGGGGACTTCTGTTTCAATGAGCTTATAGATCTTTTCACTTCTTCTGTTGTTATTTCGGCTCCTAGGCCTGCAATCTCGTCTCTTGTATAGTCTACTCTCGCTTCAGGTGTTATTCTATGACTATTTTCCCTAAGGTATCTGTTGACTCTTTCTTCGATTCCTCTATCGTAATTTCGGTTGTCTTCATCTTCTATTGAGAATATTTTGCGCCAGTGGTCTTTGAATTTTTCTGCTATTTCATTATTATTGGTTAGGGTTTCCCCTTGTTCATATTTACTTCTGATTCTTTTCCTTGGGGGCTTTTGCTTTAATAGTTTGATTAATTTCCAAGCTTTGCTTGGCTCCTCTACTTTCTTTACGAATTCTTCCCAATGATTTTTTCTGTTGCTCTTCTATCAGAAAAATCATTTTTCTTTTGAGTCGTCCTAATTCTTTTTTCCTTTCACTATTTACTCCTAGTTCTTTTAGCTCGGTGTATTTTCGCCCAATGGACCTTGCCTTCCTCTTCATCTCTTCTGTCCATTTTGGGTGAGGGAGCGTTCTATACTTGATTTTCGGCACGCTTTTTTCATCTGCTGCTATAATGTTGTGAATTAATGTGTTTGTTATTTCGTCCAGCTCTTCTTTACTTTTATCAGCTGGGTTTGGTATCGTGTAACTCCCTAGTATGGTTTTGTATAAGTCCCAGTTTTCCATTTTGTATGATTTCCTAGTTGGTATTGGGACCTGTATTGGATTCTGGTTGATAGTCACCAGAATTCCAATATGGTCACTACAAGGGACAGCGATTGGTTCCATATGTATATTATATGGGAAGTTACTACTGGTCAAAATTATATCTGATTTTGTTGCCGATCTTTTCCCTCTGAACGTCGGGAATTCTGGCCCGACTCGTTTTACTATACCTCTTTCCATTAGAAGTTCGAGGTTCCGACCAGCGTTGTTTCCGGTCCTGTATCCAGATTCCTGAATCCTCGCGTTGAGGTCACCCAGGAGGATCGTCGGGTTGTTCTTATTGAAAATCTCCATGATGGAGTGAATCGGGATATATGAGCGGCGGGGCGGTTGATAAGCCGCTGCAACAGTGGGAGGGGAGAACTCCATTTGCACCGTCACAGCCACGTACGCCTCGTCGACCTCTCTTTTTTGTGAAAAGAGTAGGCCTTTCTTGATGGCAATTGCTACGCCATCAAATCTCTCTCCGGTTGGATTTTTCTTTATTATTTCATAATTGTAGATTTTTATGGTCTCTTCGTTTGTCATTCCATGTTCAGCTATTGTAATTATATCTGGATCTATGTGACGGAAGAAATTCCCATATTGGATGTTCTTTTTCTTCCACCCATCTGTATTTAAATGCAGGACTTTTAATTTTCTATTCGGGTAGTCCATGATTTATGTTGAATATCTTCTAGTTCGCTTTGCAGATTCCTTGGTTTCCTTTGATCCATTTACCGTTTGTTACCCTTTCAAAAAGGTCATTTTTAAGGACCTTTACATCGTTGGAGAAGAATCTGATTTTCCCCCATCATTAATAAATTATGGATTGTTGTTTCTTCACGATTCGAGACATAAGTCTATTTGCATGTCCCCTTCTCTAATCCTCTTTTGATGTCTAATGGTTTGAGTCCTTTTGGTAGAGGGTTTGCTTCGTGAACGAAGATCTTCAATTTGAAGTCTCTTGCTTCGAAACGGCATCCCTCGTCGTTGTCGTCTATTTCGGAGTCGGTTGCGTGTTCGGTTACTCTTTACGTCTTTTTGTTATGTTTTTTCGTTTTCTTCTCTGTTTTCTTTCCTTTTCGGGTTGTTCTTCGTCTGAGTCGCCTTTTTCTGTTCCTTCCTCTGATTCCTCTAATTTCCCTATCTCCACGTTTTGTTCCCTTTCCTCTATTGTGGTTCTTATTTCCATCATATCTTTTACATTAAGCGTTTTTCCTGCGGTGACTCCATAAATTAGTGGTTACATTTTGGGTATTCCATTCTTTTCCAGCAGCATATTCAATGTGTCTGAGAATGTACCGGGCTGCGCAATATTGTGCACATGAGCAAACATAATGCATACCAATATATCCAGTCCGGTTCCTTCGTTCACATTAATATTTATCTTCGGTTCCTGTGATTTCTTTGCTTCTTTTAGTGGCGCTTTGGTGACACTGGCATAAGTCTGGTTGTTTTTTCTTTGGATTTCATCTTTTTGTGTCTGTTGTTTTCTTTCTACTATTTCCTTGCGTGTTGGGCAGTTAACGGCCATTGTCCTATGTGGCCCCTTGCAGTTAATACACTTTTTGGCCTGTTCCAAGCATTCTCTGAAAGTATGGCCTATTTTGCTGCATTCTGAACAGATTTTTATTTCTTTGTGGGGGCAATTTCTGGTAACGTGGTCTTCTAGGGCGTAACATTGGAAGCAGATCCGAACGTTGATAAATTTCTCTGCTTCCATGTTTTCGGGGGTGATTCTCATCCCGAAGGCCAGAATCCCATTTAATAGTGCTCTATTGGCCATCTCGGATGTGGCACACACGACTTTGAAAACGTGTGTGGTGGCCGAATTTTATTATATCCGTAACTTTGAGGTATTGATTTTCGTGTTCTAGTTCTTCTTTCGTGTGTGACCCGACGTATATCTCCACCTTGCGACAGATGAACGAGCGGGTGGCCACTAGTTGAAGTGGCAGTTTAGGCACTAACCCGATCTTGTTTAAATCAGATGTTCCTTTTGGTGAGACTAATTTTTCGATATCTTCTTGCTTATGGCACTGCACGATGTACCCATTTAGCACTTCTATTAGCCTTGTGATGGCTATTTTGATATCTGTGTAGAGAGTCCTTATTAGAACTCCCCTTTCTGGCTTCGTTTTTCCTTGTTCTACCCTTAGGGGCAGTCTATTGTATTCCTCGATTATCTAAGATGTGTTTGGGGCACCACACTCCCCGTCCCCAAGGCCCACCCAGCTGATTTGGCTGAATGAGTGAGTATATGGACCAGGGTGGGCTCCTCCCGAGGGGTGAAAAGTGGCGGACATTTTGGTGGCTAGCGCGGAATCAACCATCGCTAGCCGGGGGTGCCGTCTCCGAGGTGGAGTTAAAAACCGCGGCTGCGTGTCCCTTAGTGGTCTTGGGGCCCTCCCACAGGTGGAGTTGCGAAACTCCCCTGCGGAGGTTGCAGTCCGGCCCATTGTCCGGGGGTTCCTCTAGTATGGGCTTCTGGCAGTGGACTAGTCCTCAAACCCCCCTCCACCTGTACCCCCAATTATGCATGTGCTAGTGCTCTGCATAGTTGAGACGAGGTCGAAGTATCAGCTTCCATCAGCTAAAGCATATGGCCCCAGGGTGGGGTGTGGGTGAATTAGGCGATCATGATGATAATGATGAGCCGGGGGAAAAAGGTATTTATTTTTCTTATAGGTACCTCCTCAATGGGAGGATTTGGGTGTGGTAGATGAGAGGTGTGGGAGACAATAGATGAAAATGAAAAGATGATTGATGAGATGAAGTCTTCTTTTAGCGTTGGGGCCAACTCAGTTCGAGTTTATCTACTTTTAGTAGAATAACAGCTTGTTGGTAATTGCCCTCTTTGCATGAAAGATTTAGACTCAATTTCGAAGAATGAGAATTGAGACAATCGAGTCTATTTCTTTTTGCGATTTCCTCCTTTTCCAAGCGTAGTGGTTAAATTTGAGAGCAATCCAAATAGTCCGTCCTTGTGATCTTCCCTCGACTTTTCCACCTTTCCCGGCTGTGACTTTCCGTAGAGCGTAGTTTTCTTTGAGATTCTTCCTAAGGCGTAATTTATAGGTCAAAAGACAACTACGGGAGAACGGAATGCAAAAATGCGCAGAGGAAATATTTAGGCACGGGAATTGTCATGTGATTCTTATTTGGGAGGTGATTAACGATCTAATGACTCGATTGAACCTCAAGTTCTCTTTCTAGGGACTTGTAAGAGAAAGAGGTGGTATCTTGTATGAGCTAGAAAGCGAAATAAAATACGAGGTTCTAAATCTAAAACACAGCGAGTCAATCTGAAGAAAAAAAATAGAAATAAAGCTTTTCTTTTTAGTTATGGGACTAGTATTCAGAACGCCGAGTTCAATGAAGAGGACATTACACTAATTAATGACATGAATTTAACCAATAATTACAAAAAAATGTATGCATTGTAGGGGATTTCAATCTCCCGGAAGTTGATTGGTACGCGATGAGTTCAGATTCGGATAATCGTATCTTACACACATTTTAAGCTAATTATCTGCCTCAATTTATCGAACAGTGTACAAGAGAAAATAAGATACTTGATCTAGCTTTAAATAACAAGGAAACTTTAATTGATGGGCTTGAAGTTCAGGAAACCACTCTGAAATTCTAATCACAACTCATTGGTATTTAACATCAAATATGATTTCATTAATCAGAGAAAAGCGCAAAAGGTACCTGTATTTAAATGAGCAAAATTCCAAGCGATTAGAGATGATTTAAAAGAATGGGATTGGAATAGAGAACACAGTAATAAAACAAATGCTTCGGCTTACAGCTTAAGCAATTTTCAGGATCTTCAGACCCAGATATATTCTCGCAAAAAAGGTTTAAAATATACAAGGGACAAGCCTTGGATAAACCAATTTCCTAAGACTGATATGACAGAAAGGGGTTAAAAGGCGACCAGTCATTTGGGTAAAAAATTATCGACCTCTAAAGGCTAAATACAAGTACGATAATCCGAAAGCATTCTATACGTACTTTAGAACCAAAAACAAAGAAATAGTTCAAAAGCTAAAACAATGACCGATTAGTTCAAAATGATCTCGAAAAGGCGACTATCTTGATAATTATTTTCCTTCAGTTTTTAACAAGGATATTCAGAAAGAATTTAAATGAGAAAAGCCTAGAAACCTTCAATAATAATATTTCAAAAATGAATGAAATAATGTTTTCTGCAGATGATATAAAAAAATGAAATTAGTAAATTAAGTTCTGAGAAAGTCAGCGAGATTGACGAAATGAACGCGCGAAATATTAAGGAAGTTAAGAACGAAATTTCAGATTTACTCGCTTTTTTGTTTAATTACTTTCCAGGGGCTAATTTTGTTCCCGGGGATTAGAAACTGGCCAATGTTGTTCCCATATTCAAAAAAGATAGACGTAAGGAAAAGGAGAATAATAGGCCAGTAAGCTTAATTTCACTTATATGTAAAATAATGAGGTCAATTATTGATTTAAAATTACGCAATCATCTGGAGATAAATCAGCTTTTAGTAAATAGTCAATATGGATTCAGCAAAGGAAGATCTTGTGTCAATTAGTCTGATCATATTTTATGAGCATGTGGCAAAAGATGTCGCTTCAGGTTCTAGATACAATGTGATATATCTATATTTTTCTAAAGCCTTTGATAAACTCCCGTCAAAATCCTCCTTACGAAGCTAAATGGTCTGCATATCAATGGGAAAACGAAAACTCGGATTAAAAATTGGTTGACAGATCGTAAGCAGACAGTAATTTTAAATGGGCTGACATCGGACTGGATGCCGTTAACTAGTGGAGTTCCTCGTAATTTTCGTAAACACCTTAGGTTCTGGAATGAATTCTCAACTTAATTCATTTGCAAATGATACTAAACTTGGGCAGATAATAAAGGATAAGGAAGACTCAAAATGTTTACAAAATTGCCTGAATATGTTAAATAAATGGTGTAATGAATGTGGCATGAAGCTTAATGCTGACAAATGCGGCGTTTTACAGTTCGGATTTTTTTTTTTTAATTTAGATACTATCTCGAAGATACCGAGATTATCGAAGTAAAAAGGCAGGTCTATCTCTGAGTTAAAATATATAATAAATTAAATTTCTATAGTCAATGCGTTGTAAATATAAATAAAGCAACAAGAGTCACACATTATCAAGCAATCCGTCTCAACGCGTAATTTAGAGACGATGTTAAAACTGTACACGTCATTAGTCAGACCAATATTAGATTATGCTGCTCCCTTCTGATATCCACAATTAACTAGAGATGTAGAGAAATAGAACAATTACAGCGTCGCTATACGAAAAGAAAATAATAAGGGGAATAAGACATCTTACCTACAATGCTAGGCTTAAAAAAATATCTTTTACCGCGAACATAGAAGGAAAAGGGAGAAGAAATAGAAACATAAATTATTGATGAATGATACTGCAGAAAATCTTTTTAATTTGTCTGGCATGATAGATTCGCGAGGACACGACAAAAGATGAAGAGGTGGATATTCAAAACATCAACGGGAAAATTTGTCTTCAGCAACCGCATCGTTGAAGTCTGGAACAATCTACCACAAGAAGTAGTCAGCGCTCCAAACTCAGAAATTATGAAGAATAGCATCGATAAATATTTAAAAGAAAATATTTAGTTAAAATAGCTTACAAATATTAGAGGGGGTTCCACCCAAATTTGCCTTATTCTTAATAGGGCCTATCATGTATGAACTTTTATGGCTCTCTCGAGGTGAAAAAAATAGTTGGTTTGTTTGTTTACCTACTGATGTTGTGGTTAGTGGAGTGGACATCGTTTTGAAATAAATATAGCGTCGGGCTTGTTTTCTGCGCGTATTTCCGGAATATTTGCGCCAGTAAACACATAGATATACTGTGTCCAGTTTGTTCCACCGGATTAAACTGGAATTGGAGAGACACAAGACCAACACTCATAAAGACCGAGCCACCAACCAACAAACTTGTTATCACTAAACGGGAATAATCACGAACAGAATGACATTAGTATCATTAATATTAAGACATTTTTATATGGGATAAAAATAAACCCGAATAAAACCCACAACCAAAACCTGGTTTATCTCATCGCCAGCGACGCCTTCCCTGATGGACAGGTGTTTAGCAGGGAAACAACGGAGAACGAAGCACCTGCCATCTGAGACATGTTAAAAAAGACACCGCTGTCACTCCATCCTAAATACCACGAAATTTTGATAGGATTAAAAAAAAAATAACGGATGCACAAAATGTTGAAAGTACAAAAAATTTTAATTTACTTACCTTTTCCTTAAAATATTTTAGTTCCCCCCCTCGAGTTATGTTGACATTTTTCTTTATTTATCATGTCAATTGAGATAACAAACCAGGGCAGGAAGTAAAAGTAGATTCCAAGCGATTTCGACTTTGTTTAGTCTATTTCGATAATCTGTTTTCTCCATCATGATTCGTAGAAATCCGATTCATTTCCCTGGAAACCGGTTCTTGAGCGAAGTGGACTTCTTGCTGCTGTTTAAGAACATATTCACTCTCCCCTCAAGTTTTCGTTCTACTAGTTTCTTCTTAAGTGCGGGTTGTGTTAGGTTAGAGTTAAGTTAGGTTAATAAAGTGGTTTAGTATGTTTATTCGCACTTAACCTGCAAAAACTAGACGGTAGACCGCAAACTTAACCAGCATTCAATATCGAATAAGGTCGACCACTGTAGCTCTGATTCCATCTTTATAATTTTATTTTATTTCTCCCTATTCACACCGTACTCTTTCTCTTTTTGACATCTTATCATTCTCCTCACGCATTTATGTCCAGTCAAGCCGGTCTTGTTGCTCGGATGCAGGACGTTCCCCAACCAAGTTTTCAGCTCCAAGCTTAAAGGAGGCGGGCATAGGAAGAGATTGGTACTGATACCAGAAAGGGGAAGCCGACAATAACCACAGAAATATATGGGGGCCCATCATTCGTTACGGAAACAACTCAAGGGAACCATGATCAGAAAAGGAAGGGTGACAACATCCATCCATTCGAGAAGGAACAGCGGCGGCGGCGCCAGCGCCAGCAGCCGCTTTCAAAGCCGCCAGATGCGCAGAATCGGCGCAAGTCACAGAGGTGGAACAAATCCCGATCGGCGTCTCCAACTCCCTCACCCCAATCACAAAGTTTTTTTTTTTTTAGAGCCCATCTGGCAACTGCCAGACGTCCTAAGACACCTGACGGTCCATAAATAGGCCTATATAGAGAAGCCTATCAAAAATAGAATTATAAGCCACCTAGGAAGCATAGGGAAATGAAATTTAGAATATAGTTTATTATAAAAATGCGAAATACAAACAAGGGTATCTCGGTCATCTATTTAGAAAAAGTTCATAAAGTAGTGAAATTAGTGGAAGGAACAGCGCGAGTATCCGAAAGAGCGCATTTTAGCCATGAGTGCACGCAACTCTCCTCAAGCTCTTTTAAGACAAATGGGTGGGTGCGCAATTCTCCTGAACCTAAGGTTATTGAAGATGCCCCTTGTGAGGTGCAACATCCACATTTAAGATCCCCCATGAGCGACGGGGCCCCGCGCCCTCCCCAAGCCAAGAATTCCAGACTCCATAACAGAGTTATCAGGAGGCAAATGTGTTTTTAATCTCGTTTGCCTCGCCGCAATGCGAAAGGCGCCGAAGGCAAATAACGAACAGGGCCAGGAAAAGGGCAATTGCCCCCCCCCTCCGAAAGCCTCTATCAGTGGGGTCGTCGTTAATCGAGAGACCCGAGTAATAACAGCGATCGCCTCTTATACATCGGGCCACTCTTAATTACACTGCTGGAGGAATTGGCGTATGCCCCCACCCTCCCTCCCGGGCATATTTACGGCAGGCTATGAATATCGTGGCTATTATTTACCAGGGGTCAAAAATAGAGGGCATATTTATACCGGAGATTAGAAATAGGAAGTCTATTTACGGGGAAACGAATTTACAACCCCCCCCCCCCTCCCTTTGAGGATATAGTGAGGATATAGTGGTTGCCTAGTCCAAACGCCTGGATTTGAGTGCTTTCACGGCCTCAACTCTCGATGTTGCATGCCTTACCGGCCCCAACGCCCTTATGTGTTGGGGACCGACATATAACTCCCCTTACCCCTTTTGTCTTGCCCTCTCCCCACCGTCCCAAGGCGAGTGACGGGAGTGGGCAATTAAAACAAACGCTGACGTCACAATGCAATTAAAATTCTGCCTCCATCCGGAGACAAACAGTTGCCTTACTTGAGGGTCTGGGTTCGAATACCTTATGGACATTTAAAATCTGGAAGGACTTTGCGATACTAGAAAGACGTCGTAGATGATCCGTGAATTATGAGGTTAAAGACGCGTTCCTTTAATAGGCCCTCACTACATAACTCGGAACTAGAGATTGGGCTTTAATTTTAGCAAAAATACCCCCCACAAAAGAGTAGAGGGATTTGAGTTTTAACGCCCCCTTGTGGTAACCCTGCAAAGGGGTATCAACCTGGATAACCATGCTACAGCTGATATCTGGCAAGCTATGCTGATGCAGCTGACATCTGGCTATGCCGACTTCCTTATGGCTGCTTTAAAAGGACTTTGACGAGTTTCACGACCTCCCTGGGCCAAATACAACAAATACTTTCCTCTTTATTAAAAGCCTCCTCGGGCTATTGTTATACCTTCAACACATTTTCACCTTCTTCATATTTACCACTTTGTTAGCAAACATCTGCCTAACTTTCCGGTGAAGATGCTCTCGTTGTATTTAACTTCTTAAGTTTAAGTAAATGGCAACAATTTCCCTTCGGCCTAGATAGATAAGGTATATTGATAAATAATCCTACACCTTTTCTTTAATTAATTAAGAGCGGTGTTAAAATAAAGGCGGCTAATATAGTTGCATTTTCAAGAACCACCTGGGATTCGAAGGGGGTTTCCGACGAAGACCTCCTAGGATTCGAAGGGAGGTTCCGACGAAGACCTCATGGGATTCGAAGGAGGTTTTATGTCTGTAGTGCCCATTCTAAAACAACTTAATATTAAGGTAGCCTTTAAATACAATAATACATTAAAAAAATCTCTTAATAAAGCATTAGCCCCAATAATGATAATAATGTAATTTACCGAATTCCATGTTTAGATTGTAATTTATTCTATGTAGGCCAAACTTCCAAAAATGTTTCCATAAGGACCCAACAACACAAAAATGCAGTAATTAAGGGTTATCTGAATAATGCCTTAGCTGTCCACAATTCCAAGATGGAACACGGAATTAACTGGTCAAAAAGTGACACAATAATCCATAGTAATGATTTTATAAAGAGAAATATCCTGGAATCATTTTTAATCTCCCAGACAAAGGAGAGTAATCTCAACATTAGCCCAGGGCTGTTTTCGCTAGATCCAATTTCATCACTTTTTCTAAAATCCGACTTATCTGACAGCATTAGAATGTTGACCTCATCCCAGGGAAACGTGCTTTGTATACATACTGGGTGTCTTATTTTTCTTACTATTGAGTTTGAAAATGTCGAATAGACGAAAGTACTAACTCCAATCCGCCTTTTATTCAGTTTCCTTCCGTGGTACATATTCATATTTATAGTTATCACGCGCTAACTTTCGTGATATTTCCCATATATATATATATATATATATATATATATATATATATATATATATATATATATATATATATATATATATATATATATATATATATATATATATATATAGCTTTGAGCTTTGAACTTATCTGTATATGTACTAGTAATTTATAGGTTTACTATCTTAATTATTTGCTCTTTATTTGTATTTAGTTTAAGTTAACATTTGTTCTCCTCACAAATTGTGTTTATCCCTTTAGCCTGATAATGGATTAGGTAATCCGAAACGTTGCTTGGAATAAATAAGAATGTCACTGATGGTCGTATCCTTCCTACTGCAATTAAAATAACGCCTTCTTAGAAACAACCTTGTTGAATATATATATATAAATTAGGGCATACCCAGAGCTGTCCTAAGACAACTCCTACACCCCTGCACTTCGGAAGTCCCGTTCTATGGACCAACGGTATATGTATGTACCGTCAAGTAGACGGAGTTGCTATGGGCTCTCCTCCCGCAAATTTGTATATGGGCGCAGTAGAAGAAAGAGTTATCGCAAAATTACCGAGACCCTATATCTACTGCGGATACATAGACGATATTTACATAAATGTACAGTCGGAAGAAGTACAAACACTCCTACAAGCATTTAAGGAATGTTCCTCCGTCAATTATACAGTTATTATGTTCAGTAAAAATAGAATGGTGCATTTGGGAGCTCTTTACAGACCACCTGGGCAGACTGATGATATGGATGAACTAATGATAAGGGAAATAAGTAAGGGGTGTGAAACAGATACAGTTATTATTGGGGACTTCAACTTAAACTCTGTGGACTGGGAAAATATGATAGGTAGGGATAGAACAAGTGGCAGGTTCATAGAATGCTTTGAGGATAATTTTTTGAATCAATTTGTTAATGAGCCAACGAGGGAGGACAATATATTAGATTTAGTACTTTCTAACAGTGATCATTTAGTTCAAGAATTGACTGTTGGGGAAGCATTGGGAAATAGTGACCATCAGATAGTTCGTTTTAACTTAGGAATTAAGAAGGGTAAAATAACCGAGAATGCTGTAAAAGTTCCAAATTTTCATAGGGGAGATTATGTAAAACTTCGAAGCTTGCTAAATTTGGTAGACTGGGATGTAGAATTCAGAGGTAAAAATGCTTATGGGATGTGGGATACTTTCAAGCATATAATAAATGTAGTCCAAGAACAATGTATCCCAATGAAGACCATTAGGAACAAAAGTAGGAAACCATTATGGTGGAATCGGGAGATAGCTAGAAAAATTTCAGAGAAGAAAAGGGCATACAAAAAATTACAGGTAGAAAATAATATTCAAAATTTAAGTGATTATAGAATGGCTAGGAATGAGTTAAATAAGATCATAAAGAAGAACAAAAGGGTGTCAGAAATTAAATAAGCTCAGGATAGCAACAAAGATCCTAGAAAGTTCTTTAGTTACTATAAAATTAATAACAAGTCTGGAAGAGTTAAAATAGGAACTATCAAATATGAAGGGGTTGTGAGAGAAACTGATGAGGAAATAGTTGAGGTACTAAATGGTCATTTTGCATCAGTATTTACAAAGGAGAAACTAAATAGTCTTATGTATAGTACTCATGGGTCAGGGAAAGAGGTGTTTATTACCATTAGTGTGGATTGGAGGACGATAAAAGGACTAATAGGTGAGTTAGATACTACCAAGGCCTACGGCCCTGATAATATTCATTCTAGGATACTTAAAGAAGGGGTAGAAAGTATGTCAATAGCTCTGGAGAAGTTGTATACTAGGTCACTGGAATATGGAGAAATACCTGATGATTGGAAGAGAGCGAATGTAGTCCCCATTTTCAAGAAGGGTAGTAAAGAGGATCCAAATAACTTTAGACCGGTTAGCCTAACTCCTGTAGTCTGTAAAATTCTTGAGAAAATAGTTAAAAAAGGGATTTGCCAACATCTAGAGAGGGAGGGGTTAATCAGCGATGCTCAGCATGGGTTTGGATCAGGTAGATCATGTTTGACTAATTTACTAGACTTTCTGGAGTTCGTAACAAATCAAGTAGATAAGGGAGAGAATGTAGATGTAATTTACTTGGATTTTAGTAAAGCATTTGATAAGGTACCACATAGGAGACTAGTTCATAAATTAAAAATGATTGGGATATGTGGGAGTGTTTCAAATTGGATAGCTGAGTGGCTGAAAGACAGGAAGCAAAGGGTAGTGCTAAATGGTGTAAAGTCAGAGTGGAGGGATGTTATAAGTGGGGTTCCTCAGGGATCAGTTCTCGGTCCATTATTATTTGTCATCTATATAAACGATCTTGGGGAGGCAGTTAATAATAAAGTGTCAATTTTTGCGGATGATACCAAATTAGCAGCTGTAGTTAAAGATATTGAAGATAATTTTAAAGTGCAGGGATTTAAATAAATTGTTATCCTGGGCACATAAGTGGCAAATGACTCAACCTTGATAAGTGCAAAGTTATTAACATGGGAAAAGATAATAGATAATTTAACTATGAAATTGATGGGCATTGGCTGAGCTCAGTAGAGGATGAGAAAGATCTAGGAGTAGTAATATATAAGTCATTAAGGTTTTCTAAGCAGTGTATTGAAGCAAGAAATAGGGCAAATAGAGTGCTGGGTTTCATTAAGAGAAATGCCAGTTACAAAAGTAAGGAGGTTATTCTTAAACTCTATAACTCTTATGTTAGGCCACATCTAGAGTACTGTATACAGGCATGGTCCCCACATTTTAGACACGATATTAAGCTTCTCGAGTCAGTGTGACGGAGGGCAACAAAAATTATTAATTCCCTGAGGCACCTTGAATATACATGGTGTCCCAGAAAAAAGTTAACCGTACTTTATTTAACAACTATTTATCTGTCGATTCTGGAAATTTCATTAAATTCCCTTTTATGATATTAATACACTAATGGGTTTAGTGGAGGCTATCAAAATTATGTTTGCGCAAGGAAGTAAAATAATGAAATGAAGCCTAGGAAGGCTAGGCCATTTTGCACTTTCAAGAGAAGTGTAGGGAGCCTAGGTAGCCTAGGTCACTGCGATTCTTCAAGCAAAGCCTAGGCCATTTTACAGTGGTTTTTCAGCCACGATGTGGTATGGTCTCTTCATTATTGCTTACTGAGCAAACCAAAGCGTTTATGTGTAAAAGTTTACTTCCATAGAACCTTTTTAATCATGCAGTTAACAAAAGATCAACGCGTTTTTGTAGTCACAAACTTTATTAAGACTGGCAGTATTAAACCAGTACAAGATTCATTTGAACAACGTGTTCCAGGTAGGCACAAGGCAAACAAGCCCACAATTTGGAAAAATGTTCGCAAATACCAACATGAAGGAACATGCTTAAATCTAACTAAATAAAGGTCGTTCGAGTCGTATGAAAACCATAAGAACAACAAAAAATACCGAAAATGTTCAGATGACACTTCTTCAAAATCCACATGCATTAGTCAGAAAGAATGGTTTACAATTGTCAAAGTCATCAATTAACCGCATTATTAAACATGACTTAAAATGGCATCCCTATAAGATGCATGCAAGACACCAGCTTCTTGAAACTGATTTTCCTCGTCGTAGACAATTTGTTGAATGGCTTATCCATAAACAAGCTCGTTTCTTGGAAATCATTGTGATAGGTGACGAGGCAGCCTATTTCATGAATGGAAAGGTAAATAGCCAGAACATTCGGCAATATGCGCCGCTGACCCCCCCCCCCCCCAGTATTCAATTTTGACACATGTATTTGTCAGCAGAAAGTGTCTCTGTGGATCGGAATATGCGGGAATGGCTATCTTGTCAGCCCATTGTTTTACGAGAATAACTTGAATGGTGCTGCCTACCTGAACATGATCAACGAAAGGATCTTCCTGGAACTCCAATAGACTTTGGTGGATTCAGGACGGCGCACCAGCTCATAGACAGCTTGCTGTAAGAACAAAACTAAGAGAAACGTTTGACAACCGCATTGTCGCGCTAAATCATGCAATTGAATAGCCCCCAAGATCTCCTCACTTAACACCGTGCAATTATTTCTTATGGGATATCTAAAAAAAAAACTGTATTCTACTCCACCACAAAGCATCAACCAGTTAAGAGATAGTATCACATGTGAAGTCAATAGACTTAAGGAAAATCACAAGTTAATCAAAAAAGTTGTTCAATCAATGCGATCAAAGGCGCAACTGTGTTTGGAAAGAAATGGAGGACATGTGGAAGGAAACGGTGCTTAGAAAATTAAAAAATGAATTTGTATTATCCATATGAAAAGGTGTTTTTGTTAAAAATGGATTTAAATATATTTGTTGATTTTAAACTTCGAAGTTTCATTATTTTACTTCCTTGCGCAAACATAATTTTGATAGCCTCCACTAAACCCATTAGTGTATCAACATCGTAAAAGGGAATTTAATGAAATTTACAGAATCGACAGAAACATAGTTGATAAATTTGTTTTGTTTTGCAGGACTCAAAAATCTCTAATAAGTTTTGAGTTATACTAATTCAAAGTACGGTTAACTTTTTTTCTGGGACACCTTGTATAGATAGACTGAGGGTATTAAATATGTTCTCGTTCGAAAGGTGTGTGAGAGGGGATATGATTGAGCTGTTTAAAAATTTTTCGGGGATAGATAAATTGGATGTTAGCAAGTTTTTTGAGTTAGATGATGGAAATCGGACTAGAGGTCACCACTTGAAAATTAAAAAGCAAGGGTGTAGGTTGGATTTAAGAAAGTATTTTTTCACCAATAGAGTGGTAGACTTCTGGAACAAATTGCCGCGGAGGGTAGTAGGTAGTCCAAATTTAAATGTATTTAAGAGTAGGTTGGATGAGTTTATGGGGAGGGAAGGTTGTGATGGTTCCTAAGTTTTGTATATATTAATATTGTTTGTATATATCTATAGCTGCATGATTTAGTTCTTGACAAGCCTTGATTGGTGATCCCTTGTTTGTGGACGAAATCCTCTGGATGTAGTTTTCTTGGGAGTTTGGGTGCCTTAAAAAAGAGGCCGTTTGACTCGGATGACCTTTGATAGGCCCTTGTGGCTTTTGTCATCCGTTATATTATATTGTGAGGGACTTTTATTTTGTCTTTCCCTGGCGATGGTGCTTTTTGTGGGTGGGTTTTGACGGATACGGATAACCTTTGATAGGCCCTTGTGGCTTTTGTCATCCGTGAAATTATGTTATGTTATGTTAAGAGAAGCCAATACAACCAACTTCCATTTCTTGACACCTTAACTACTAAAACAAATGACAAAATCACGAAGAAAGTATACGTTAAAACTACCAATCCTGGCCTCTGCATGAATGCCGAAAGTGAATGTCCAGAAAGATAGAAGAGAAGCGAAATTGACGCTTATATTAATCGTGCCTTCATCCACTGTCATACTTGAAAAGATACACACAATAAGATTGAGAGAGCCACCTAAGTACTCGCCAACAATAGATTTAGCAAGCAACCGCGAGGTACAGGCATCTATCAAGAAGAGATTGGACCAATTTTACTTCAAAGAACAACACATTAACGGAAACAACAACATAGAAAATAACATAAAACTTTGCCACACAAGAATACGATGAACACGGAGTACAGAACCGATGAAAGGGTAATCAAACCAATTATTAACCGATCCATAGGGCCTACAAATACAGAACAGAACATCACATTAACTATATATTATCAAACTAGACGCACCGCCACCCTCAACCTGAAAAATAATCAGAAGCCCACGCACCAGATCGCCGGGAAATACTTTTCTAGAAGCCATTCACATAGAAGAAAAACAACCAAAACGGAATACTACCAAGCAACAAAATTAAGAGCTGAACCACGAGGGATACCTAATCCTCCCCCCCCTCCTACCAAGACCCTTCATCGCCTAACCCTCAGCTTAACCCTCACGACCCTGTCCTAACATGCTCATAAGTTCTTCAGTATATTTATACTAGCAGATCCACCCGTTCGTTTGTACATTTGTTATAATTCACTGATATATAAAGCAGTTTTCTCTTTTTACTTGTATTTTTATTTTAATCTCTGAAGATGGTACATTGGTACCATTGTATCGAAACGCGTAAGATAAATAGGGTTTTACTAAAGGAATCTTTTCTTATTCCCTCTCTAAGTTTAACCAGGCAATGGCTTCGCCACTCCCCCTTACGGGAGGAATTTGCGCTTCGCTACTAAGATTAAAATTTAAAATCTAAAAAAAAAGCAGCCATGGTTAAATTTTTATAAATTTTCTGAACTCTAAACTAAATTTTCCCCCTTTCAAAATATCACGTCGCTAAAATATAGTTATAGAAGAAGATATATAAATATAAATTTTCTGAACTTCACCATTTGTAATTCTTTGGGTTTTCAAAAATTCGAAAAATTTCGATACTTATATTTATTTCTGAACTTCACCATTTTGTTTTTTGATATTATAAAATGATTATTAGAAATATATTTGATAAAAAACATAAGTCATAACCAAACTAAGATAAAATTATTATTCAAATACTCAAAAAAATCCCCTTCTTAAATTATAGTTAGTGATGAAAAACCGACTTTTAATGAATTCCGGAAAACTTATCCACGAGCTCAACCGTATATGTCGTGAAATGGCCAGACGATATATTTATATATACGTGGGTGCCTTTTAGGGATTGGCCCAAAGTGGGTTGAAGACAAAGAGTGAAAGGGGAAATTGTTTGGAGTCCAGAGGGGGAGGGCGGTATTCTTACTTTGCGGGGTCCTTTTAGATAAATATTTCAGAGTGCAAGTTGGCCAAAGATCCACACGCGATCAGGTAGGTTGATTAAGGGATTAAAGAGGTCAGATACAGTTGTGATTTAAAGGGGGATTTTAAACTGGGGCGTTCACACAAATAATGGAGCAATGGGATAATCCAGATTTAAGATCAATCTGCAGGCGGCAACTGTTATGATTACCTTATGAGCTCATTGCCAAAAAGGGGCCAGTTGAGGTACGGTGAAGACGACGGAAGAAGTTGGTTTACCTCTGTCTTCATACGAGGGAGCACTAGTCGTCTTCGGAGTTGGGAATCCTTGTCAGTGATTTCGAAACTTGCCGATTGACTAAGGCAAAGTTCACGGATCGAAATCACCGCTGGGGGGGGGAGGGGGGCGTCCTTTAGCTCGTTCGTCAGAGTAGGTGGAAGTGTGACAGTGCTGCTCTCTGAACTCAGTCGAAGCGTTATATCGGCGCCTGGAGGAGGCGCTCGCGATCTTGAGTGAAAAGTCGGCGACTCCTTTGGGGGAAGGGGGAATCTTGATAACGCTCGTTGGAATGTCCAACGAATTCCAATCTTTGAGCAGAAAGCCCCGCATGCTCGCGGAGAGGTGGCCGCGTGAGGAGGGGGAAGATAACATTGGTCCCTAGGCAAATACAGCTGGGACGGGTGTTAACCTAAGCGCCTCCTCGCTTAGGTTCCCATGCTTTCATCAGCTCAATGCGGTGATCTCCGGATCCACATGGGTAGAGGAGGGCATGTGGCCGCCATTTGACCTCATTCTGCTACACAGACATAAAAGCAAATATAAGGCAAATCAAAAGATGTGAAAAGAAAATCACGAATGTAAAATTAGCCGTTGCTTTCAACAAAACTTATTACGATATTATATATATATATATATATATATATATATATATATATATATATATATATATATATATATATATATATATATATATATATATATGATAGTGAAGCCACTGTATAGAGCATAGAATCTATTTACGAGACTAGTTTCGGTATGAACTTTACCATACCCTCTTCAGTGGTCTAATGACAATGGAATAAACAACACAAATTACTAAATATCTCAAAATCCCAGCAAAAGAAAAAAAAACCAGAGAAAAGGGGTCATTAATCAGGAGGTGTGGTTCTAAGATCATTAACTAAACTCTTTATAATCAGGTTCCGGGAATAGGAGCTACATTTAAATTGAACCCCCGAAAGATTAAAATTGGTAATTTCTCCTATTAGTGTTCTCTTATTAGTATTGATTCTACGATTTTTCTTTTACGAAAATCTTTACAATTGTATATAATTTGGGCCTTTGAATAATCTATTTGGTGGTTGTAATTGCTAATATGGTTAAAAATACTGGATGTAGTAATGCCTCGCTTGACATCACCTTTGTGTTCGTATATTCGTTATTTTATGTTCTCCAAGTCTCTCCTATGTAGAATGAGGGACAGTTAGTGGATTCACACGGGATTACATATACACCTGCCTCATTTGGCTGATCCATGGGCTTGGTCAAAGGGAAGATTTAAGGGTGGAAAATGGAAATTTAAACGAGGAGAAATAACTCTGTTTACTCCTTTAAGGAAGGAAGGGATAGACAATTCGTGTTGCTCACTTTGTTTTTTATCCTTGGGACGGTAGTATGTAGATTTAGCTTTAGATAAACTCTCATTGATGACGTGGAGGGGGAAAATTTAATTCAATGAATCTGTAAGTTATATATGCAATCTCATCTTCTAGAAAGCAAGGATCACATATCCTAAGTGCTCTCTAAAACATACTAGATGCAACGGCCTTTGTAGTATTAACATCATGATGTGAAAAGAAATGGATATAAGTTATAATGAGTCGGTTTATGGTACACAGTAAACCTAATTTGATCAATGACTCTTACAATTTTAACATCGAGAAAGGCTATACAATTATCTTTTACCCATTCTACTTTAAAATTGATGGTGGAATGTAGGTTGTTAAGATTTTTGAGGAAATCGTCGAATGAATTTAAACTTTTTAAAGGCCAAATCGATATGACATCATCTACATACCTAAACCATACAAAATTTTAAAGTGGAATAAGAGAAGGGAGTAAATTAACTTCAAAATTTTCATAAAAAGGTTACATAATATAGGCGATAAAGGATTACCCATGCCAATACCGTATTTCTGGCGGAAGAAACCCATTTCACTAATAAATACATTGTCAGTAACTCATAGTTTTACAAGATTTATAATTTTATTTTTGCCTGGTTGGAGGTTTAATATCGGATTGTCTAATAACTTAGATAGAACATTGAGGGCTTCATTAAATGGGACATTGGTGAACAGGCTATCTAAAGCGGCAACTTGCTACGTTAATTTTTCTAAATTTTTCAATGAAATCAGAATGGATTATGTGTGAATGAGGTCAATCCGACGGCGCAGCAAGAAGGAAGGCTAACCACTTCGAGAGTCTGCATGCCTGAGAGTCAATACACAATATACTAGGTCGGTAGAGTCGGTGGGTCTTTCTGGGAAACAGTCAACAGACTAGAGGGGAACTCCCGTTCCCATGGCCCAACTGCAATTTCGCACGAAGGTACCACGGCGACCACTCCAAGAGAGAAGGAGAGGCTGCTCCGTGGAGTCTGGAAAAATGTTTTCAAAATCTCCGATGAAGAGGAGGAAAACCTAGGCTTCGAGGATCAGGTTCTCGAGTACATGGAGATGAGAGAGGGCAGGTTTGACCCTTATGGAACCTCGTACCTCCACAGTCTACATGGCAACTCTCAAGAGGGAAGCCCTATCACCAGTGTGGAATTGTGGGAAACAATCGCTTCATTTAAGCCTAAAGCCCCAAGCCTTAGCCAAATCACCATCAGCACCTGGAGGAGGCACCCGAAAGATTTCGGACTAGGCTGTTGAACCTACTCAATTCGTCCCTAGCAATGGGATATTTCATAGATGGCCTGAAAACCTCGAAAATGATTTTCAGCCTTAAGCCTGGGAAGCCAGCGAACCAGGTCAGGAATTTCAGACCTATCTCATTGTTGGAGACCGTTGGGAAGGTTTTTGCGAAAATTCTCAACAGTAAATTATCAAAATACGTCAGAGCACTCTCTCTGTTGAACGAGGAACAGCAAGGATTCAGAAGACACCGAAGCACGGAAACAGCCATAGCCCACCTGCTTCAAACGCAGCGGGCCAAGGGGTGCTGGATCGACGTCGTTTGCAGAGACGTAAAGAAGGCCTTCGACAAAGTTTGGATCGACGGCCTGAAGTACAGAATCCCGCGACTAAGACTCACCCCTCACTTCGAAAGATCCTCTGTTGCTACTTGACCAACAGGCAAGCTGTCATTGCCTTCAAGAAGTATACAGGGGAAGCCTTCGAGCTCCTGTCCGGCGTCCCTCAAGGAGGATGCCTCAGCCCAATCTCTACACTATCTTTACGAAAGATGTCCCCAAACCAACTGATGAGAGAACCCTCAACATCCAATATGCGGACGATATTACGTAAGTTGTGGTTCGGAGAACAAATTCTGCGAGGATGATGGCCAGAGCCACGACGGCAGAAGCTGAAAGAATATCCAGGTTCGAGAAACGCTGTAAAATACAGACCAACGTATCAAAATTCTCAGCAACCGCAATAGGGAGATGTCGTTGCGTCCCTCTCAATCTAGAAAACTCCAAAATTGACTACTCATCGCACGTGTCAGTCTTCGGCTACAAACTTGCCAGTAATGGCATGAACAGACACGTCAGCAAGAGGATTGGATACGCCAACACTGAACTCGACAAACTTCGATTCAGAAACCTCAGTACAAACAATAAAAAGAAGTTGTACACCAGTCTAGTCAGATCGAAACTGGTGTACCCTGCTATTCCGCTCAACGCCGCGTCAAGGAAAAACATGACAAGTGGTATGAGTATCGGACTTCGAGGAGCCTCCATGAAGAAACAGGTCTTGAACTATTAAACACATACCTCTATAAAAAAGGTCGAGACATCTGGGCAAGACTAAAGGCTATTCTCCCTATAGAGACTGCAGCGGCTCTAGACCCAAAGGCAGAGCAAGATGTATATAACAGATACCTCGCCAGCACCAGAATAATGGAACCTGTACCAAAGTACAACAAAAAGGAAAGAAAAAAAATTGCTAAACAATAGTATTTAAAAAAAATCCCAAAATGGGACAAATTAAAATGACAATAATAAATACAAAATAATTAAAAGATCCCGCAATGGGACAACATTAACAAATAAGAAAAAATAAACAAAATAACAAATGGAGATGGCCTGTTCACTGGGCACCCACACACATACATATCTGACTACCACTTCCTTCCTTTTCTCACTATTACCCTCCCCCCTCTCTTCCAAACTCCTTCCCCTCTTATTCTATCTTTCTCTTTCAAGATTCAAGATGGTAGGTTTAAAACGATGTAGATGGTCTGGGTTGGATCGTTTAAACAATTTTGTGAGAGTTTTGTTGAAGATCTCGGTTTTATTTTTCAATGAGTTGGAAGATAATTTCTCATAAATGTTCGTATCATTGAGTAAATCCTGTAATTTTTCCGTTCAAGAATTTTTATCTAACGAACAATTTGGTTACTTTTATCGGATTTTGTTAACACAATATTTTTGTTAAAATTAAGTAATTTAAGGGCAGTCATAAGGCCCTGGGGAAAATTAAAAGAAGCGAAAATTAATAAGAGTATTACATGGCAAAATTCTCAAGGTTGGTAAAAAAACTGAAGTTAAGGTATATGAAAAGGTTCAAAGACAGCGTAGTTAGAGTAAAAAAATAATGGCTGAATTGCCATCAGAAGTTTTGTAAGAGGGTGGTAATTTAAGGTGTTCTGTTGGAGAATGAAATGTGTGGAAGGTTCATTCGAACACAACTGTGTGAAGGTCAAAGGTCATGATAAAAAAGATGAGATCAAACCTAGTCAAACCCCCAAGAATAAATTCCCCCCAAAATAACAAAAAATCGTACAAACTTCAAGCGTCATCGGTTAACGCTTTAACACATTTACCCCTTATATACTCGGTATCGAATGACCGATTCTAAAAGGCTTACCCGAGTATATACGGGCACGTCAGAATATTAACGAATTTTAGAAAATCGGCTGTTGACTTCATTATAATGAGCACGAGAGTCACTAATGAACTAAATAAACAAAAAGGTCATCTTTTGTTAACTCTGTAGGCAATAAAAAGTTACAAAATTTTCGAATTAAATCAATATTTTATTCCTTTTCTCTCTTTAGCGTGGGCCAGTGACTAACAGCCAGGAGGAAAGAACCCTCCGATTCAGATTACAGTGAAGTTAAGCCACATCGCGTGTGGTGAGTCGCCGGGCGGAGTCCCGTTTGGGTTCGCCCTCTCGCCGGCTGTCGATAACCTTGTCCCCCATTGAAAAATAAAAAAAAACTCAAAGATCGGTAGCAAAACCTTGATCAAAATTATCATGAGTGGTAAAACAACAAGAGTGTAAATCGGTATTAATACCATTATCAAACTTACAGATTGGTAGTAAGAGTGCAGATCAGTGGTAAAACCCTTGTCGGTGGTAAAACTCTTATCAATAGCATAGATCGTTGTATTAGGTTGAGGAATAAGTTCTTGCGTTTTTTTTAATGTTGTGTTGATTTAGGCTTTTGCTCAGGCTACGTCTTGAAGTTGAGTAATAAGTCATTGTGGTTTATTTAAAAGTTGTGTTAATTCAATTTTTGTTCTATACCCTCAAAATAGAATGTCAAGTTGAAAGAAAGGCGCATTTTCGACACTTGTTGTTATTCATTTTCAATCGAGACGGGAACAATGCAAACGCGGCCAAAGCTCGTCGCGATATTTGTCCTGTGTACGGAGAAAATGCTTAATCAAAAAGGACAGCTCAATGGTGGTTTTCACGTTTCAAAAACGGTCATTAAAATCTTAATGACGAAGAACGTTTTGGTCGCCCCATTAAGTTGGATGAAAATCGATTGAACGACCTTCATGAAAATCCTCGTCAATCGACTAGAGAATTGGCTGTACAATTGGCGTGTGATCAGAAAACCCTAGTGAATCACTTTCATTCGATGGGGAAAGTTAAAAAACTCAGTGCATGGGTTCCGCACGCTTTGAGCGAAAGCAAGAAACTTCAACGCTCCACGATTGCCGTAGGTTTGCTTGCTCGTCACAAGGCTACTCGTGGATATAAGGACAGATTTCTTCACCGCATCATCACTGGCAACGAAAGGCGGTGTGTTTATGTCAACATGAACCACCGAAAACAATAGCTTAGCCCCAATAAAAAACCACTTCCGCGATTAAAGCAAGGACTTCATCCACGAAAGAAGATGTTGTCTGTGTGGTGGGATTGTGAAGGCATCATTCTTTATGAGCTCCTTGTAAACAACTAGATTGTCAATGCAGAACTCTAAGTCCAACAAATGTATCGACTCGCCGAAGCTATTCGTGAAAAGCGACCTCATGGAGTCCTTCTGCAACACGACAATGTTCTTCCTCACATTGCCAATATGACAAAAGACGCCAACCAAACGCTTAATTGGGAAATCCTACCGCATCCTCCATATTCGCCAGACTTGGCTCCATCGGATTTCCATATGTTCCGATCGCTTTCCAACAATTTGGGCCGCATTTTTATGCTACTTTAATACAATTTGCAGTATCGTGGCAAAATATATATTATGTGTGAATGATGCTTTCATTCCAACCTTATATGAAATGCAGTAAAATCTCCACCCGCCTGACACCTAATTGCGTGTGAAAGAGGGCTTTAGCTCCTTTAAAAACATATGCTTAGCATATTTATGAGGCAAAAGGCTCAGTTACCATGTAGTGCTTGTAAATATCGGCTCATTTTAAGAGTTCTTGCATTTCGCATGTTACTTGGGCTAGGGTGAGTAGAGGTTAGGTTAAGTTGACAATTGAGTTAGTTGGATTCGGTTGTTGGATCAAATAAGGTTGTGTTCCGTTAGTTTGTATGACTGTTAGGTTTAATTAGCTTCAGTTGAAATGGCCTACATTAGTTTAGGTTACTTAAGTTTCTTGGTTCTCTGAACTAAGAATACCTTATAACAGGTACCATAAAGGTCACGGAACTCTAGAGGGTTCTAAACAACAACTCCTATCCGCTGGTGTCTGAGGTTTGTTTCTATTTCATGACGAAACGGACAACTTCATCAGGTACAGTCGTCAGCGCGAGATGTTTGCGTGAGAGAGAGAGGGGGAAGGGGGGAGACGGACAGACAAAGACGGGAATGAGCTATAAAGCACAAAATGTGGGTCAGAGGATTATCATATTTATGACTTAAAATCAAGAAACCAAAACCAACGAAACCATAACAAAAAAAATCTTGAGTTTGTAAAGAAAGTGGCATTAGCCCGAGTAGACTAAAGAGGAAACTAATATGGACCAAACACGACCGGAAGGACCGAAAGGGCGCAAAAGCATTAAGTAACGAGTTCGCACAAACTAGGACCTTGCATGAGATAACGATAAAAGCTTAGGTAGATAAATTAATGAGAAAAAACAACAATTACCTTCAATCTTCTACAGTTGACGTTTGAAAGCCCGCTAAAATGACTTATCAACATTGGCAAGAGAAGAAGTCAATTACCGGACGAGATAACGCCATTTAGCGTCTCTGCCTCACCCCGGTTGATAACCTGAGGGGTTCTGGTGACGTCATCTCGAATCTTCTTATTCTCAGACATGTTTACAGATAAGTCGCCCATGTTCAGACAGTCCCCCGTGGGGGGTGGGGGTGTTTTCATTAACGACGGGAACTGAGTGAGATTGGGGAAGAAAAAATTTGTCGCGTGTACATACACATTCCAACTACTTTGAGCGTTTGGAAGGATTTATAACAGTTGTGTACGTTTACTTTGCGCGCTTAGTAATCGCTTCTTTTGACTATTCGGCTTATGTATATACCTTGCACACATTTTCCTTTCTCCCAATTCACCAGAAAACGAAATTTAAAAAAAAAGTCCTACCGAGCTGACCTCGTTGATCTTCTTAACCTATGATTGCCCATATTACGATAAATAAAAAGTTTCGTTTGAGCTTTCTCATAAGGTATTAATTATCATTGGACTGATGTCAGAACATAGCAGGTCTACCGAAATGTGTTGATCCCCGTAAAATAAAAGCTAAGATTGTATAAAAAAAAAACAGCAATTTTAACTTATGATCGCTTTAATTTAAATGGTTTCAAGTTCTCCATATAAAATGAACTTTTGTGAAAATAAGGGAAAGTAATTTTCTACGGGACAACCGAATGGGAGATAAAAAAAAGCGCGTCCTTCATATTTTTGTGAATATATATTAAATAAATCTGGTGGTCCCTGGAATACCTTTTTTTTTCGGACAAATGTGCTCAAACGGTGAGTGCGGGTTTCTTTTTTGTACAACTATCAACATAACATGAAAGCGAAATGTTTGTTGCCAGGCGTAAAAAGATCCCGAGAAATCTCAGGCTTGACCTACAATGCAAAATTCGCTAGATATTGCGAGAGATATCTCAAGAAATTACAAATAAATGTTAAATCATAAAACGACATATCTCGGGATAATCCAGGAGGGGCTTTAAACAGTGGATATAGTACACACCTCGCATTATTTAAAAATACACTCGAAACTAAATGTCTGAATATATAGAATGCATCAGTATTTTGAGGAATTCACTTTGAATAGCTCTTTCTTATAACTATTTTTTTATTTATTTTTCAGATTAATAATGAATGGCATTAAAGTGGCGAATTAAATGAAAAGGCAAATTGTAATCGTTGTTACTAGGTTTTTGAAAGTAGACCGAGCCTTCGTTGCCAAAGTTAGAAAAGACCTGGAAGCTGCTGATAATGATCCAACACATGCAAAAAATTTAATACCATAAGAACCCCCAAATTTGTTCAGAAAGTACAGAAATAAAATCAAGAAACACTCACAAAGTCGATAAGAGCCCTTGAAAGGACTTAAAGGTTTCCGAATGCCCCATCAAAGGAGTTGTGCATGAAGATATCCGTTACAAGTCGTACTCGTATATGATGCGAGATGTCAGTTTACATCAGGTAAGAAGAAACAGAATCGTTTGATCCGTGCAAAGCGCTTCTTGCTGACCATGTTGAAACATCAAGAGACTTGAATGCTTTGGTTTTTCTCTAATGAGAAAAACTTCGACCAGGACCAAAAGGTAAACCGAAGTAATGGCCAAGCGAGGTCCCATATGTAATGCATACCAGGTTTCCAGCAACAAGGAAGGCTCTGGGAGTCGTAGAGTGAGAGAGAAGTCATGCTCCCTCACTTTTTCCGCAGGGCGTAAGAATCAATGCTGCTGCCTACACAGAGGTTTTAGAGAATGATGTGAGGCCCAGGGTAAACAGTACGCAACGGAAGACCTTACACCTTCCAAAAGAATCTTCACCATCTCATATGGCTAGAACAATCCAAGCTTGGGTGCGTACCAATATCAACGACCATGTTCTCTCTTACACATGGCCTACTAGCTCACACGACCTCAATCCAATGGACTATTATCTATTAGGTTTCTTCGAGAGACTGTTTACTAAATACTCCATAACACCATTCAATCTTTCAAGTCCGCTATAACAAAGACTATGTCCGAAATTAATAAACCTCATCTAATTTGATCACGTCAACGCTTCAGACCCCGAATTGAAGCAGTCATTGAGATTAATTGTGGATTCAATGAATAGACGTGTTATAAGGATTCAAGATTATAGGTACTGATTTTCATTTAAATAAGTCTTTGATCTGATTTGCCATGCGTCTCTTTCTACATTCCTACAAATGATCTCAAAATACCGACGTACCCTGTAGAAAAATATAGCTCATGTGATCAATATTCTGAAATTCAAATTTGGAAATGTAATTTAAACTTATTTTAAAGTTAAGAATATATTTGTCTTTATTATTATAAAAAGGCGAAAAACAATGGGGGACATTTTGGCTAATAAGTGTTTGAAAAGAGAGTCGTAAGAGATAAAGTTAGAAATACTGAAAAGGTTAAGGTAGAGATGTGGAGTAGGCATAAAGAAAATGACTTGTGTTCCAACGGATCGGGGGCGCGCAACTCTCCTGAACTACTTGTCCCGGAAAGAATGCAAATCCTGCTGCCTAGTAAGAGTGGATGTAATTTGGATGTTAGCGTGGGTGAAGAACATTAGACTCCCCCACGCAGCTGCAATATGACTAAAGCCATTACGGACTCAGCTCATGACACACAAGCGTCAATACAATTCGCCTTGCCGTTCTTCGAAGAATCCAACTTATCGGTTCTTGCCCCAGAGGGGGGTGGGTAGGGGGCAATGATGCGCGAGGTAAAAAATGAAGGTCATCCAGCTGTGTAAGTAAACATAAAATCACCTTGATTTCAAGGGATACATAGGTGCGCAGGTGGGCGTCGCATCCTGAGAAGCCAGATCCAGCCAAGGGCAGCCCTTGGCTGATCTTTACACAAAGGAAGGCCTTTTAAGGAACCGTGAAGAGGCTGAGTTGCTTGGGAGATGGGGGAGTCCTTAAATTCAATTGTTCCGTGTCATAACGCCACGTTCTCTCGTATTATAGATCGTAGGCGTTGTAAATAAAGAGGAGGGTTCGTAGATGATGTATGGGAGTATACAAGGTGTCCCAGAAAAAAGTTAACCGTACTTTGAATTAGTATAACTCAAAACTTATGGGAGATTTTTTAGTTCTGTAAAACAAAACAAATTTATAAACTATTTACCTTTCGATTCCGAAAATTTCATTATATTCCCTTTTACGATGTTGATACACTAATGGGTTTAGTGGAGGCTATCAAAATTATGTTTGCGCAAAGAAGTAAAATAATGAAACTTCGAAGTTTAAAATCAACAAATATATTTAAATCCATTTTTTTACAAAAACACCTCTTTATATGGGTAATACAAATTCATTTTATAATTTTCTAAGCATCGTTTCCTTCCACATGTCCTCCATTTCTTTCCAAGCACAGTTGCGACTTTGATCGCATTGATTAAACAACTCTTTTGATTAACTTGTGATTTTCCTTAAGTCTATTAACTTCCCGTGTGATATTATCTCTTAACTGGTTGATGCTTTGTGGTGAAGTAGCATACACTTTATTCTTTAGATATCCCCAAAAGAAATAATCGCACGGTGTTAAGTCAAGGGATCTTGGGGGCTATTCAATTGCATGATTTAGCGCGACAATGCGGTTGTCAAACGTTTCTCTTAGTTTTGTTCTTACAGCAAGCTGTCTATGAGCTGGTGCGCCGTCCTGAATCCACCAAAGTCTATTGGAGTTCCAGGAAGATCCTTTCGTTGATCATGTTCAGGTAGGCAGCACCATTCAAGTTATTCTCGTAAAACAATGGGCTGACAAGATAGCCATTCCCGCATATTCCGATCCACAGAGACACTTTCTGCTGACAAATACATGTGTCAAAATTGAATACTGGGGGGGGGGGGGTCAGCGGCGCATATTGCCGAATGTTCTGGCTATTTACCTTTCCATTCATGAAATAGGCTGCCTCGTCACCTATCACAATGATTTCCAAGAAACGAGCTTGTTTATGGATAAGCCATTCAACAAATTGTCTACGACGAGGAAAATCAGTTTCAAGAAGCTGGTGTCTTGCATGCATCTTATAGGGATGCCATTTTAAGTCATGTTTAATAATGCGGCTAAATGACGACTTTGACAATTGTAACCCATTCTTTCTGACTGATACATGTGGATTTTGAAAAAGTGTTACCTGAACATTTTCGATATTTTTTGTTATTCTTATGGTTCTCATACGACCCGAATGACCTTTATTTAGATTTAAGCATGTTCCTTCATGTTGGTATTTACGAACATTTTTCCAAATTGTGGGCTTACTTGGTGGGTGCCTACCTGGAAAACGTTGCTCAAATGAATCTTGTACTTGTTTAATATTACCAGTCTTAATAAAGTTTGTGACTACAAATATGCGTTGATCTTTTGTTAACCGCATGATTAAAAAGGTTCTATGGAAGTAAACTTTTACACAGAAACGCTTCGATTTGCTTAGTAAGCAATAATGACGAGATCATACCACAGCGTGGCTGAAAAACCACTGTAAAATGGCCTAGGCTTTGCTGGAAGAATCGCACAGTGACCAAGCCTACCTAGGCTGCCTATGCTTCGCTTCATTGTTTTACTTCCTTGCGCAAACATATTTTTGATAGCCTCCACTAAACCCATTAGTGTATCAATATCATAAAAGGGGATTAATGATATTTCCAGGATCGACAGATAAATAGTTGATAAATAAAACACTTTTGGCAAGACACCAAAATCTCCAATAGTTCTTGAGTTATACTAATTCAAAGTACGGTTAACTTTTTTCTGGGACACCCGGTATATCATATTTAAGCGTGAAATAAATCAAGTGTTAATCAAAATATAAGAAAGTTGGTAATGAATACGCAATTTTATGAGGTATTCCCAATACACATTAAGAGAGCAGTTTTGACCCCGGAAGTGATAAATTTCAAATGATCTTTTGTGGTAATCATAAATGATGGTTGTGAATAATTGCCCGATTCCTTGTGGTAACGGCTGCAGATATGTTTCGATCAGGCCTGTGTTGTGTTTTTGTCTTTAGTTTTGAGTAGCCAAAGCTACTCGCCTATGACATGGGGGGTTTTCTTCTGGTGGATATCCAGTTCAAGGGCGATTAGGAAACGTTTCGGACTCAGAGATTGGAAGATTTGCAAGTGTGGATCGGTTTGAGCGCGATGGCAGATTATAGTTAAGTTGTGGCTGCATTCTTTGGAACCTCTAAATTGGGAGTCATTGTCCAATGTTTCGCTGAAGACCGTAAGGATCTTGTTTGACTCCAAAAATTGCGCTCTTTCCATGTTATAGATATTACACTACTTGAACCCCTCCCCCCTCCCTATACCTATAAAGAGGATTCAAATTGATGATACTTGAAAAGTTCTTGGAAGGAGTTGAAATGCACCCTACTGGCCCAATCCTTGTTTTATTTGCGGTGTGGTTGTTTTTCTCGCTCTTTCCTCGTTGGATTACATAAGTCCCGCTTTCGCTTACCAGACTTTTAAAAAAAGAGGTAATTGATACCCCCCCAAGGTTTTAAAATTTGTGAAGGGAAGAGTTTTGACTTCCTCGGGGACTGATTATTTTTTTTACTATTCACTTTCATTGATTCACCTTTTCTCTTTCGCTTATTTTCCCCCGTTGTACCTATAAGCAAGTGAGACCTCGCTGGATTATACCAATTTCTTTTTAATTCTCGTAATCAAAATTTTTGGTCTACTTATGTCGCCTTTAAATACGGTTTCTCCCCCATGGTTACCCAAGTATTTAAATACTTGGCGCCACCAAATGTTGTGGTTCTTAAGCTTTATATTACTTCAGCTTATTTCACTACTGGAATCACATGGTCCTGAGGACTCTTGCAGGCAAATAAATGGGTTCTATGCCCTTGCCCCCTTCCTTGCCTGTGCTAGCACGATGTCACTCAACTTGGGAAGCAAATCCTGAGCAAAGGATATCCCTTCTTGGCGTAAAAAGGGACGGGGGGTGGCATGATTTGTGGGATTCCGCTTTTAGAGGATGGTAACTCGCAATCGGACCAAGATCTAGGGACCTTCTAACCCATAGAGCCTTATATGCATGTAGAGGTAGTGTCCGAATCAATTTGTGACACCAGGCTCCTCCTTATCAGGCTGAAAACGCAGAGGCCATCACTAAAATGATTAGGGATCCGCGGGACTTTTTTTTTAATATGATTATTCTTGGGATGAAATTAAACTCGATCCAGACTTTTTACCAGGGAATGTATGCCTTCAGCTCATACACCATTTTCATTCATACACATCTTTCACCAGGTTTCTTTTACGGAAAAGTGCGACATTTCGCTCTTTGTGCCCAACATTAATTAACCTTGGTGGAGCGATTGCTTCGAGAGTAATGTAATGAAATGAATCCGATCTATGAATTACGCGTAGGAAATACGGATCTAATTTGCGTAATTACGGTAAGGAAATAATGAATTGTTTACTCCTATCAGAATAGAAGACAATGGACCAGTATTAGTATTAGCAGCGGATGAAGTCGTGGGAATTCAAAGGTTTAATTAGAAACAGGATTGAAGGAGAGTACTTCTACTACAATTAACAATAATAATAAATGAGACGAGGAATATCAACAATGACAATAGGTAAGAATGTTTTGTTATAAGAGCGTGAGGCATATCGTACGTAGGTAGAAATACTACTGTATTAATATGCTATTAATATTATTAGAGACCATTGTTCCATTTATCATAAGAATTTTTATTTTTATTTTTAAGATTGTAGGGATTTTCCAGGTAAAGAAATAATCCAAGTTGAAGGAGGTCTGCATCTGAGTGCTTTAATGTTCCCTCCTCATTCCTCAAAGGGACACTCGTTCGACGGATTGGTTTACGGCTGTTGACATATCAAAAAAACTCCTTGGGATTCTCTTTACAGAGTCTCGCCACTCGGAGTTCCTCAGACCGCTTAGCCGCCTTTATGCTGGACTTCACTCTCCTGGCTAGCCTCCGGTATTCGTCAAAGTCACCCGAGATCTTCGATTGCCGGTACACATTTCTCTTCTCCCTAAGCAGTTGCCCGATTTCTCGATTAAACCACTTTGGTTGAAAAGAGGACCGACGGGGGCATTTCAGAGGGATGAAACGCGATTGAAGACTCATGAATGTGGTTTTGAAACTGTTCCAAGAATCTTCCACAGCCTCGCACTCTTCTAGCCTCGCGTCAGTCAGTCCCGCGCGTAGACCTGCAAAGTCTGCTCTTCTCAAATCGAGTTTCCTTGATTTACTAGTTGCATGCCTTGCCTTGGGGACTTTGACTACAAATCTAATTAGTCGGTGGTCACTACCACCGAGCTCTTCGCCAACAGAGAGGTCCTCAACGATGTCATCCTCAGAGGTGAAAACCAAGTCGAGGATATTTTCTTCTCTCGTTGGTTCTCTCACCCATTGAGTCAGGAACTCGTTGTTCGCGAACTCCAGGAGTAGTGCGTTCTCGCCACAGGGTTCTCTGGTTTCCCAGTCAACTTGTATGTTGAAATCCCCCATGACGATACACACTCTGTCTTTTACAAGTTCGCCCAACAGCTGGTACAGACTCCTGTCCTGTTCTAAGAGTTGGGCAGGGGGTCCATAAAACACCAGGGTCCTGTATCTAGCAGGACCTATCTCTAGGTCAACACCTAGTAGTTCATGGTCGGATACGATGTTGCAATCCTTCGAGTTGAGAGTATCCTTGACATACAACATCACACCGCAACCCTCTCTGTCTGGCCTATCTTTCAGGAAGAGCTGGTAACCGGGAATTGTGAATTCACATTCAAAATCTCGGCTTAAGGTTTTTGATCCACGACTCCGTTATGGCCACCATCTCAGGTTCTTCTGTTGCTACGAGGCCACGGAGCTCAAGAAACTTGTTCCTGATTGACCTCGCATTGAACAGAAGAACTTTCAGGGAGTCCCCGAGTGTAGGACTCTTCCGTTTCCCGGCTTCTCTGTTTTCGTGGTAGCACCCTTTTTGATGACCTCCGAGAAGGTCGTTTCAGAAGTGACGCAGGCGTGCTGGCGCACGTCCGCTTTCGCTCTGTTTCGAACGCTCCTTTGGGTGCGTCCCACGACATCTTGAATTAGGTTGGCGAAGAAGGACAACCACGACACGTTTGCGGGTTGTAAGCCCTATGTCATCCACGGCTCCCATCACCGTATGGATGGTCTTACCACTGAGGCCAACCTTACCCCCTCTGAGGTAGAGGTCGTTGCCACTCACTATCAGAGCGACAACTGAATTCTCAGAAATCTGAGCTTTCTCTGCCTCTACTCTGATGTTGTGGTTACCCCGTCCTGGTAGGCAGCTTACCTTCACGCTAGTGCGAAGGCGGGCCGCTAGCAGCGGCTGCTGATCCCGTGTTTGCGAGTCACCAATGAGGGTGACCTTCGGACACTTGGTCTCTGAAGATGGGGTCTTTCCTTGTGGAAGAGGCCTCTCCTTTTCCTCTTTACTCTCCACATTCTTATCCTTCTTTTTCTTATTCCCCTTTTTCTTCTGGCTTATCCTTTTTTCTTCTATTTTTGGTTCTTCTTCTTTTTCTCTTTTTCTCTTGCCTCAGCTGGCTTAACCTCGGATGATGCCGGATTCTCAGCTTGGTTAAGAACTACAGCACCAAGAGATTCCGACACGTCAGTGGGCGGTGCCTCTTCTAGGCATCGAATATGAGCTGCGTGAAGGGCTTCGAGTTTCTTCACCTTTCTTTCGAGAATTTGAGCTCTCTCCTCTGAGGCTCTATAGAGGTCTTTCAGTTTCTCCACCTCTCGCGTCAGTATACAAGTAGGGCAGATACTTTCCGGGCTGCATTTTGAGTAGCAGCCCTCCGGAAAGTCAACGCACCACTTTTCTAACTGGCATGTTGCACAGTTGTGTTTTAGACGAACGGGTCCTTTTTTGATTGTCATTTTGAGCGCTTTCTCTCTCTCTGAAAACTCATGAGCAATCAATGATAAAAAAGGGGGGTTGGTGAGTTCTCCCCGCGTGAGTCGCTCCGGCATATCCATCGGAGAGGTTTCGGATCTTTCAGAAGGCACGCTCCATGTGCTGCTGTTCGTCCGACCGAGTCGTCAAATCTCGGTGTGCTGTGGCTCTCAACCAAGCAGCACTGACGGTCCCCGAAGAGGCCATCGATTTCTCACCAGGTGAACAACGGAACACGCCCCGTACTAAACTCCTACTAGTTCCCTTCACGACGGCCAGGATCTCGGAGCAGCATTCAATGGATATCCCGCCACACCAAGAGACTCGACCCAAGGCTTTTTATTGGCCTGGCAACCAACCTGGGAACAAAGGGCCGTCACCTCGGACCGATGCTACCAGAGGCACCCGTCAACGGTCTCTGGTAATGGTCAATAATTACGCGCCAGGGAAGGGGTTAACGGGGCACTACCCTCATCCCATTCATCGTGCCCCAACGCCTAGGACACCTCTAGTCCTAGTCTCTCACAACCAGTGAGCGTCGATTGGCGTTGTTTATAGAGGTTCCAAAGCCTCTCTTCTGACGCATGGGTAGCTGCCAGGTCCTTATATGTAGAAAGATGGAAAAAAGGGTAAGAGTGACATGACAGTAGTAGGGGTAATTTTTAGGGTTTTTTTTCTGTTTGTATAATAAGTGGAAGAGATAGGATAAAAGTGAAAAATGAGAAGGATAGAGTAGAAAAAAAAGGACGCACTTAGTCTGGAACCTCGTTTCCGACCAAATCGACAAGGGAAGCCCTACCAGGGGTACCCAGAAGAGACGTACCCCCACCGACATAGCTCGAAAAATCAAAGGTACACACAAGCTCTCTTCCCGCGACAAGGGGGCGTCACCTCTCCTTCTACTTTTGAGAGAGAGAAAAAATGTTCTATTTAATTACCGCAGAAAGTTTTCATGGAATTTCTAAAGATTGTGAAATTATGAAACAAATGAATTAAAAAAGAAAGAAAGGAGAGAAAAAAAGAGATCCAACCATATCAGGAAATTCCAAAGAAAATATTTTTCTCACATCGCCATTTAAAAAAAAACAAAAAAACAGTCGTTGTTTGGTTCAAATTCACAACCGAATAATTGATTACAGTGAAAAGACACGTCCTTGGAACTACCAACTATAATATATGGTTCATTAATAGAAGTACATCTTTGTTAATAGGTTTCCGCCATGAAAATGTTTCGTAAATTCCTTCTTATGTGTGCTTTTCCCTTTATGAAAGACTTCAATGGATTATATCCCGCCAAATCTAAAGTAAGGATTATAAATCGAAAATATCTAACTTCTGGCGGAGATGATCTCGTTGCTTTTCTCCTTTTTTTTATTGAATAATAAATAGGGAGCAGAAACCTCGATCAATTTGACCTTAAGGTTCTTTCAAATCGAGCGATTTCTATTTAAATGGATTATCCTGTCCAAATGTTTTTAAGAAAGAGAGAAAGAATCACGTGTATTTCTATGGCCTGTGTGGACCATTTATCTCCCAAATGGCACCAGGCACTGTATTACCTGGTGGCTGAATCGAGATCGGTGATGGCCGAGTGCCGATTGAAACAGATGCCGAGTCGATTTTATTGACAAAAGCGGCCTTTTTATGAAGATTTTGATTATTATTATTATTTATCACCGTGAAGCGAAAACCAACGGGATATTTATGCCATGTTTAAGTTAGTTGATGTGAAGGTGCGTGAAAGAGGCGAGGCCACACTTTAGATAATTTTAAGCTTTGTTGGACAAGCAGCCTGGAAAACCTAAAATTGAACATTTTATGTAGGATAACTAAGTGAAGTTATTATGTAGGATAACCAATTAACTTATGTAGGCTAAAAATTTAACTCATTATGTATGATAATCAATTCAACTTATGTATGATACCCAATTGAAGATGGGTGACTTAGAAAATAAATGTTTCTAAAAAACATTATTGACGAAAACGGCAGAGATAGAGGAAAAGTTGGCATTACTTTGTAGTTGGGTGCTTCTAAATAAAACAAAAGAGTATCCATGGATATTGTATTGACGACATTTAAGTCCATTTATAATATAGAATTCTTTTAAATGGAAGTCTCTTTTGGAGGATAATATTTCGCTGAAAATGTTTGTTCTTTCTGATTAAAATAGAGTCCTGATCTGCAGTGGGATGTTATGCAATTTCATCTTACAAGATGTTTGTTTACTGAGATAGGCCAAGCCAAGTGAGGATAAGTTGAGGGATTTAATTACTTGCAAGACATAATAAAATTCTGTTATAAGGTTTTATCTGCCTTTGAGCTAAAGTCATTGCATTGAAGGTGAGGCGGAAACTCCTCAATTACACAAATGGAATTTGAAATGTATCTCATTGCAAGGGGGTGGAGATTTCTCTCTTTTGGTCGGAGAACTTTTTACAATCCGGGAGATTTATAAAACCGTTTGACTAAACTCGAGATTCAAATAACGTCAGTTGTGGTTCAAAGGACTTTACTACCGCATAAGTTTCGCATAGAAACGCGCTTTCATCTTCTTATGTTGACTTCATTGAGATTCATTATCGAGTGTGAGGCAAAGGATAACTTCGAGGGCCATTCGTTAACGACGGTTTAAGACGGCTCTTCTCCTTCATAAAACGGCTCTAATTTGACCAAAGAAGGTCTTAAAACTTTACTACTACTAAACAATGGAAATGGTGTGCGGTAGGGCACACGAGGGACCTTAGCTTCTATTTAGGATAAAGAAAATACGGAACTGACAATGGTTAAGCCCACAAGACCGAATGAATTTCACCGTTCACACTCCTGGTTCAACACCACATTTGATGATTCAAATCATTTCCGCAAAGTATCTGCTAATGAAGAATACAATGAATAAGTATCTGCTGATGAAGAATACAGTGAATAATTAATTTACATTTGCTCAAGTTAGGACACTTGTCCAACTAAAGCCGTCTTGGTCCACATATTTTTACCGCCATCAGTAGTTACACATCTTAACATTCCACTTCAAAGTTGTATTCAGTTAATGTTTTAATTTTTCCAAAAAATAATGGTTTTTTTTTTCAAGAAATTAAAATAATGTTTCGTCGCGTGGACGTGACTCTAGAAGTTACTCAGTCGGTCCGTAGGTCGTCGGTCGGATGGTAACCATTTTACTTTTCAAAGAGTTTTTGAAACTTTTGAAGGTCGTTAATTTTGTTTTTCAAAATTATTGAAATAATTGAGAGCACGCGACTTAGGTGTGTTGACCTTGTTAGCTCAGTTAAAATTCAGTAATGACTCAACTTCTCGAATGAGCAAAAACAATTGAGTCTTACTAATAATACACTAACGAGCAAAATAAGAAAACTATTTTCTTTTATTAAAATATTTTCAAAAAATGAGCAGGAAAATGAAATGTCCGGTACGTGGTAAATTTCCATATGATAGAGTAGTATATTCAAGAAATTACGGTAAATAAAGTAACAAAATAAAATATTGAGAGGTGCAAAATAAGAGAACGATCAGTCACAGAGTTGTTTAGCGAGGAAATAGAAACCAAGATTTGACAACGATGAAACTTAAAACACTCAATATGAGGCGCCGAAGCCTTTCTTTTCTACTACTTCGGCGCAGCGACAAACACAGGACCTGACCAGTTTCTTGCAAAATTCCAGTCTTATTTTGTTCCATAACTCCGCCCCAGATCAAGGCTGCTGGTCTTGAACTTTGTCCCCAAATAATCTTTCAGTGGTTCTCAAATGAGTTCAGGCCCGGGCTCTGAGCAGGCCATTTCATTAATTCGAAATCTTCTTATTAGAAAAAGTATTTTACTCGTTTTGCAGTATGGAATGGCGCATTGTACTGCATAAACAATGCTGGCTGGTTCAGAGATGCTTGGAATGAAGGTATAACAGGTACGAGGGCTAGGTACACATTCGCATTTACTGTTCCAATTATTCACACTAGTAGACCAACTCCTTCGGACGAAAACATCTCCCATACCAAGACGATGCCTCTTTCATACTGCACATACTTTTAACACATTTAGGGTTAGGTCTGTCACCTGTAGCACGGCTAACAAAGCGTCTGCCATCATATCCAACTAAATTGAGTTCTCTTCCACTCTTCATCCCGAGAAACAACATGAGCTTCAACATATTCGATTCACGCCTTCTGGTTCTTCTTACTGATGATTGGTTTAGTTGCTGGAGAACGAAAATTTAACTGAGATGCACTAAGGCGACGGGACACTGTAAGACGGCTCACTTATTTTCCATTATTAGTCTTAATTTTTCGAAAAATTCCTGCTGCAGTCTCGAAGGGATTCCTGGTAGAGAAGTACCTAATAGTTCTGTCTTTTAAGATGGTGGTTATGCGGAGTCGACGAACTTTTGCAAGAGATTTATAGATTTATTTTGTTTCCATTGTATAACTTCAGAACGCGCGAAATCACACTCTTGGATCTTTCTACCTCTCTTGAAATCGCAGAATCGTGGTATCTCTGCAGAGTGAGTACAACAATTTTGGTTGTACGATTTTTACCTACTGTAAAAAATGTTACCAGATTAATTAAAGAAACTTCTAGAGTTTTACTTAAAAAAATGTTCTCTTATTTTTGCACTTGTCAATATTTAATTTTGCTAGTTTATTTACTATAATTTCTTGAATATATGATTATATCATATGAAATCTTCATAAAATATATTAAACACAGGCCTTTATTAACCATGGAAATTTCATTTGCCTATTCATCAATTTTTTGAAAATATTTTAATAAAGGAAAATCGTTCTCTTATTTTGATTGATAGTGTATATATGCTGCATCATCAAAAGCCAAGAAAAAAGCATTCGAAATAATTTGCCTTGCTTATAATTTATCTTCATATTACTCCTGAATTATTCTATTTTGGTAGACGAGCAACTCTCGTTTAAACCGCACATCCATCGTATCTGTAAGTCTTCCTTCGGTTTCCTCCGCAACTTTTCCCGTGTTCGATCCCATTTTGATCGACGAAGCCTTGAAACTGCTATTTCGTACCTTCGTCACCTCACGCTTAGACTACTGCAATTCTCTTCTAGTGAATCTCCTTTTTTCGTCACTTCGCCCCCTACAACTAGTTCAAAACTATGCTGCCCGGCTCCTCCTTCGCCGCCTCTATTACAGGAGATACACAGGTTACCTATTCGCTTCCGTACCCACTATAAAATTCTTCTCATCACCTACAAGGCCTTAAACCTCGAGGCTCCACCTTATCTCTCGTCTGCCCTCTCCCGTTGTCAAACTCCTCGGGCACTCTGGTCTAACCTCGCTCCCATCCTGAACACTCCTCATTCTGTCCTCTGATCGATGGGTGACGGTTCCTTCTCAGTTTGTGCTCCTAGACTCTGGAATGCCCTTCCTGCCTAAGTTCGATCCTCTCCCTCCCCTGCTGCTTTTAAACGTCTCCTGAAGATTCATCTCTTCAGAATTGCCTTCTCTTCCCTCTAAACTTTCTCTACACTCGCTACACAACCTGCGCTCTGGGAGGGCTAACAGCCCTGAAGGGCGCATTATAAATAACTACCATTATTATTATTATATTCACAAACGAGTCTATTGTCTGGCCCCATTTTTTAGGCTGATGCAGTCAAACACGATTTAATAAACTCAGCATCGCCAAATGTTTTTTCCACGCTTAGCTTCCAAAGAGACCCTCGGTAACTTGCTTCGGTGGCCCCCTCGTAGATTTTTAAAGAAATGTTACTGTAATTTGATACGTTTCTTTTCCGGTACGTTGGGGAATAGTGTGATGAATGTTAAGTCTGGGACAGCTATATTGTCCTCTTTTAGCAGAGCTCTAGTTTTACTGCACAATACACAACAACTTTGCCATTTAATTGTGTGAAAAAATCCGTCGTCTTCTTCACACTGCTCATTAAAAACAGCAGATTCCAAGTCTTGTTTCATCATAATATGCCGTTCGAAAAAGGAAGAGGGGTCTTATTTGGCTCGCGGGACTGGTTGGCCGACCCATGGCATTGAGTAGGCCTGGCAGGGAAACCTATGGCACACCTATAACTTTTTTTAGCATCCTTAATAAAAAAAATCTAACTGATAAATATTTTTTTCAATTTAACCTTAATAAAATACAATTTTATTATGAACTGTACTAAATAAAATGTAATAAAGAAACAAGTAGAGAGTAGGATTTTAATAAAAATATTCATAAAAAGTAATCTAATCAAAGTAATCTAATTACAAAGATATAACGCCGGAATATTGATGCTATTTGGTCTATTTATTGTCTTTTAAAAATTTTGCTAAATTGTATCAACAATAATTATTTATAATGCAAACATTGACAAGAGGTGGCAAAAGGATTAGAATTATTCTTTCGCTCATATTAAAAAACAATGTGTTTACTGTGTGTGGATGATGCACTATAATTAGACGGTTAAACAGCATTAAAAATATGCATGTAATCAATAGGGTAAAACAACTTTAATTAATTACTATTCATTGACTAAAATGGCAAAATTCTACGCTCATTTAACTTATAGGACCTAAAAAACTACTTTCAATATTGTTTAATTTTACCACCACTATTAATACTCCTACCGCTCCAGTGTTTGGATATCATTAACAAAGGGTCGTTCAATACTTAAAAGAACACACCAAATATTAGTTCTCTAAAACTTCGGATGACAGGTATTGAATATTTGTTGGAAGGATTAGATCGATTTTGGCACGCTCACTAAAAGAAAAAGTCTCCCACCCCTGGCTTAGAGAATAGATTACTTAAGGCGTTCAGGGATGGCCACGCAACTCTCCAGAATCAGTTTAGACTCCAAAATGACGACATAACCTAACACATCTTTTGTACTCGATATATATCCAAAATAAGCTCCAGAATAACACTGATACATCAATCTCGGTGCATCTTTATAGAATTAAATTCCATCGAAAAGCCTCCCCCCCCTCTAATGAACAAATAGAATATCCCGTCCCCATTGTGGTTTTGTAAGCTTGAGCAAGACCAAAAGGGGACCATTTTTCCTAAAAAGCGTTTACTTTGTCTTCGTGACAGAACCTTGACGTGTATCCTGGGGGGGCAATAAGGTCGAGCTCGAAGACACGTTTAAAGGACTGCCTTGTCCTTTAAACAGCATTCCTCCGAGAATCGTTAAATTTGGCTTTTATTTAAAAGCCGAAAGACCCGGAGAAGGAAGAGAAAAGAAACACAGAAGATAAGGGAAAAGCCGACGAAAGCTAAGCATATTATGGAATGGTTCGGACACTAGGGTGGGGAGGAGAAAGTACGAGTGTGGACAGGCGACGGTGGTGGATCGGGGAAAGAGGTGAACGTATGCGCGCAAGGGTTGATAAAGATAGGCGTAATATGGCAGGAACTTATCCCTATGAGACAGTGGCTGACAAAATATATGCCGGTCTCGTGGTGCATGCAAGGACATCGCTAGAAGGGGGGAGGCACACAACTCTCTCGAACATGTAATCTGAAAGGGCGCCCATTTGCGGGGGATTAGGAAATAGACCACCTGCAAGATGGAATCGTGAATGGGACACAAAGATGAAGACAAAGGAGGACCTGCCGTTAAAGGAAGAGACGAATGACCCGCCAGGTAGTCGCAGCGCTCCAGAATATGTCCGATCACGTATCAAGCAATGAAAATCGCATAAAAATCCGAATGACAATCGATGGCAACCCTGATGCTACCAGAGGCAGGTCCTCGTTGAGGGAGGTGGGTGTAGGATAAACGGCCTTTTTGTTTTGCCACTTACCAGTAGCCAGGAAATATTTCGTGGCCCAATGGTCAGCCACCCATATGGAACGGGGTGTGTGGAAATAGGAACCCATTCGGTAGGTTTCGAGCCTGAAGATTGATATGTTGTATGTGCAGAATATGGAAAAATGGGTGTTGGGAAATGAATATAGCTGTGATGAGGCCTGTGGATAAGAGCTGGCTGCACCCACGTTTCGGATGGCTCGCAGCTACTGTACGACTAGCTCCCTATGTATGCTGAATTTGTTTTCTGTGTCTGCTCTCGCCGGGAATCGAAACGGGTACCTATTCCTAGAAATCTAGCGCTCTACCAAGTAGGGTAGTGAGAGGTAGCATATAAAAAAGGCAAAAACCAACGGTACATCGACGTTATGAAGGTTTTTGAAATGTTTTGTCAGTAGTGAAATCAGGGGATATGGAAATGTGAGGAAGATACATACCCCGAGTTGCTGGGAGAGGAGATAAAGTGAAGCCATGTGGGGTGGTTTTTTTTACCACTGTGCACCGTTTGATGCGCATCTCAGTGGCGGTGAAGCAATGATCGCAAGACCTGAACTAAGTAAGGGTCGCTACGGCAACCGGCTGAGGAATGACCACTCAAATCTTAACTCCATCCACCTAACTATGCCCATGTCTCTAACTTCACTCCTCTGGCAAACGAGGATTTCCTCCAGCCGGGCTCTCATATCCGAGGGTTGTTCAAAAGGTTCGCGGAAAATGCGAGTTAACCAAGAACTAAACCTCACTTTTCGGGGTTTTCCCCAAAGTTCTGCGAGTGCATGTTACGTTGTGCAGAAAGAGGAAATGATGTGATGGATTATCGGGGAAGAGAGACAATTTAGGAGCCTCTATCTGAACTACATAGCTTCTGTTAATAAAGAAGAAAAGGTCGAATTCATAATGAAATTGGTGAGGAAGTGGGATTATTGATGCTTTCCGCTGATCTTTCACCATGACTCCACATAGAACTCGATGCCTGTCCTTGCTTACATTTTAACACAGTCATGTCACTTAAATCGTGGATCTTTTAAATTGGATGTTTCTTCCGTGGTAATTCATGAAATCACTTCCTTTCTACACACATCAAAACAACCTCGTTAATCTCCCTAACAAAAGAATTGGAAATGAGACAAAGTTTTGGGTTAGTTAGCATTTTCCGCCCACTTTTTAAAGACGCTTCGCATATGTGCGAAAACCAACGGGCTTCCCCCGCCAGAGCGTCGGTCACGATGGAGGGAAAGAAAGAAGCTGCACCCGAAGGATCCAAAGTCTCCACCGTTAAATATATTTCATTAGGATAAATAATTTGGGAGGGGGTAGGGAAAGTTTGATTAGTTGGGTTAGGTACACCCCCACGTCAGGTGTGGGAGTGAAGGTGGGGAAAAGGAAAGTTCCGAAACTGTTTTAAAAAAAACCTCAATAATTCAGGGGTGGGGGAGGTGCAATTTGGCAACAGAATTACTTGTGACCCCGACGATTACAACTAAGCACCTTCTAGATATTTTCGCATTCCCTAACCCCACCACCCTCTCAACCTCTGTAGCGGAGATGCCCTCGTTGGTTTTCGTTTCTTAGTTTTAACTAATACTTTCCGTCCTAATTTACTGATGCTACATTAACTTACACACACACCCCACACCCCCGCCCAATCGTAGCACCATCAACGGCTTCACCACAGTTTGGTTGGGGCGCATCAACTCCCCTACATCATTCGATGGCAACCGCGACACTCCCGCCAACTACCAACTTTACGCTCGCAGTAACAAATCATTCCGCCTTTGCGCGCCTTCCCAGGCCAGTGTCCGCTACCCAGGTTTAGTATTTTCCGACACTGGCCGAAACACGGCATAGGTATATTCTTCCCGCCTCACATATGGGTGTCTCCCGCCCCCATCCACCCCTACAGGCGAACCAAGCCACGGACTCAAACTGTATCCATGGCAACATATTCGGCCTCCCTTTAAAGACCGGGTTCACGTGAACTATTAGAAGCCGCCTCCGGGGGGGGATTTAAATGCCGCCTCGTAATGTAATCCTAAGAGTCACGTCCATTGATGGGTAAAGGGGGGAGGGGCGAGTAGGTCTCTTTGTAATATAGACTTAGATAGAACCGGGAAAGAAGACTTTGGGGTTAGGGTCGAAATGCTGGGTTCTTCGAGGACCCAGCCGTGGTAGAGTTCGTGGCACTCAAGAAGAACTCATTGAGGTAAGCGTCAGGTGTAGCCTGGGTAATTAGGCTTCAGCTGAAATATGGATGAACCGTGCCCAACAGATCCCAACGCCAACAAATGGATGTGCATCTGTGTGTCCTCCACATTTTCACTTCATTTATCCTCACCACTTTCTTATCAGATCTCTCCTAACTTTCTAACGATCCAAAAACATACGGCCTTTATCTCTTCCGTTCTGGAAACTTGTTGCCCATGGACTCGCTAAGCGATTTTCAATCTTATCGATATGTGAATTTGCTCCCATCGTAACTGATATTCATTTCTTAGATTATAATGAAGTCGATGTATCAGAGGTGAGAATTGAGTAAAGTTTCTACTGAAACTGCTGCAAGATAGCAAGAGACTGTCGAATGTTTAACAACTGTAATTGTTAACAAAGTTCCCGCGACAACATTAAGTATTATTTCCTCTGTGTATGTAAACCTTTGTTTATGTGTACAATTTTGTAATGTTTTTGAAATAAATTCATTTGGGTCCGGAACACTCGGGTTTGTGCATATGCAACATTATATCCCGGAAATTATTCATATATTGAGTAGATAATTGAAAACCTTACACTAGTGACAGATTTTTAAATTCCTGCTCTAAAATGTATGTTGGTTTAACACCGTCCCACTACAGCTCGACAAACAACCTGCCGTCATTAAATATAAAATGATCCCTTTTCATCCCGGCTGATTCCAGAGCGGTTTCATTATACCCTAAGAAATGAATATCAGATAGAATGGGAACAAATTGAATTCAGGAAGTTCAAGAAGCCCTTTTTACAGTTCCTCAACAGGGTGCAACGCTAAATTCGGTTCGGTTGTTATAAAACCGTTTAGGATAAACATGAGGGGCATACTATGACTCGCCTTAGGGATCTTAAACCATGTTGACAGCTACGAATCAGCAGAAATAAGGACTCACCGTCATATCCTTGAAACTAATTAAGAAACTTTTCGAAAAAGACTATTTTCTTTAATCAAGTTGGGAGGCTTTAAATAAATAAATTATAACTATCTCTATTCATAGGAAGGATGATGGAAGTGAATTCGGAAACGGGTCCTAATTGGTTACAAACACATTACGATGTTTTCTCATATTTTTTCTCCAATTAGTAGTTGTAAATAAGGGGAAAATTATTTCAAATATTAATTTCATTCCGGTAAAACATATTTTTACCGCTTAATATTCAACCCTCTCTCATCGTTCGAGTAGGATTTGGCAGCGATCGAGTTTAATTTTTTATAAATCCACAGAAATGGATTCTTCGCTAGCAAATATACTGAAAGTATTAGGATGCCAATATCCTACGATGAAGCTTTACTTCCTAATAGGATGCGTTTTAATCTCCTTTGAAAGGATAATGGAGGATTTGGAATACCTTTTCAAATTATTTGGGGAAAAGAATGGAATAGGGATATAATTTTAAGGTTTTTTTTAGGGGGATGGGGGTAAAATGTGAATTAAATAATTACCGCCCCACACACGAACCCGTAGCGAAGGGCAAAGAAAAGACGTAGGAGTAATAGGATTATTATTTTAGTTATTTCGAAGGGATAGAGACAGAAGCCGACCGTTAGCCAACACAAATATAAAGTCTCCTACCCAGGGGCTGAGATCTTCTCATCACAAACTGATGGGTATAAAGAATGTAAAAAAAAAACGAAAAAAAAACTAACCTTAAACCCTCCTTATCGCGCGTCAGTGACGGCCAGTACCCTAAATAAGGGTTCTTCAGAAGCATAAAACAGGGTGGACTGTATTGTCCCAAACTGGAACATAATAGATGCACAAATCTACATTGTTTTGAAAATATTCGTTTAATTTCCATGAAATTTGCCTCCGATAGTTTCCAAATTTGATCTCATAAGAACAGCGAAAAGAAAGAGAAATGCAGTGCGTAAGTAGTGGGGTTGAAGGAAGGATGCGTCTAAAACTAGAGAAAAGTAACATAACTTTCAGTTTACACGTAAAAATTCGCAACGTATGGAGGTAAATACTGCCACACGTGTTTGTAGAAGGCTACTGATGGTGGTACTCATTTAACCGGATTCCTAGACGGGTTAAGTATTACAAATCCTTCAAAAAACACTGTCTGACATTTCGAGGTATTGCAATCGGTCAAAATAATGTGATTTAACGCATAAATAAACCTCCATGAGAATACCAGTGCCCTTCGACTTGACGAAGAAGATGGGTCGCCCTTGCAAAACCCCTCCCGGGGAAGATCGCAGGATGCAACGGGTGTCGACGAAGGACTGAGTTGAGACAGCAGCCGGTGTTTGAGGTCAAGCTGCCTAGAACCTGAACTTGTCTCGCCGTGCCGCCGCAGCCTCACGTCGTTTTGGAGAGGCAGGACTCATCATCGTTCGCTTGACTGCGAAGAAACTACTGAAAAGAATACAACGGCTAGGTTGGCCTTCGCCATTGAACGTGTCCTGTGCTTCAGGAACATGTGGCCCACTCTTTCCGAACATCGGGAGTACGCGAGCCTGTTTTCATGCAGGGCTATGCTCCCTACCACACAGAAACGACGGTGAAGCAGTTTTTGGAGGCTAAAAAATATCCACGTGATGAACTGGCCAACTTAGAGCCCTGATTTAAACGCGGTAGAAAAAGTATGGAAATAAAGACATCCTTTCTTCAAACACATTATTACGCTTCTCATAATTTGTTTTATCCGCTGAGAGAGAGAGAGAGAGAGAGAGAGAGAGAGAGAGAGAGAGAGAGAGAGAGAGAGAGAGACACTGAATGAGAGGAGATAGGACAGTTGGCTAGGGGAGGATAGTAAACAAAGAGGTTTATAAAGTTGAGGGAAAGTGAGAATGGTAAGGTTTGAGTAGTTTAGTAAGATTACTAGGGACACTCGCGACTAAAAGAGAGAATGTGTTCATATTTACTTAAAATTAAGAAACAAAACCAACGAGGGTATCACACAGAAGGTTTGTTAAGAAAGAAGCGAAGTTAGAAACTGGGGAAACAAATATACTGAGATTAGCGTAAAGAAGACACTACTTAGTGCATACGAGAATGCCAGGAGAGAGAGAGAGAGAGAGAGAGAGAGAGAGAGAGAGAGAGAGAGAGAGAGAGAGAGAGAGAGAGAGAGAGAGAGAGAGAGAGAGAGGGGGAGGGGAGATTGCCAGACCAAAAATATGGATAAATAAAACAAAAAAACAACAACCAATTTTAAGACCCAAAATGCATGAAAAACTATGACGTCCGTGAAGTCCGTTCGTTCAAAAATGACGAACTTTTCCCGGCTGTCGAGGACGAGGGGAGGGAAGCCGAAGTCCCTAAAGATGTCTACTACAATACACACTTTTATAACCTCTCGACTCGAGAAATTTAGACAATTCGGAGAATTTAGGAATTTTCGATGCGTATCATTGGCTTTTGAAGACGTATATAAAAAAAAAATCGATTTTGCCCACCACCGCCGAAATTACTGACGGCATAAAAGGCACCTCCCCACAACCAGAAACTTTGTCGCGGCTGCATTTTAACTCCGAAAGTCCTTAGCGAATCTTTCGTCTCAGAAAAATGTTGCTGGAAACCCCAGATGAACCCCCATTTGCCCCTGGGACACATTCAGAGAGACGACGGGGAAACCAGCGAAAACCAACGAGAGTATCCCCTGCAGAAAGTGGAAGTTAAAACGCACGGACGATATATAGCCAAATATATTCGTACATGCAAACAATGGAGCCGGAAGGGAACGCATCTGTGGGCATTTGTGTCTAGAATACAACTCGTTCCTCCAGATGCAAGCTGCATTGCTTCTATACGCATATTTAGATAAAGGAGGGCGAGCAAATTTCCGGGCCAACTGACGACAGTGATAACGTAAAACCCAGTTGGGCATTCGAAGGCGAGCGATCGTACCTTCAGGCTCCTTACTACTCTTATCTACGACGAGCGCGTTTGGTGATAGGGGGGACTACAATGCAAAACCACGTTGGGGTATGTAAGGGCAAATTCGCTTATCAGTTCCCAGTGCTGCGCACCCTCCTAATCCAGAAGCGGCGAGAAGTCTCCTCCATTGCCTCTTCTGGTTGTGTGACCTCCACTCACACATCTCCACCTTTCTCTTACGAAAGTCTCCTCGGAAATTTGGGAGCGTAATCGATGCCCTAAAAAATGGCAAGATTAAATGCCCTAATTGGTGTTCATCTTATTAAAATGAACTGTAGGACGGCGGTGCCTTCTAGTTATTGCCAAAATAGTTTCCATCTCCCCTCATGCGGAAGTGGATGGGGTGCTCCCCCTTGGCCTCAAAGGGTTCCATGCTCGTTGGGGGGGGGGACAAAAGACGTTACTTGCGCTCTGTCTGCATACTTCATGCCATCGAGGGTCAGCCTCTGGTATTTCACAGCTTGTCAGCGACAGTCCTTCTGATCTTTATGTGAATTACATTTTCCTGTGGGAAAGAGGAGGCTTGTCCACGATTAAAAAGGGGCGATGGTGCATCTAACTCTAACCTTTAACATTTCATCTAGGTCACTTGATAACCTACTCCACTGGCGTGTGTATGATAAGCGTTTGGAGGTTTCCCCATACATCTACTTTTCTCCACACACACACACATATCCACTTCTCGTGAAATTAATTGCATTGACGAGACGTGGCATATTTGCTTTCAATAATCAGGCTGCACAGAGTCAACACAGCTCATTGTGCCACGAATTTTAGCCTTTATCAGGACTTTATGACTGGGCTTCGGGGAAGGGGAGGGGGGTGGGTTGGAGGTGAGGTATCAGGAGACATAATGAAAAAGACTTGGACGTGTTGACAGCAATTAGTGATCTTTCACGTATGGTGGTCCGGAAATATAAAGGTGTATATATTTGTGTGGCGAAGAGAAGAAATGACCTCGACATCTACCAGTTTCCCATGAAGTGTGGTCGGCGCATGTCTACGCCAATAAAAAATTACCTGCCCTTCCCACCCCCTTTATTTCCTATTAAGAAGGAGAGAAATAAATAGAATGTGCGACAAAAAACAAGCTGGCCGCTCATTTTTGTTTCGGAGGAAAAAAGTTTGTCAACTCAACGCAGATGTCGGAGGACAGCGATAGGCAGAGCCAAGGAGGACAAAATTGGCGCCGAACTAGTTCCAAACAAAGTTCTGCTGGAAGGAAGAACAAAAGGAGAAGTTGCATGGATGGTTATACCAAACTTTACCATCGTAAAAAGGTGGATAAGGGAAGTTTTTTCTACACAGAATAAGTTTGTAACAACAATATATGTAAGTATAAACCAGACAATCGGAAGAACAAACTCGGAGATGTATTCCAAATTCGTGGTTTGGAATTACCCAAAAGTTGCGAATTTGCTTCACTTTTCATTCTATTTTGTTTACTAATTTTTAATCATTTAATTTACAAATTAATACTTAGGAACTAATAACCACATATCTGTCCATCCGACCCTTCTGGGTTTGGCTTGAACTTGAAAACTAGTTTCGTCACTCACTGGTTTCAGGACTAACCCAAAGTGTGCAGTTCGCCCCCCCCCTCCTTAAGTATAAGCATGGAACTGTGTCACCATCGATCGAAGAGAAGTTGTTTAAGACCTGTTGCGCCAGCGGTAATAAATTGCTATTTTCCTCTTTATTTATTTACTTATGAAGAGGCCTCCGCCGACGGAGCTGAATATTCATTCACCCACTCGGTTAATCGTTCCGTCCGTTCATTTATGAACGTGAACGAGGTCCCCCGACGGGATGAAATTCACATACAGATCAGAATGACAAACGTTGACAAGCCCGTAGGCACCATAATACGACGGGCTTTGTTAGGGGAAAGGTGCAGGAAGAGCGATGTTACTATTTTACCACCAAGAAGCAAACAATGAACCATTCGTGACCAAAGCTCTCCCTCCTACGCCCGTGCCAAGGGTATGTGGCTAGCTATATAAACTTCTTAGGCAGGTTCCGGGGCGGAAGAGTGATGTATGGTGTGTGCGAACGAAGAGTGGATAGAAGAAACAACAGGGACGTATGCGATGACGAACGTGGCCAGAAGTGTCTGCACAAATCTGACTCGACGCTCAGTCTCATTGGCGGCTGCCCCCGTGAGACAATTTTTCGTGTGTCGAGCACTTGGCTAGCGAGAACCCAGAATAACCCGGTCACCTGAAGGAATCAAGGGAAAAAAGACCCTCCTCCCCTAAGCTTCCTATGAAGGCGAAGGGATTCATTCGCCAAGGCGTGGAAAGAATCACGATTCGTGGCACGTTCGCGACTGCTCCCAAGCGAAAACATTATCGAGAAGAGTATAATAGGCCCGGCTCCAGGTGTTGGAGAGAAATAATAGGCCAGGGTGGGGGTCTTGGAGAAAGAAATAATAGGCCAGGGTTGGGGTCTTTGAGAAAGAAATAATAGGGCAAGGTGGGAGTGTTAAAGGAAGAAATAGTAGGCTTGGTTGAGGAGTGGGGAAATAATAGGCCCGGGTGAGGTGTTGGAGGAAGTAATAATAAGCCGGGGTTGGCGTATTGGAGGAAATAATGTGTTTGGTTGGTGTTGGGAAAGATAAATAAATGGGCACGGGTGGGGAAACAAAAATAGGTTAGGGTGTTGGTGTTTGAGGAAGAGATAATAGGCTCAGATGGAGGTGTGAGGGAAATAAATAAGCCCGGTGGGGATGTTGGCGGAAGGTGTTGGAGGACGAAATGAAAGGGTTGTTCGTAGATGAGGTTTAGATGTGATCAGAATAAATCACGGTCGATTATTGTCTATTAGAAAGACCAATAGGCCCATCTGAAGCGAGCCTTCTGCGCAATATTTAATTCTATGCTGCGTTGACATTCCCTACGTGCGAGGCTACAACCTCCTCTCGCATTTTACAAAATTCCTACGAATTGCATTTTATACCACTAAAAAGTGGGAATAATAATAATATAATGAATATCACAGCGTCTGGGTTAGGAGTGTATGCAACCTTCTAAATGTCAGCTGCAGCATAGTTGTCCACCTTACACCGTTGTGGGGGAGGGAGCCAGTTTATTGAGCGCTTTGGCTAATAATTTTGAAACTATGATGAATGGGATGGATCTTAATGGCCCTGCCCCCAAAGGTGTGCGTTTGCCGACCCCCAAAACTCATAAGATCAAAATAAGTGGAATTTATATTACTTTTAGGGTCCGCTGGGAATCTTGTTGCCCCCCCCCCACAATCAAGAACCAAAGGATTATAATTGATTGTAATCATATTTATTGGGGGGGGAAGTGAAAACCAACGATGGCATATCGGGCAGGGTTTTAAAGAACCGTCCATAAGGAAAAGTGGCGAATTAAGGAAAATGAAAGTGATTGGAAGACACCGAGCACAAACTTACTTGAGCCATTCCTTAGGGACTCGCCTGAGTCCGTTCCCGTTACGCAATGAGGGCAGACACCCTGCGGGGTCAGGAGTGAAGATCATTATTATACCAGTGCCCTTGTGCCCTCAAAAATAACGATAATATTTAAGCAACAATAATAATTGATTTGGTAATACTAAACCGTAAGAATTAATTGGATTTCACAACTTTACCTTTAAAAATGGAATTAATTTTGACTGTAGTCGTTTTGACCAAAGTTAACTACCAAAGTGGAACTACTTATTATTATTTCAACTCCAAAAAGCGAAGCCAACGAGGGCATCACTAGACAGAAATCGGTTTGTAGCCTTTTTTATAACAAGGCCCAAAGAGAAATGATAAGACGTGTTTGAAACCTGTTTAGAACGTGTCACTTCAAGGTGAATTCAAACGTGTTCGCAACATATCTCCTCAATAACGAGGCCAGGGGGAGAGAGCTCCAAACTTCTAAGCCACTTGAAGAAAAGTTAAATAGATTCCCCAGGAGAAAACGAAAGAAGAATCGAATTGACTACTAAAATTGGAGTAGAATGCTAAAATTCACCCCATCGGGACCAAGACCCACGAAGTTCTAAGGATATAGTGGGGTCTTATGTAACCCATGGCTGATATCCTGATGCGCATTTGCCTATCAAATGATTGGATCTGGAATTTTCTTTATAATTCCCCTTTCCTTCTTATCAAAGCCGATTATTTGTCCTAATTTTAATTAAGGAAGATCCTGTCTGTGCACAGTCGAGATGTACAGGTAGAAATCCTTCTTCTCACACAGATGCACACGTAATCTTACACACACACACACACACAGACACACACGCGGTATCTCTTTTACCACGTACTCTTTCACCTTTTCAACCCACACTGAAATAAGGTCTCTGAAAGTCTCCCCTTTTTTTTCTCTCCTTTGCACACTATCTTTTCCCTTTCTCACACACTCAAGATTGTTCAGACGAAGTATGAATTTGTGTAGGTGGGGTGATTGTCCTCTCTTAAGGACTCACACGCTGCTACCTGGCCATACGCGATGATATGTTCGGAAGAGTTGCGCGTACTCAATAACTCCCCCTCCCCCCACACACACACACCTCCAAGTAACTTCCTTTTTGTCTATTCGGGCTAGACATCTTTTATACATTTTCATTTTCACCACTTAATTCTCTTTTAGAGACTTACTGGACGAGCTACTGCTGGTTTTCGCATTTATCTTAAATGGATAAGCGGCGATGCCCCGATTGTGGGTCGCCATAATTATATCTTCATTATTAAATTGAATCCAGTCTGGTTCAAGCGACCGGTGATGGAACGCCGTGCCTTCGAAACCTTTAAACCAATTGCTTCTTCACAATTGGCCGAGAGTTCGGACGGATCCAGGTTTAGCTTCAGGAATTATGTTGCCTAATTCAACTACAAGGGTATTTGGGACCTCCGAATATGATTCAATTTCTTTGTAGTCATTATTTTTCTTTGTATTTTTTTAGTGACTCTTTTATTCGTCTTCGCCTTCAATTTTAAAATCAATTCGATACCACTAAAAACAACAAAAAAAGGATGGTGCATAAATTTATACGCTTGAAGATAAGAGGTTTCGAGAAAGAACCTCATCTTCAAAGGGTTAGTTTACTGAAAGGTTCTTGAACCTCATTTATATTTATACATTTAGATGAATTTCCATTTACATATTCATTTATATTCATAAAGTTTGGGGTCTTTTAAAACGCACCTTTCTGTGGAGAGGAGGAAAAAGAGTCGGGGAGAAATGAACTCGCCTTGTCGTACGCCTCTCACCGTCAGCAGGTACCTGTGAGTACTTGTGCTTTGGTGCGAACTTGTTCGTACTTTCAACACGTTTCTTTGTACGGATCTTTTCAGGGTGGTCTATAATACACATCCAGGACCCCGGCATTTAGGATTAATTTTGCTAGAATCACATCTCTCTTCAACGAGTGGAAATGCCCCCATTGGTTTCTTTTTTCGTATATTTAGAATAAAAAAATCAGAATTCTCCGTATATTTTTATTTTCCTTATGCATTTTTTCAATGAGAAAATCTGTATAATCCAACGGAGACCAGTTTACGCCGGAGTGAGACGGGGTGGCAGGAGGAGAGGAGGTAGGAAAACAACAGGGTCATGGGAACCCTCTCTCGCCCTTAAATGCTGCGGGCGGAAATACATAATACAGATATACACAAAAATACAGATATACACAACTCGACACGACCAAAGGCAAAAATACAAGATTAAACTAGTGGGGCCGTGTAGTTTGTGTTTCGGTACATGTATCTGTATTTTTCTTTGGGAGGGGAGAGTGTAGCAGCGGGTTGGTGTGTATGCGTGTCAGGAAGAATCCCGATAGCGTGCGCAAGTGTGTCTTAAAAGACGAATGGGAATCCACCGCCCTCAAACTTTTGTTCCTGCTAACGCGATACGCTCTGAATGTCGTTGATGCGCGTCAACCACACAGTGAGAAAGCGGTCGATGAATATGATCTATGGCCATAAAGCCACAATTTTGACAAAACATTTTAACATCTCTTTGGCTTTTAATGGCGTGTGCTGACAGATTTACACCCTTATAATAAATATCCCATTAAATCTTTGCAAAAAAAGGCGCTTCAATTGATTGCACATGCTTGTTCCGCTCGGTCGTGTTCAAAAGAGCGACATAAATATCCTAACAGAGGAGTGGCAGAGCAAAGGAATCACAAAATACCCTATCAAAGGAGTGGCAGAGCAAAGGAGTCACAAAATACGCCATCAAAAGTGTGGCAACTCTGAGGGATTAAAATAATTAAGATTTTATAGATAAAACAGATTCATTAAATTGTTAAAATAGTTTATTTGAAAAATCCCTCGAACTCAGAGACGTTTACATTGTTTGAACTAGAATGATAATTGGGTGTAATCCCGCGGAGGTATTGGTTGAGAGAGATGATCCATATCTCCTGCCAGCAGTTGCGAGATCCACTTTCATGTCGAGTTGTTAGGTTAGGTTAGGTTAGGGTTGCACAGTAAATTTATCTGCTGAGTAAAAACTAGCCAAGAAAACTGTCCAAGAAGAGTACCCGAGAGACTGTCCAAAAAGAGTACACAAGAATTAGGTTCTTCTGCTTCAACTTCGAGCACAAACACAACGGAATGCAGCCACTTTGTTTATTTATGATGTGATTTCGTTTTGTTAATATTCGCGTCAGTCTTTCGATCCCAACCCGTTCCGCTCCTTCCAAATGGTGCCATAAGGTGTACCATCCGTAGAAGTCGAAACAAAGATCTCTTCTTGTTTGTGGCTAAAAAAGACCCCCCCCCCCTTTCTACCACCACCCCTCATCTGTTGTTCAGCCACAATTTTCACTAAGGTGGTGATGACTTTAGAGCTGTGCTAATTATTGGAAACACGAGTAATAATTCTCTAGAAAAGCATATATGTATATCCCAAAGGAGCGGTCTGTATTTTTTACTTAATATAATAAAAAATAAAGGAGGTGGGGACCTCGCTTAGAAGGTTTTTGAAGCACCCGTTGTAAAGGAAGTGATGTTAAGGAAAGGTTTAGAAGATACTTAGCTAGTGTAGTCAAAAGAGTAAACGCTTATTTCTTACTATCTATTTCATAATTGTATGTGAACTCATTCGAAACGGATGACAAATTAAACCTTTTCGTCATTAATCTCTCTTAAAATTATGCTAAGTTTGAAATATGTCTACAAAACTGTCCACAAAATAGAGCTTTAAGAAAGTCACTAAGAGATCGAAATTATTTGCCCCCAAATATATGTAGAATCTTGTGAGCACTTAAAACTTCTTTTGATTAGGTCAAACTTCACAAAGAATTAACTATTCAAACCTTATTTTATTTAGAACATGCACCCGAAAACCCTCTTTGGAAAATGAGGGGGAGGGGGGGGGTTATAAGAAGATTTTAACTTTTTACCAAATATTTTACCACCACAAAGCAGATACCTTTCATTAGTCCATCACTATGTCGGTCGGTCGAATGGTAACCATTTTACTTTTCAATTAATTTTTTGGCAATAACATCCTAACTATTCGGCCGATTCTAACGATATTTGAAACCCTTATGTTGTTTTACATTTTCCTTCGAGTGATATAATTGCCGAGATCCTCCCAAGGTGAGTCCGGGAATTATTAAAAGAAAATTAACTATGGGTCGGATTGCCCCACTCGTTGAGGGTTTTGAAGGTCGTAAGGACATAGGTCAGAAGAATTGAGAGCATGCGACTTAGGTCTGATGGCCTTTTTTTCTTCTCAAAATAATTCTTCTGTCCTGTATTAAACTGAGGATTCCACCTGGCCTTCAAAGCAAAATGAGATGTTTCTTTGAATTCAACGACTCCATCTCGATGCTGCTTCGTTCTTCTATCGTCTACAAAGTGAAGCGTAGCTGTTTCGGTTCGTTGAGCAAACGAGTCTTCGCCTTCAACAGAGGCAAGATCCATTTGAAAGTGTCCTTCCGCACAAAACTACCATTCTACTACTTTCAATCATCCATTCTTTCTTCGCACTTTTTTCTACTCGCGTCTTCTGATTAGTCTATTTCTCACAAAATTTGACATCTCTTTACATTAGATCTTTGCTTATCGACTTTACTGCATCCATTTTCTTCTGTCTTAACATCAATAACACAAACAATGAAAATCTGCTCGGAACTACCTGTACTTTCAGTGCGAAAGTGATGAAATGTGTGATAGGTTTTCATAGGTGTGAAATTGTTTACTAGTTTGCCCTGGTGTTGAAGGCATCACTAGCATACTTTCTTCTTCTTGTTTGTTTAAAAAATTGTTTTTCCTCCGTCAATAATATTCGTCGATGACGGTCAGGTTCTTCCATTGTGTTATAATTTTTATTATTATTCTTTTAGTCGGTTCCTCCGTCGTGGCTTTCAAGCCTTTCAAGTAGTTTTTTTTTTGCTAACAATTCTCTAGTTTCATATGCACATTTTTGCCTCTTTTATTTGTAATTTATAACTTTGTTATTTATTAATTCTTTATTTTCTTTCTACTTAAATTTTATCTATGCTTGCTGTTATTGCAGTTCATTTATCTTACTCTTTTTTATTTTCGTTTACTTTGTTATTTAATTATTTATTTCTTATTTTTAATTCGAATTTTAGTTTGGGCACTTCGCCTCTTTTCGTTTACGTTTTTGTTATTGCTGTTATGTAGACTATCTTCCTTTTCTTATTATTATTTTAGTTAATTTTGTTGATTATTCATTCTTCTTCTCTCCTTTTTATTTTAATTTGATTTTAGCTTGGGCACTGTGCCTCTTTTTCTTTATACTTTTTATTGTTCTCTCTTTCTTTTTGTTCAGTTAAATTTTAATTTGGGCACTTCGCCTATTTTATTAAGGTTTATTGCCTTTTGTTTATTGTTTTTCTTTGACTTGTTTCGATTTTTGTATCATTGAAGGGGGGAGAGGGGTATGATATTTTCTCTTGCACAGTTTCTTGCGCTGGGGAATAGAGATGTCCTTTCTGCTGTGCGTTGTCTGAATTGCGGTATTTTCTGATTGTTGTGACTATTTCTTGTTCTACTTTGTCCCATGTCTTTCTCCCTAGTCTTTGGATCTCGATACCGATCGGTTTGAGTCCGGTTCTATCGTGTAGAGCCGATTGTCGAATTGGGTCGATCCTTTTCGTGCCAGTTATAAGCAGTGTGGCTTGATTCTGTACCCTCTGCATCGTCCTGTGGGAGGTACAACTTGCCATCTGCGTGATCACGGCCGGGTACACCAGGACGTAGCGTACCAAGGCCGTTCAGTGCGTTACATTACAAGATATATATATATATATATATATATATATATATATATATATATATATATATATATATATATATGAGGAATTAAACCACATTCTCCGAAGACAATTTAATTCAGAACAGTTTCGGTGTATCTCACACCCTTTTTCAACTGACACTGGATAGAAAATATAAGAAAAGTGCATATAAGCATAACACAAGGTCAGATCGTGAAAGATCCCCTCTTTTTTTCCCAATTCCCTACTTGTGGCTAATCAGGGAAGGGTTAGGCCTAAACATATTGAAGGGTTGGCATTTTACTATTTTGTTTATTTGCGATCTTATTACAGGATTAAAAGAAAATTGACCCTCAGATAGATTTAAATTAGGAACTGACGATATCAAGCTCGATTCTACGATTCTTCTCTTAACATAGTTAGCCGATTTAAATACCATTTTACTTCCATTGAAATCGATCGAATGATTCAAGTCTCTAACATGGCAAAATATTCCACTGCTTTCGCTGCCCACTCTAATATCTCTTTTGGGTTCATACAATCTCTTGTCTAGATTTCTCCTCGTTTTCCCTATATAAACTTTATGGCAATCTTTGCATGGAATTGCATATACTCCTATGTTATGATGTTCTTTGGGTTTCCTGGCAATCATCAATTGGTTTAAGGAATTATTATATTTAAAGGCTAGATTAATACCCGCTTTTCCAAATATGTCCTTTAAACTATTTAATTTATTATTAAATGGCAATGTTATACATTTGTTGAAGTCATTAGTTCGGGAAGGCTTATTACCATAGAATGTTTTCCTAGCTGCAAAATGGGCAGACGATATGAACCAATCGGGGTAATACAAATTAGAAAAAATGGTCCTGATAATGACAATTTCTTCATCTAAATAGGAAGGATGACATATTTTGTATGCTCTAAGGAAAGGTTAGAAATTACCGATTTTTCAACAGTATTATCGTGAAACGAAAAATAATGTATATAGGCATTCGAGTGGGTTGGTTTCCTATACACGTCAAGTTTTAATTCATGGTGATCTTTATTAATGAGGACATCTAAAAAGGGTAATCTATTATCATATTCCCATTCATATTTAAATTTGATGGATACATGCAAATTATTCAAATTATTAAAAAAGGTATCAAAATCATGGCCATTAGGCCATACAGAAAATACATCGTCAATGTACCTTAACCATATAAAGTTAGGGGGAGAAATTGTGGGAAGGAGTTCAGTCTCAAAATATTCCATGAAGAGACATGCCAATATCGGAGATAAACTATTTCCCATGCTAAGGCCAAATATTTGTCTATAAAACTCATTATTTACTCGAAACACATTGTCAGAGAGACATAATTCAACTAAATCGATAAATTTACTTGTAGAAATGGGAAGATCCAAATTAAGTCTAGGCATGATTTCCCGCAGAAGGCCCATGGTTTGGTCAACCGGAACTTTGGGGAAACAAAGAGTTTACATCAAAGCTCACAAGTTTTCCATCCGGTAATTGCAAGTGGAATATTTTGAGACTGAACTCCTTCCCACAATTTCTCCCCCTAACTTTATATGGTTAAGGTACATTGACGATGTATTTTCTGTATGGCCTAATGGCCATGATTTTGATACCTTTTTTAATAATTTGAATAATTTGCATGTATCCATCAAATTTAAATATGAATGGGAATATGATAATAGATTACCCTTTTTAGATGTCCTCATTAATAAAGATCACCATGAATTAAAACTTGACGTGTATAGGAAACCAACCCACTCGAATGCCTATATACATTATTTTTCGTTTCACGATAATACTGTTGAAAAATCGGTAATTTCTAACCTTTCCTTAGAGCATACAAAATATGTCATCCTTCCTATTTAGATGAAGAAATTGTCATTATCAGGACCATTTTTTCTAATTTGTATTACCCCGATTGGTTCATATCGTCTGCCCATTTTGCAGCTAGGAAAACATTCTATGGTAATAAGCCTTCCCGCACTAATGACTTCAACAAATGTATAACATTGCCATTTAATAATAAATTAAATAGTTTAAAGGACATATTTGGAAAAGCGGGTATTAATCTAGCCTTTAAATATAATAATTCCTTAAACCAATTGATGATTGCCAGGAAACCCAAAGAACATATTAACATAGGAGTATATGCAATACCATGCAACGATTGCCATAAAGTTTATATAGGGGAAACGGGGAGAAATCTAGACAAGAGATCGTATGAACACAAAAGAGATATTAGAGTGGGCAGCGAAAGCAGTGGAATATTTTGCCATGTTAGAGACTCGAATCATTCGATCGATTTCAATGGAAGTAAAATGGTATTTAAATCGGCTAACTATGTTAAGAGAAGAATCGTAGAATCGAGCTTGATATCGTCAGTTCCTAATTTAAATCTATCTGAGGGTCAATTTTCTTTTAATCCTGTAATAAGAAAGCAAATAAACAAAATAGTAAAATGTCAGCCCTTCAATATGTTTAGGCCTAACCCCCCCCCCTCCCCAGATTAGCCACAAGTAGGGGATTGGGGAAAAAAGAGGGGATCTTTCACGATCTGATCTTGTGTTATGCTTATATGCACTTCTCTTATATTTTCTATCCAGTGTCAATTGAAAAAGGGTGTGAGATACACCGAAACTGTTCTGAATTAAATTGTCTTCGGAGAATGTGGTTTAATTCATCTTTTCTTGCGATATTGCATTAATTTTCATATATATATATATATATATATATATATATATATATATATATATATATATATATATATATATATATATATATATATATATGAAGTGAATGAATGAGCACATGAGACTATAAGTCGGAGTTTTAAAGGCAAGAAAACATATTTTAGCAGGTAGCGGTAGCATTTTGAGAAAATTATTGGCCCGCCATAAGGGGGGTAATTTCAGCTAGTAGCCAATAAGAGGCATCATCTGTTCCCGTTTCCAGATTCATCCCTAAATATATCCAGTCTATTCTTAAAACTCCAGAAAGGAGGGAGGGGGTCTATTCCATTTATCTACCACTCGATTTGGAAATCAATTTCAACCAAACTAAACTTGCAGAGCCTAAACCTCTTCGTGCGCGTCCTGCCCTGTTCTCAAAAATCCAGGAGAGCAAATGACAGCACAATGAAGGCAATCCATAGTAAGAAGACGTTTTTGAAAGGCAAAAAGAAAATATGGGAAAGCTTTGTGGTAGATGCACTTACTTATCTGTGATATGGATACTGAGACTTTAAATAGTGAGAGGGTTAGAAATCTAATATAAAACCATTTTCGAAGTATCTTCTGCCCTGGGTCGATAGTGGGTTTGATAGGGTGAGGGTGACGCTTTGGGCAATTTTAAGTGTTGTGCCTTGTAGCTCAATGATTAGAGCACCCGACGGGTAATTGGAAGACTCAGGTTCGACTCTCGGCCACGATATTTCAATATTTCCCTGAGCGTTATTCCTGTCTTCTCAGTATGGATTGCCTTAATTGTGTTCCCCTTTATCTTTGTCTTTCAATGTTTTTCTTTTTAAAACTCCAGTTTGATTACACTGTCTGTAAGTGTAATCATTTACGGTATATAATTTTAAACCAGCCACGCGATAAGCTAATCTTCCTGTTTTAGGCTCCACAAAGCGACGGAATAATAGAAGTCGATTTTCCAAAGCTTTTATTCTCCCCGTGATGGAAGGAAATGAAGAGAAGAGGTTGGCATCCCTGAAAATAATCTGGGCCCATTTTGAGGAGCGTGAATTTTTACGTGTTTTGCTAAAAGGCCCCCGAAAATCGGTTGTTGTCCCTGATTTTTCTTTCCTCCTATATAAAAGACCCCCGCAAGGGAGGGGGTGAGAGGTCGGTCAGGCATAGCATAGGTAACTACGGTAGCTTACATTTCGATAATGTAGATTTGCGGTTACTTGATCCATACATTTTAACACTTTGTTTACAAACTTTCTGCGGGCGATACCCTCGTTTGTTGTGTCTTTATATTAAACTAGTATTAATACTCTATGAAACCCATGGTGGTTGTTTTTAAAGAGTGACCTGGCAGCCCCGATTAATCTCTTTTCATTTTCTATTTGCCGGCTTTTGCGTTCTTGGAGTTTTTGAGTTGAAAGCAAAATTCCAGACGACTAAGCTGCTAAAAAAATGCAATACAGCTTTGCTGGTTTTTTTTTATATACATCAAAGGCTTCCGAAATGATATTTCATACATTCATTATTTCGCCCTTTGATATATTCAAGTGGATCGAGTTAAAACTGCGATGGCCATTGCACAATAAATCCTAGATCTTGACGAGATCAAATTATCGCTTTTCGTGTCACTGAAAAATTGCCGTGTGTCAGTCAGTGGTCGATCGTCGGCTTATGTTTGGATTTTAAAGGAGACAGATCTCGTATGGCTTAATGTTCTTTCGCCCATTTTTACTCATTCCTATACTAACCACAGACAAAAAAAAATATGAAAAAGAACTAGCGTCGATGACAAAACACGAGCCAAAGCATTTTTATAGATATGGATCTAAATATAGTAATCGTAAGCCAATTAGATTGTGTATCAGGCCCCTTGAAAAATCAGATAAAAAATTCAAGGGTTAGTTCATTCATAACAAATCCTATTATATTACATGATCAAGGTCAGAATAGATCGAGCTGGTACTTTAAAATAATAATCCGACCTAAACTACCCAAACCACGTAGAATATATTTGCCTCCGCCTCGCTTATCTCGACCGTACCTTTGGTATTGACAGAATTTGATGCTTAAACGAAAAATAAAAACGCAACATTTTCTGAGAAATAAAGGGAAATTTAGGTCACAGAAACATCTCTCAGACGGTCAAAAGTAGGGGCTAAGGGATAAAGAATAAATGGAAGAAAAAATGAAAGCCGTATAATTAATCACAACATTGAAGGTCTCTAGTTTGATTTGGCTGTGTGGTATTGTCTATTTGTTCGAATAATACATTTGTGTTTAGTAATTGTTCTTTGTTGGTAATATAAAAGTGTTTTCTGTTGTTTGGTTGTTATATCCAAGTTAATTCATAAGGTGAGATAGTGTTTTGTCAGGTGTTTAAAGTGTTAGTGTGCTGCTCTTTCACTTTCGTACGTGTATTTATTCCTTTTTTATATAAGTTAAGGATTTTTTATTTTTTAAATATTAATTAGGTAAAAATGGCTGTGTACAATAAGTTTAGAGTGTGAGCGTAGTTGTGAAAATGAGCGTAAATCTTGCATGTTTGTGCTGAATGTGGAATGGTAGAAGTAGGGATTGCTTGTATTGTATATGGGCTGCAAGAGTGTGTAGTGCAATTATAGGATGGAAGAGCGCGGGATTTGGAAAGAATAGCGAGGTTGGAGGAGTTAGACACTGAGCTTAGGAGGTATCTCAGCACTAGGCCCAAGGGGAATTTGGGAAATCGTAAGGTTAGGCCATTTACATGAGCTAGATAGGAGTAGGGCTAGTGGAGGGTAATAAAGGGAGGAAGGAAAAAGGTAGCTAGTGAGGCATCTACTGCTCCAGACGAATTAAGGGATACCGGTGTTAAATGGGTGGGAATAGTAGACCTAGGTAGAGAGAGTAGGTCTGCGCCTAATACTTTTAGTAATGGGTTCAGTGTCGTTGGAGAAGGTTATAGGTGTATGTGAAGCAAATAAAGAGCCAGAAGTGCTTGTGGTAGGTGATTCACAGGTTAGGTATTTAGACAGGTCATTTTGTGAAGGTGAGTACAAGAGGAGGATGAATGTTTGTTTGCCAGGTGACGTGTAGCAGATGTGAGTGAGAGAATTTAAAGGATAGTGGATGGAGCTGAAAATGGTGTTGTTTTACATGGGTGAGAGAATGACATAGGAAAAACAAGGGTGGAAGAGCGAGTGTCTAGATATAGGGATTTGTTAGGAAAGTTTCGAGATAGTAGTAGTAGGTGTGTAGTGTCAGGAATTTTAAATAGGTTTAGGGTAGAAAGTGAATGGATCTCGCGTGTAGTGGGGATAAATGAGAATGAAGGTATTGTGTAATTGTGTGGGACTAATGATTTGGATACATGGAGTGAGTGTTTTGGAAGGGAGGATTTATATGCAATAGATGGGTTGCACTTGAGTCGCAAGTGTGTGAAAATGTTAAGCGAGTGTTTCGAGGGAGTATAGGTATAGGCTGACAGGGTAAGTATGTAGGATGTGGCAAGTAGGGGTGAGGGCATTTAAATGAATTTGGAGAGCAACAGTCGGGTGAATGAATAGAGAAGTAGTAAGGTAGAGTGTAGTAATGGTAAGACCATAAAGAGCAATACATTGAAAATATACTACACAAATAGTAAGAGCATAAGGAATAAGATAGATTTGTTAAGAGGGGTAGTGAGTCTAGAGAATTTTGATGTTATTGCAATAACAGTGATGACTAGATTTGGCATGAAAGAACTTTAGACCTGAAGTCAGATTGAAGGTTATACTATGTTTCATAGAGATGGGAACAGGAGGAAAGGAGGAGGGTGATTATTTATATTAGAGACAATTTCCAGGGCTGTGAAAACACTACAATTTAAACAGACACTAACGCAGTCATTATGGCTAGATGTTAGATAGGGAAAGGATAAACTTGTCATAGGGTTATTATATAAACCACCAAGTCTAAGTAAGGAAACTTCTTGTCCTCTGTTGCAGGATGTAGAATGTGTATGTAGAAGCAAACATGTGTGTATAATTGGTGATTTTAATTACAGAAATATAGACTGGGAAGCTATTATAGATGATCCGGGGCCTGAGGAAATTTTATTTAAATGGTGCAGGTAAATTTTCCGAGACAGGCTATAAACCAAACCACAAAGGCTGATTAATAGACTGGATTTAGTTCTAACAAATAGGGGAGAAGGTATTAGAAATAGAGAGATTGGAGGAAATTTAGGAAATAGCGACCAGTGCGAAAATATATATGATAAAATGAAACGAGGATGTCAATAGGATAAATAAGATTAAAATCACAAGACTTTTAAAAAGCAAATTATAGTGGTTTGAAGAGGTACTTGGAGACGGTTGTTTGGGGAATAGCGAGTGAGGTCAGGTCAGGAACCCAGATGTTAATGAGAAGTTAATGTTAATGTTAATGTTGATGGGGAAGATAACCTCCAGGTAAAGAGGAATGGTGTCGATGAGGAATATGAAACATGATTAAAAAGTTAATTGCTCGACAGAATATGACCATTCCATATAGGCAGACCAGGCAATGGCTTCGCCACTCCCCCCTACGGGGCGGAGTTTTCTCTCCGCGACTAAGATTAAAATTTAAAATCTAAAAAAAAGCAGCCATGGTTAAATTTTTCTAAATTTTCTGAACTTCGTCAATTATAATAATTTTAAAAAGAAACTCCAAACTAAATTTCTCCTCTTTCAAAATATCACGTTGCTAAAATAGTTATAGAAGAAGATATATAAATATAAATTTTATGAACTTCACCATTTGTAATTCTTTGGGTTTTAAAAAAATCACAAAATTTCGATACTTATATTTATTTCTGAACTTCACCATTTTGTTTTTGGATATTATAAAAGAATTATTAGAAATAACTTTGATAAAAAAACATAACCAAACTAACATGAAATTATTATTCAAATACTCAAAAAATCACCTTTTTAAATTATAGAGTTAGTGATGATGATGATGATGATAGTGATGATTAGAGCAAAGTTGAGCCTAAATGGATCTCAGATAAAATTAAAAACTATATTGGCATTAAAAGTGGCATTTATAGGAAAATGCCGAGATACAATGATTTAACTTGGGACATTAAAAAGTTAATTGGGTTAGCAAAGATAAATTATGAAATTAAAGGGGCAAATACGTAAGGCAAAGGAAGATCCCAAAGGTTTCTTTCAATTATACAAAACTAAGACTAGATAGGTAAATAGACCCACTTAAAACTACAGATGGAGAGTTAGTGAGTGATAGTGACGTCTTTCATTCAGTATTTACACTCGAGGATAGTCAAGTTGTACCTGAGGTAATGAAGAGGATAAATTAGAGGATATTTTAATTACAAAGGAGATCGTGTCAAAAGATCAAATTTAGTAAAGTACCGGGTGAGGATGACTTTTTTCATAGGATTTTGGAGTAATGTAAAGATGTGTTAAGTGAGCCCCTAGCATGCCTATTTAGAAAATCGCTAGATATTAAAATTGAACCAACGGTATGGAAGAAAGCTAAATTTGATGCCTATATTTAAGAAATGGGGTTAAACAATTATGTCTAATTACCGACCAGTGAGTTTGACATCAGTGGTGGGGAAAATGATGGAACCTATGATAAAGAAATCTATTAGTGGTCACTTATATAAACATAACTTGATTAATGAATCTCAACACGGCTTTAATGGGGTAAATCGTGTTTTTCTAGAAAGGTGCATAATGCTGCCGATAGAGATGAGAATTGCTATATTGTTTATTTGGATTTTAATAAGGCTTTCAACAGGGTGTGCCACACTTACGACTTTTGAATAAAGTAAAAGCGCATGCGATCGATGGAAGTATTTTGAGGTGTATTCAGTCGTGGCTTAGTGACAGAGAGCGAAGAGTTAGTATTGATGAGATTAAATCTGAGTGGGGGCATGGTACCAGTGGGGTTCTTCATTGTTGTTCTTCATTTATATTAATGATCTTGACTTGGGTATAAGTAGCGATGTGAGCAAGTTTGCCGATGATACTAAGTTAAGTAGGATTATAAGGTCTGACTCTGATGCAGAGGTAGTACAAAATGAATTGACCATACTATCCCAACAGGCAGAGAAATGGCAAATGCAATTTAACATAAACAAGTATAGCGTAATTAGTATAGGTAGGTGTAATCCACTGAATAATTATAAACTGAATGGAAGAGTTGTAGGAAGGTGAGAATGCGAAAGCCTTATGTGTCCTGGTAAGTTCAGACTTCCGCCGTATAGAAAGCAGTGCATAAATGCTAGGAATAAGAACTAATAGGGTATTGGGGTTTATTGGGTGGAGTGTAAGCAATAGGAGTGCTGATGTCATTCTGAAACTGTACCTGGCATTAATTGATCCTCATCTTGACTAGTGTAATTTTGGCCACCATATTATAGGGTGTATATTGGTTTGCTCGAGGCTGTACAAAGAAAGGCTTAAGAGAATAAATCTTCATACATTAGAAAGGAGAAAGGACGAGGGGACTTGATTGAGGTCCTCAAGTTGGCACAAGGTTATAATAGGGGAGAGAGAGGTAAGGTTCTTGGGTATAGGACAAGTTTAGGTATAGGAAAAAGATTGGTAGAAATTGGTTTACAAATCGAGTGGTGGATGAATGGAAGAGGCTCATTAGTCATGTTATAGAAGCTTCTTCCTTGCAGAGTTTTAAGAATAGATTTATGGATGAGGGTGCGAGGTGGAACTGAACTCGCTGACGGGAACAGGAGCTGCCTCGGATACGCTATTGATTCACCTTTTGCAAACTCTGTTCTTAACCCAATATTGACACTTGACAACCGCATTATTTATTCGATGGTTGAAATCATCTTTGGAGAAAAAAAGTGAAAACAGAATCTTGAAAATGGTCCTTTACACACTCGATTTCACCATATTTCCTTTCGAGAACTTCAATGGAAAATATAACAACGAGGGTTTAGGGGTCAGGCGCTAACCCCATGAGGTATGGGCTCTAAACATCCCACTTATAACAAATCGTCGCCAAGCTCATCATCATACACAGTTCATACATCTTCCTTACGGAACACAACATTTACAAACTCATCCTTTTTCACTATAATACACTTGGATTTTTTTCACTAACGTTTCGAGTCCTTCTTAAATCCTTCGTCTCTTCCTCCAACTGTTGATGAGCAAAAAACATGACCTTTACAACCTCTCTCACACCTGCTCCCTACCCCAATCGGTTATTCTAAACACTCATCTCAAGGGGTGCCATCCTCGCCCCAATCACCGCCGGGGGATCTGCCTTAATTTTCGAGGTTACAGGGGTCGTCGAGATTCGGCGACCCTTAATACCCCAAGTAATCTCCTCCTTAGATTACTCGGATGTGTACCTTATACAATCCCCCTTCTATTTTTCTCCAACCTCACTCGCACCATTTAGGCGGATATGCCCTCGTTGGTTTCAGTTTCGTAGCCAACAAACATTTTTATTTACCCGACTCCCAACCTCTCCCCCTCTTTACCAAAAATTGGGGCCAAGTATTCTCTTCAGGTTTTTAAAATTAAGAAGAGAAAACCAACGAGAGCAACTCCCGTAGAAAGGTTGCAATAAAGAAAGTGACGAAGATAGAAGAAGAGGAGATGTGTATAAGACATTTATCGCCGAAGATCTTCCAGCCGTCTTTTGGCGCCGGATGTCAGCTGTAGCGTGGGAAAAACGCGCGACACCCCCCTTGAGGTTGGGAGGGGGATGGCATAGACAGGCGTCTCCTACTTTGCTAATCCCCATCTTTTGGAATTGCTGGGGGCGAATAATTGGTCTTCCTGCCTCCCCCCCCCCCCCATTTATTTTGCAATCAGTTCCCCTCCTTGAATATCCTCACACTCAACGAGGAGGAAACGTAAGACTAATTAAAAGCGCGTCAGATGCCGTTAAGCGGCCAGCGGCAGGAGGTAGGATTGAGCGAGTCGCAGTCTCGGAGGTAGGAAACTCCGTCGGTAGTAGTGAGTCGGCCTCAGGCAAGAAACTCCGTCGGTAGGAGTAAGTCGGTCTCGGGGACATGAAACTCCCTCGGTGTCAGATCGAGTCGCGGCCAACGAATGTTTCGAATCGAAATACAGCGCGAAAATGAACTAAAACTAAGCCTCTCGGGGGAATCCAACTTAATGGAAGTCATCAGTAAATTAAGGGACCCTCCAATTGAACTGATAATAAGGGCGTCGTATTTTAAGTCGTCGCGACCTATTGGGATTTTTCACACGGTTGGAAAATAGGTTTCAACTCGATTATTAATTCATGTTTCGTGCCACGAGAAAGAAACTGATGGCGAAGGGGTAATACTTTTGATATTAATATTAATATCTTCAAACTAAGAATCCAGCCAACGAGGGCATCTCGCCACAAACTTTGTGGCCAGAGGTTTGAAAAAAATGATGAGGTTAGGGAAAGTGAAACTGTGTAGAATCAAGAGCTGAAAAATTCAAACGAGAAGTATTTGGAGCTTTCAGGGAGTGAGCTCAACTGTCCGGAATCTGACCAAGCCAAGCTCCGCAATGAGGGCAGGTCCCTACCCACAACACGGGGTCTTTAGTTAAATACTAGTGTATGGGGTGGGGGGAGGTGGTTGATCCTCACGAGGGCCAATGATCAACCAAGGGGTCCCGAATGTGCCAGCGAATGAGAGGCGGCGACTTTTTGTTCGCTCGCTTGGGTTCAAGACATTGAGCCCGTGATAGTGCTAAGCTCTACCTCGATTATTATTATTATTATTAGAGAAGCTGGATTAATTGTCGAAGGTCAATGAACCGAAGAAAACACACTGCTGTCCCAGGGATTAACCAAATAAAGGGATCAAGTGCCTTTGTGTGGGTGGATATACCGATTAGCGATAACAAAGACCGAATGGAAACACCGCTTTCCCTCGTTAATCGATGTTATTCCACAACCGATTTGATTGAGCGTTGGTCCACAGTGGGCAGGGAATAAAGTGGAGAGAAAAGTATCGACGTCAAACCATTGATTAGCCTTTGGCTGACGCTTTCTTTTCATATGTTCTTATGCACGATGGCCAGCATTATTATTATCATTTTCATCATCATTATAATTCTTCCCCTAACCCCTTATGTTTACCCAAAAGAAGGGGCCCTCATTCCATAGAGGGGAACGGGCAGGTAAGCTCGAAGCAGAGTTGTAAGAATCCTTGGGTTTATGGAACTGGTTGCCAACGGTTGACCGCCTTTCTATAGAACTGGCTGCCTACGGTTGACCACCTGTTTATGGAAATGGTTGCCAACGGTTGACCACCTGTCTATAGAACTGGCTGGCAACGGTTGACTACCTGTCTATGGGACTGGCTGGCAGCGGTTGACCACCTGTCTATGGAACTGGTTGCCAATGGTTGACCACTTGTCTATGGAACTGGTTGCCTATGGGTGACCACTCTGGCCAAGTACAGCATTAAAACACTCACGAATAATGGTAAACTTCAAGAACTAGAACAACTAAATCGCACTGTCTAATGAAACTTCGTTGGCCTTGGGGAAGTAAGAATACACCAGAGTTAAAAATCGGCCCCATACTCTTTTATAAAGGTAGGTAGGTCTTGCTGACCACTAACTGCCTAGCTGGTCGGTTTACAAAATGTTAAAGGAAAAATAAGATTCTAATCATATAGTTCAATGCATATTTAAAAGGCTACAGGTAATTCTTAAAGAATTACAATCCACTCAGTCTTTTAACAGCAACATATAAATTACTAACAAAAGTCACAACCAAAAGAAATACAGGATTGGCCAGAAACTAACAGGCAGATTTCAGAAGTAATTTTACTGTAGAATTTTCAACAGAGAACAACAAATGGGTACGAATGGCATTGGAAGACTAGGGTAAAGTCTTATTTAACTCAATAAACACTTTCATTACTAAGAGCACTACATAATAAGGAAATAATAAATCCTACATTGAATCAAAAGGAAATCAGAATTAATGAGAGAAATTTGAATGCCCTAACTTTGTTTTGCTGATGAACATCGTTTCATTTGCCTCGAATCCAGAAGAATTGTACTCAATGGCAATATAATGATCACAAATTAGGACAGCTCGTGACTCCTTGTGGAAGCAGGAACGCGGTAGGAAATCTTAGTTTCATCTCCATGAGCCTCATCTCTCCTACTTTAGAACACGAAATATATTCAATTCATTCCAGTCTTAACTTATAGAAGAGAAACTTGGACACAAAAGACAGGCAGAAAGTGAGGACCAACATGAGAAATATATAACGATACATGCTATGAATAACTCGCGGGGATCATAACATAAATATATAAGAATGCAAACACGATTGACCACTCTAATACAAGGAGTAGAAGTTCTGTAGTGGAACTGGACAGTAGACAATGAAAGAAGAAACGACAGGAGATAAACGAAAATAAGACCGTAAAGTGGGCACCTCTGTACATAAAGATACCCAGAATCCGACCTCTGGAGTAACGGGGCAAACTTGAGCCTTTGTGCACCAGTGGGATGAAACGGGCTAATGATTATAATTATTAGTTAGTTAAAACTAAGAAATGAAAATCAACGAGGGCATCTATCCTCAAAAAAGATTGCGAGCTGTTTTTGTGGTGAAGTTGGGGGAAGTTATGTCGTGGAAGATATATACCCCGAGTAGCCAAAAGAGGAGGCTACTCGGGGGCGCTAAAGGACGATATACAGCTCTACTTACTCTGGTTCGTCGTTGTCATAAAGATAGGTCCTTTACTGGTCTTTACGGACTACGCTCATGCCGACCCCACAGACACCTAAACGAGATGAAACTCGAGTCAATCGCTACCAGAGGTAACAGATGAGGGGGGTGGGGGTCCCAAATCCGACAGCGATCGCGGCTCGGATGAGTGGAAGTGAAAATGTGTATATTCAAGCCATTTCACATATCTAGAAAATAATCCCCCCCCCCCCGGGCGCTGAGGCTTGGGCTTTAAATCCGATTTTGAGCCTACCTTCTCGAAACCTTCTTTCAAGTCCTAGAACAGAAATATTCTGAATTTGGAAAATATTTCTCTTTCAAAAACCCAAACGACGAAGTCTCGCGAACTTGACGGTGTAAGGCAAGAGTGAAATCATCGATGTGTGTATGTAAATTTGTTGTATGACATGATTTATTAGACTTTTGAACAGCGCTCAAGTTTCTTTGTTGTCAGCCAAAACATATTGAAAGATATTGATGTGATTTACTGTATTGGGGGAAAAATGAATAAGATAGTTTGGTTCTCATAATGGAGTCGATAAGTATGGAAAAGATGTCTGTGTGTGTGGAATATTGACACATCGTATTTAGGTTTGTAAATTTGTTATTAATTCTTCAACTTTATCAATGACATCGCAATACTATCTTCCTCCTGAAATGGTTCGTACACCTTTGTATCTCTGATTTTCGCCTCGACGGTTCTCGGGACCTTGAGGATGTCTAACTCCATTTCAAGGGCCTGGACTAAATGACGCGTCGTTTGTTTGACGATAACGAGTGGTTGGTCTTCTTTCACAACACCCGATTAAATTAATTATTCTTTTAAAGAGTTGGCGTCTAATTGTGTGCGCGTAGTCGGTCTTTGAGTGGCTTGAGAGGGATCGTATTCAAAGTGTACAAGACGCACATTGCGGTACACGGCCGCATTCGCACATTTTCATGCATATCACCACAGTGGGAACCTACAGTCCCTATTTCCCAACCTTTGAACTGAGGGAGAAGTGTTTAGCATTAATGGCGGAAGATTCTCTTCGCATCAGAGTGAAATTACGGAGCTCTGGAGTAAAGCTCAACCATATAAAGCTATTAAAAATCTGCACACCAACGGAGGCATCTCCACCCAAAACTGAAAGAAACGCCCATAAAGGGTCGAGGCTGAAGAGTCCGACTACCCGAAAGAGACTACCTATTGCGCTCGAGACCAAAAACGCGCACACTGTCTTGAACCCCTCATTCGCCTAGGCGGAGTCCCTAAAAACCTCTCCCTCACACACGCCGTAAGGGTTGCTTGATCTAGAAGTAGGGAGAGCCCCCCCTCTCACGCCCTACCCCCTGATTCTTGCTCACAATAAGAGAGTATGCATTGAAAGATAGACCCCCTCCCCTACCCGGCTTTTCAATCTGTATGTCTAAAAAGGAAACAAAGAATTGTGATGGTAGAATTTCACAATAATCTTTCAGAAAAAAGGAAGACAATTGAAATGTGTCTCGTCAGGGGGCCATTCAAACACTCAAAATGGAGGGGGGGGGGGTAGTTTTGGGGTGGAGGTGATGCGCATCGACCTCGCATTGTAGAAAAGGAAATGATGAGGAAGGAAGCAAGTAATATCAGTTCAAATGTGCAAAGCACTGGAATATATATCTTCACATCACCCAACTTCACCATTTCAAATTACACAACTCTCCTTACTTTCTACGGAAGATGCCCCTGTTGGTTTTCGCTTTAAAAAAATACACACACAAAAATAAGGAAAATTGAAAATTAAGGGCGAAGCACAGACGTGGTTAGCTACACTTTACCAGAGGGTTCCCAACCTTTATCCTGCAGGGAAGCCATTCCTTCGAGGCAGTCGCCTGATGGGTGGCTCTCGAAGGGGAGAAACAAAAACAGGGAATTGGAATGGCACTGCGAAGGTGGATTGAAATCCGCATGGACACAAATCCCTTTTTTTGCCAAGGGATAAATTCCAATGAGGATAAAAAATAAGGCAAAATTGGGTGTAATTAAAATGATTTGTGAAGAAGCGAACTAAATATTAAGTACGAATCTCTACTAAGGGTTTATTATTATTTTTGCAACTTTCTTGGTTTATTCAGAATCACGTTATATATATATATATATATATATATATATATATATATATATATATATATATATATATATATATATATATATGAGGAATTAAACCATATTCTCCGAAGACAATTTCATTCAGAACAGTTTCGGTGTATCTCACACCCTTTTTCAACTGACACTGGATAGAAAATATAAGAAAAGTGCTTACAAACATAACACAGGGTCAGGGCGTGAAAGATCCCCTCTTTTTCCCCCAATCCCCTACTTGTGGCTAATCAGGGGGGGGAGGGTAGCCACAAGTAGGGGATTGGGGGAAAAAGAAGGGATCTTTCACGCCCTGACCCTGTGTTATGTTTGTAAGCACTTTTCTTATATTTTCTATCCAGTGTCAGTTGAAAAAGGGTGTGAGATACACCGAAACTGTTCTGAATGAAATTGTCTTCGGAGAATGTGGTTTAATTCCTCATCTTTTCTTGCGATATTGCATTAATTTTCATCATAAGCTCCATTAACATCTATACACTTTCTTAATCTATGAATCCAACGGTAAAGACCATCTTTGTAGAATTCACGGGGTTGTCTCTGGCACCAAGTAATGACCTGCTTTTTTGCTTCATCTAATGATTGAAACCGGGTTCCTTTTAGGTGTCCCTTTAAATTTGGAAACAGAAAAAAGTCAGAGGGTGCTAAATCAGGGCTATAAGGGGGATGAGCAAGAGTTTCCCATCGAAATTCCCGTAGCTGAGATCTCACAGCTTTGGACGAATGTGCAGGGGCATTGTCATGGTGGAACAAGATTTGCTTGTGGAGCTTTCCTCGTCGTTTTTTGGCTATTGAAGTTTTCAGCTTCCTTAAAACTCCTTCGTAATAGCTGGATGTAACAGTTTTTTGTCCTTCTAAGAAGTCTATTAAAATAATTCCCTCCGAATCCCAAAAAACTGTAGCCATTATCTTCTTAACGGACCTCTCTGTCTTGAACTTGATAGGCCCTGCTGCCCCCCTTGGGTGCCACTCTTTTGATTGATTTTTACTTTCAGGATCAAACTGATACACCCAAGTTTCATCTCCCGTTACGAGGCGCTCAAAAAAACTATCCTCGTTTGCATCAATCTTGGTCAAAATAGCCAAAGAAATGTTGGCCCTATGATTCAGCTGGTCTTCTCGCAACGCTTTTGGGACCCAACGTGCTGAAAGCTTGCTCAGGCCAAGATTTTCAGTTAGAATTCCAAATGCTGAGCCATGAGAGATTTCACATGCATTGGCAACTTCATCAATAGTAATACGGCGATCTTTATCCACTAGATTCCTCACAAGCTCGACATTTTCTGGGTTAATGGAGGTGGAGGGTCTCCCTTCACGTGGATCATCTTCAACTTCTTCTCTGCCCCCCTTGAAGCGCTTAATCCAGTCGTAAACTACCGCTCTACATGGCGAAGAGTCACCATAAACCTGTTGTAGAGCGTCAATAATCTTAACAGGCTTCCAATCAAGTTTAGTCAGGAATTTAATGTTCGCTCTTATCTCAAAATTTGCCATTTTATGGGTTCAAAAAAGTAACCTTTTTGAAGCACATCTAATACAGAGTCTCGACAAATTGAATGACGAATTTTGTAGGAATTGTTCAGAAAACATGAAAGTCGTGTTTGACCCTGTATTTACTTGTACAAAATCGAACATTTCAATAATCTGGCATTTGTCTGAGAACTTTTTGACTCACCTACGTATATATATATATATATATATATATATATATATATATATATATATATATATATATATATATATATATATATATATATATATATATATATATATATATATGCGGTTAAGAAGGCTATTGCAAATAATTCTTGATTTACAAAGGAGAAAACTAATCGACGCTGAAATATTTAAACATTTCAAGAAACGGAAGAAAGAAAAAGGCCTCATAAAACAGTACAAGGGAATTCTTAATATTGAATGCAGGAGGGATTAAATTCTGTAAAAGGTATTTTTGCCAGGTGTTTATATATATATATATATATATATATATATATATATATATATATATATATATATATATATATATATATATATATATATATATATATGAAATATTGAGGATAAATCCCAGAGCCACGAGAAACGGATGCAGCATCTTTTAATTTTTCACTACGTTTCGAAAACTTCAAGTTTTCATCTCCAGGCTAGAATAAGTTTACAAAGTTAATACATAGGAAGAAAACTTGAAAGGGCCAACAAGACATTATTTTAAAGAGCGACCAATTATAAAATATCAGTAAAATATACTATAAGTTGAAATTTTTAAATATGACTTGGCAACAGTTAGATTTGCTTTAAAACTGACTCAAAAATTAGTTAATAAAATTTAAGGTTTGTTGCAGAAATTAATTAAAAACTATAAGAGAAATTGACCTGGCATTATTTAAAGATAGTAAATTTAAACTTTGTTTTTAAGTTTGTAAAAACTGTAAGAGTTAAAAAACATTTAATATAAAAACGGTAAATTTGGGTACTTACTAAAGTGGATCCATCCTAGAGAGTGAATGGTGGGTTTAACAAGGGGCTAGTATTTATAGGCTACAGTGACGCCCCGTTTGTTAAAAAGCAAACCAATTAACAAACTGTAGGTAAAATTAGTTAATTAATAATGATATTGCACTTAAATCTTCATTGAGTGTAGGTTTGTAGTGTTTGATATATAAAGATTCGAGGGTTCTTAGGCAATGTTGGTTGTTGTTAAAGACTAATACTTGAAAATTCTCAATAGAAATGTCAGTTTTACAGCTTATGGTGTGTTCCCTAATAGAGGACTTTTCTCTTTTATTTAATAACTAATTTTATTAATTAACTAATTTTAACTACAGTTTGTTAGTTGGTTTGCTTTTTAACAAACCATTCACTCTAGGATGGATCCACTTTAGTAAGTACCCAAATTTACCGTTTTTATATTAAATGTCTTTTAACTCTTACAGTTTTTACAAACTTAAAAACAAAGTTTAAATTTACTATCTTTAAATAATGCCAGGTCAATTTCTCTTATAGTTTTTAATTAATTTCTGCAATAAACCTTAAATTTTATTAACTAATTTTTGAGTCAGTTTTAAAGCAAATTTAACTGTTGCCAAGTCATATTTAAAAATTTCAACTTATAGTATATTTTACTGATATTTTATAATTGGTCGCTCTTTAAAATAATGTCTTGTTGGCCCTTTCAAGTTTTCTTCCTATGTATTAACTTTGTAAACTTATTCTAGCCTGGAGATGAAAACTTGAAGTTTTCGAAACGTAGTGAAAAATTAAAAGATGCTACATCCGTTTCTCGTGGCTCTGGGATTTATCCTCAATATTAAATGCAGGCTTCACGGCCGAGCTCCATATGGATATATATATATATATATATATATATATATATATATATATATATATATATATATATATATATATATATATATATATATATATATACGACTGAAAAGGTTATGATAAACTACATACTGAAACTAGTCTGGTAAATTAAACTTTTGGCTCCTATACAGTGGATTCACTATCATATATATATATATATATATATATATATATATATATATATATATATATATATATATATATATATATATATATATATATATATATATATGGGAAAAAAGCTCACAAAGTGCACATGAGTCAAAGTTATGCAGATACACTCACAAAGGAAAAGTGAAAAACAATTCCGAGCGCTTTCCGATCTTTTCAAGGAATGAACAAGAGACTGGACATATATTGCCTTAAATAATGGAAGGGGGGATTAGACTACCCACCTCTGAACCTTAATTAAGGGGTACAAAATCCTGAAACAACTTTATTTGAGATTTTATGTATTTAGTGATGATGGGGTCTAGCATGAACAAACCAGGGCTAAGATTGAAATTTGGAAACGCGTTAATGGAGATAGATTCTAATATATTTCTCGGAATATAATTACTGCATTTCAATCTTAGTCCTGGTTTGTTCACGCTAGACCCCATTATCACTACATACATAAAATCTCAAATAAGGTTGTTTCAGGATTTTGTACCCCTTAATTAAGGTTCAGAGGTGGGTAGTCTAATTCCCCTTCCACTATTTAAGGCAATGTATGTCCAGCCTCCTGTTCATTCCTTGAAAAGGTCTTTGTGAATAAAGATGAAAGCGCTCGGAATCGTTTTTCACTTTTCCTTTGTGGGTGTATCTGCATATATATATATATATATATATATATATATATATATATATATATATATATATAGTTTCAGTATGTAATTTATCATACCCTCTTCAGTCGTATACTGAGAATGCAATTGTTACAAAAGTCTATAAATAGCGTATAGATCAGAAAAAAAAAACACAAAGAAACACAGAACGGGGGAAAAGGTCATTAATCAGGGGGTGCAAGTCTAAGATCGTTGACTTAGCTGTTTACGATGGGGTTACGAGAATGGGGGTTGCATTTCAATTGCTCATCTGACAAATTAAAATTGGGAATTTCTCCTGTGAAAGTAAATACTGTAAAATTTTATTTAATTTCGGCTATATTTACTGGTAGCAAGAATCGTCTACTTCGTGTATTTTGAGTGATATTGACCATTTTAAGAAATGATGTTTTTTCTTCTCTTCCTCAGATAGCTGAAACGCAATGGCACGGCAGCCGCTGGCTCCACCACCACCAAGATCCTAGACGTCTGGAAGAAGGCCAACATTCCAACCTCTGACTCTTCTTACGTCAAGAAGAAAGTCATGAAGCTTTTCAGCGACTTCAAAACAATTAAGAAGCTGAAGAATCGCACGACAGAGACGGAGGTGGCAAAGCGAGGGATTTTCAAGGACTCCTTGGAAGACATCTTCGACGTGGCCCACGCGGATGCCCTGACCTCAAGAATACCAAAGGAGGACAAGGAGTTCCTGAGGTCCCAACGTGAAGACAGGACGAGCTCTTCAATGGCAGGAATGTGCCTGGCTGAAGAGGAAGCGATAGGATGACCGACGAGAGAGGGAGGCAACAGCTGTCTTCCATGCTGACGAAGAATGTCGCTCTCGAGACATCTTCGGGGTCGTCATCGCCGACCGAATATGATGATACGTTCCTTGGTCCAACGCCGCAAAATCACCTTGTCGTCGTTGTCCAGCGAACAAGTTAAACAAGGAGATGACCCTGTCTTGCCACCTCGTCATTCGCAGCGACTGCCATCGCTCTTGGCCATAACATCGACGAGCTGACCCTGTCCCGCTCCTCTGTTCACCGCGCTCGAGTGAAGAACAGAGAGGAGATCACGGCTTCGCTGGCCTGGAGCACGGAAGTACCCTTGGTCCTCCACTGGGACGGGAAACTCCTCCCTAATATCACGGATGGCAAATCACTGGAGGAGAGGATCACAGTCTTGCTCACTGGGGAGGACAGAGAGGAACTCCTGGGCGTCCCTGTTTCTGCTGGCGGAACAGGAAGAGCCGTGGCCGAGACAGTCTTGAAGCTTGTACGGGAGAATGGCCTGGAAACCCGCATCATTGGCATGGGGTTCGACACTACAGCGTCCAATACTGGCCTCGTGCAAGGAGGATGTGAACGGATCGAGCGGGAGCTTCACCGTCCCCTGCTCTGGTTGGCGTTCCGGCACCATGTCTATGAGGTTGTGCTGCAGGATGTCTTTAAGTGCTGCCACTGTCCTTCTTCTGGCCTGGACATTGCCCTCTTCAAGAAGCTGCAAACACGATGGCCATTTATCGACCAGAGCAAGGCCAAGCCCTTGGCCACCGACTCCTTGTCGGCCGAACAGGACACCCGACGGCAGTTCATGACCAACCTCCAACTTTGTCTCGCGTTCCTGGGCGGTGACATTCCAAAGTCCTTCAGAGTTCCTGGCGCTTACCACATGGCCCGTTGGATGGCGAAAGGGATTTACGTCGTCAAGATCACGCTCTTCGCTGATCAGCTCCAACTGACCCGTTGGGAAGAGAAGGAAATGATGCAAATGTCGTTGTTCGTGGCAATGGTGTACACCAAGTACTGGAACGACGCGTCCATTGCCGCCCACGCCCCGAAGAACGACAGGGACTTCATCCAAGACAGCGCGGACTACGGGGATCGGAGCGTGGCCGCTGTCGCTGACCGTGCCATGCGCCGAAACTTGTGATACCTGTCGGAATACCTGATCGTGCTGGCGGTCTTCGATGAGAGTGGACGAGAGGGAGAAGATCGCCATCGTCTAGGCCATGAAGACACGATCGGAATTAAAGACCATCTCATGACGACTTCAGAAAAAGAATCGTAACCTGCAGGAGCCACTTTCCACCTGAGCAACGGTCCGATCGTCGAACCTCATTAAAGGCCTTTTGGAAGAACAGATCTTCATCGACGAAAATGTGGCGACCTGGCCACCCAACCCCCTGTACCAGCTGGTCCAGAAGCGGGTTGCCACCCTCCGTGTGACCAACGACGTGGCTGGGCGTGGCATCGCCCTCGTAAAGCGATTCCTCGGTCAGCGGACCAAGAGCGAGGAACAGACGCAGTTCCTCCTGAGGATAGTCCTGCTCCACACACGGACGGTGCCGAAAAAGACAAAGGGGCAGCTGAAGACCAAGGTGGTCAAGGACGTCTAAGACAGCCGAAGAGGTGGTGAAGGGGCCCTTCCGTGACCCGAGACTTATTAGCTGATGTTGAGTTATCATTTATCTCTGACCCTCGTCTTTGAATAAATTATCTTCCGTGTTCTGCCTTTTTCTCTCTTTCGTGATATTTTCTCTAGATAAACGATCATTTTGTGCTAACAGAAAATATAGACTGATTTTGATGAAACTTTCTCTGAATCATTTCGACACATGTACGAACAAGGGCGAAGTGTGCTGGTATCGATACCGCTAAGTTTGATTTTCATATATATGACTTTGGGACACTCTAATATATATATATATATATATATATATATATATATATATATATATATATATATATATATATATATATATGAATCCATTAAACCATATTGAAAGAGAAAACGGAATAATTTTTCCTTGCAGTAATATTTTTATTACTTTTTTTCGAAAAAATCCGTGCAGGCAAGCGATTCGAACCAGCCACACTGAGGCAGCGAGCACCGCTTTGATCACAGTTAAATATATATATATATATATATATATATATATATATATATATATATATATATATATATATATATATATATATATATATATATATATATATATATATATATATATATATAGTACAAGAGGAATAAGAATTGGACGCGAATGAGCAAATGAGACAAGAAACCGGAGTTTTTTTAAAGGCAAGAGAGAGGGACATTAGAAGAATCCAGAATCAAAGGGAGCAGAGGGCGGCACAGTGAAGGCGATCCTTTACCGAGAAGACAGAAATAACGCCAGGGAAAAAAGTTTTAAATTCCTGGCTGGGAGTCGAACCCGGGTCTGCTGATTGTGGGTCAGATGCTTTACCGCTAAGCTACCAGGCACAGTAACTATATTTCGCCCAAAGCGTTACCACATCAAACCCAGTATCTCTCTAAGCTAGGAACCTCCAAGCAATTTTTATACCACATCCTCTTACCTGCTCACAATTTAAAGACTCACTGTCCATGTCACATACAAAGAAGGAGCAACTACAGGATCTGCGGGTGATAATACAACCACCACAGGGCTAGGCCATTTTTATTTTCTGTCTTTCAAATAAAATTTGAAGACAGAAAGAAATTCCTTGGAAGTTCCTAGCTTAGGGAGATACTGGGTTTGATGGGGTAACGCTTTGGGCGAAATATAGTTACTGCGCCTGGTAGCTTAGCGATAAAGCATCTGACCCACAATCAGCAGACCCGGGTTCGAGTCCCGGCCAGGAATTCAAAACTTTCCCCCCCTGGCGTTATTTCTGTCTTCTCGGTAAATGATCGCCTTCACTGTGCCGCCCTCTGCTCCCTTTGATTCTATATTCTTCTAATGTCCCTCTCTCTTGCCTTTAAAAAACTCCGGTTTCTTGTCTCATTTGCTCATTCGCGTCCAATTCTTATTCCTCTTGTACTATATGTATTTATAGTCTCAGCTACACCAGGTTTGTGCATCTTTCTTTCTGTCTTCAAATTTTATTTGAAAGACAGAAAATAAAAATGGCATAGCCCTGTGGTGGTTGTATAATAACCCGCATATCCTGTAGTTGCTTTCTTTGTATATATATATATATATATATATATATATATATATATATATATATATATATATATATATATATATATATATATATATATATATATATATATATATATATATATTGTCGTAGAATTGCTCATAGTTTGGTCCAATAATTATTCTAGTCCTTGATCTGGACACACCACTTTTGTTTAAGTCGGTGGTATTGACCCTATGACTCAATCCTACGATTATATATATATATATATATATATATATATATATATATATATATATATATATATATATATATATATATATATATATATATATATATATATATATATATATAGGTAGGCTTTAATTCCTACTGAACGTGTGAAAGCTGGTTAGAGGCGTGTTGTGCCGTAGCCAAGATTCTCACTATAAAAGTCTCACTTGTTACTGGGGGGAGGTTTGTGATTGTTGAATTCCAAGAGTGCAAAATACAGGTTGAATAAATTAGCCGAAGGGATGCTTAATTAAAGTCTTGCCAAGAGTACGTCAAAAGGGAGGAGCCACAAATAAACACACGTACTCAAAATAAACTTTACTCTACACAAATATAATAATTAGCAATAGCTAAACGGGCAAAATTAAGAATTAAATATTAAACACTGACGTTAAGCGGCTAGATTTATAATGACTCAATGGGAGTATCAATCACGGTTAATTAATTAGGTAATTTAAGAATAGAGGGACACTGGGTTTACAGATTACCATTAATTGTGATGGATTGGAGAGACGACTACTCAGGTCAAGACGGGGTGGTTCGGGTGGCGTTAACACGAGTTCTCGGGGAGAGTGGGGATAAGACGACGGGTACGGGGCTGCTGGCTGCAGATCCGGTTAGTTCACTCCTAACTGGATGTGACACTAACAAATAGTAACTTCCAGTAACTATTTGGATGTTCCTTTTCTTACTCAAGTTACGTTGAGCAACAGAGCGTACTCTTCTAGTCACAGACTCTGCGGGGCAGGATTTACTTCCAGGAACAATTTGAGACAGCGACCAGGTTGACTCGACGGCGCGTTGGTAGTCGATACGTTACGGCAACGACTCTCGTTCAACGTGAGGATTACGCGAGTAGATTTGGGACACTGCTGTAGAGAGATGGACGGCGATATTATTTATACCGAGGATTGTGGGAAATCGAGAGAGAGATTCCATTCACGACAATTCGCTTATCGCAGCGCCTTCTGGACAATCTCCATGCTGTCATAAAGAAAGCAAATAAGATTTAAGCTTCTTTGTGAGATAGGCGTTCTTTCGTCCGACTTCCTGTCGCCAGTTGGGGGAAGAGGGGGGGGAGAGGAGACGAAGGTCAACTCAAACGACAAATTTCTTTCGTTCCCACGATTGTCTGGCGGCATGTGAGTATGTACGTTCCATACCCTCACACGCCTACCTATTTTGAGGAACATTATTCTGCCATGAAATAAGGAATAATGTGAAAATTAACTTCACCGGGGAATTTGTCATTATCTTCCTCGACTCGAACAATTGAGTCGGTAATTTTATCAAAACCGTTAGGAAATTACCTTAGTCTCTAATGGCTACAAAATACTACTGCTACGTCAGTTTCTCTAATTTACATATACAAAACAAAACAAAACACATACCGAGTGCAGGCAAGAAATAATTATTAATACAAAGAGATACACAAAAAAATAAATAATTGACTATTAATCGCTATCTGAAATTGGGTTTCTCGAAAGGCTGTTTGCGAGTACATTGTCAGACCCTTTTAGATACCTGATTTCATAACGGTACTCCGCTAGCAATAATGACCAGCGCATTAGCCTGCCGTTTCGGTTTTTACAAGTTTTTAAGTAGGCTAACGGTCTATGATCAGTCTCTATGAGGTATAGACGACCTACCAGATACATTCTAAATTTTGTAATCGCAAAGACAATCGCTAGAGCTTCTAATTCTACCGTAGCGTATGCCCTTTCGCGAGCCGTCAGTCGGCGACTCGCATAGCTTATAGGAGCGGGTTCTTGGTTCCCGTCGCATTGGAGTAATACGCAGCCAATACCCAGTTGGGAGGCATCTGCCATTACGCCAAATTTCTTGTGTGGGTTCGGCAATTTTAAGATTGGGGCGGAGACTAGCTTCTCTTTGAGTTCTTCAAAGAGCGCTTCGGCGTCGGGGTTCCACTGGAGGAGGTCCGGGAGTTTCTTTTTTAGCAGATCGTTTAGGGGAGCTGCTACAGAAGCGAATTGGGGTACGAAGCGGCGGTAAAATGACGCAGCACCGAGGAATAACCATAATTGCTTCTTGGTGCGCGGTAGGGACATATTTACAATAGCCTTTACCTTCTCTCTCTGTGGGGCCAGATGACTTTCACCTATTTTAAATCCAAGGTATTCTATGGATCTATAAGAAAAATGGCATTTTGAGGGTTTAATCGTTAAGCCATGATGCTTTAAGCGTTCTAAAAGCGGGAGGAGGGACAAGATATGGTCGTTCCATGAACGTGTAGCCACATACACGTTATCAAAATAAAAAGAAACGTTTTTTAAACCGTCTATTACACGGCGCATTATGCGGTTGTAGCTACTGCAGGCAGTAACTAGGCCAAAAGGAAGACGAGTGAATTCCATTAAGCCTTTGTCTGTAGGAAAGGCTGTTAGTTTCCTCGCTGATACCTTTAGGGGGATCTGATAATAGGCCTTGCATAGGTCTATCTCATTGATGTAGGCGGCTCCTTCGAAGAGATGTAAATTTTGGTCAATTAGGGGGAGAGGCTTGGCGTCGAACACGGTGACGGTGTTTAACTTCCGAAAATCGACCGATCCGTGGGTTTTCTGAACGGGGTAGGGGCCTTTCCATTGGGAGAGAAGTTTATGGGAGTCCGAAGGGAGTAAGAGTAGAACTTCATCTCCGGGCTTCAGTTTTCTGTGTTTGGCCTTTAGACCAAAGTATGTCCGATACTTTTCCCTATTAATTTCGGAATTTCTGACTGCTATGTCAGAACACCTTTTTAATCTTTCCCTTAGTTCGAGGACGAAGGAATAAGTGTTCCTTAATTCTGGACACAAACGGGAATTTGTCCATAACTCCTTCAAAATACTGAGGGGCCTGGGGTTGATGATCACGGGATCCAACAGAACTGACTTCCACTTGGTCTCTGCTTAATTCCCTTTCATGTTTTCGAATCCTTTCTCTGTCTTCAAATTCTTCTTTTCTTACTTCCATTTCTAACATATATATATATATATATATATATATATATATATATCTTCTTTTTTTTCATCGTAACAAGTTTTGTTGAAAGCGACAGCTAATTTGGCATTCATGATTTTCTTTTCACATCTTTTGATTTGCCTTATATCTGCTTTTAGGTCTGGGTTGAGTTCGTGGATAAGTTCTCCGAAATTCATTAAAAGTCTGTTTTTAAACTTAGAGAGGGAATAAGAAAAGATTCCTTTAGTAAAACACTATTTATCTTACGCGTTTCGATACAATGGTACCAATGTACCATCTTCAGAGATTAAATAAAAATACAACTATTTTATTATGGTTATAAATCAGAACTCCTTGGTTGAACCCAGGACAACCATGAGACGGAGCAATAAATCACGCAGTTCACAGGGAGTCGTTCCCACGTAGCTCGGACGCCTTTTAATAACTCATATAATTTCACCCAAGTGAAACTTTTACACTTTTTACATCTGTAGAGGTGTTAATTAAAAGTTTTAATTTGGACCAAATTTAAAAGTAATTAAAAAGTGCCCACCCCCCCTCCAATTTCAACCCAATGAAAGAGGGGCGCAAGAAGAATAGGCAAGGACACACGGCTACCACGTAATATACACGTTACGTTCTTGACGTCAAACAACACACCCTTACTTACAAAACCCGTCACATTCACCACGTCACTCTTGATGGCTCATTCACGCGACACTAACACAACTTTACAGTTAAATACACCCCATTTGGGGGTACAATGAGTCTGAATAATCGCATTTAACAGAGCAAGCGGGAATACTCCTCGCCCTAATGAACCATACATACCTCATCAAGTGGTCTCATATTTAGGCGATGTATCTTAACACACATTTTCACATCAACTCATCTCAGCGATTTCACTATGAACCTTTTCAAATCCTTTTTTCGGAGGTGTTCAATTGACTTTATTATTTTTTGTACGCCAATAACAATAATAATAATAATAATAATAAAATAAAAATAATTAAAATATAATAAATAATAATAAAATAATAATAATAATCATGTCAAGACCGACCAAGGATACATTTCCTTCATCAGACCTCTGCCCTCCTCCCCCTTATTAATTGGCTATATATACTGGCTTGGAGGAGGTCATGAAATCCAATTCTCTGAAGTGGTTCCATGTAAATGACGAAAGCTTAGCCTCAACTGTTGAGATTAAACACAATTAAAGCTTTCATTTCCTTTTAAAATCTAACACAGAAACTGAGGTTATAAAAAAAACTAATATTCAAGCTGATATCGACTTTTAAAATAATAATAAATTCATAAAATTTGACATGTTTTAAATTTTCTCGAGTTTTTTTTTATATTTAATCTCCAGTTTGCGAAATATTTACTTAGCATTTAATTTTAATATGTTCAAAATGACTCTTGATAAGATATCTTCGAGTTAATTCTTTGCACTTACGTTTCGTTGTTATTTATTTGTACTCACGTTTCGTTATTATACAAATAACATTGTTGTTGGGAAAATAATAGGGTCTCTCCGTACTATTACACTGACGAAGAGTCACGTGTATAATAACGAAACGTGAGTACAAATTTAAATAATAATAAAACGTCAGTACAAATAAATAAATATGAATAACTAGAAGATATTCAAAGCCAGCTCATTATGTCTATCAAGGGTAATTTTGAACAGATTAAACTTAAATGTCTTGTCAATATTTCGAAAACAGATTAAATCTAAAAAATCAATAATAACAATAATAATAACATAGATCTCAAGAGTGAAGACCCCATGAAAAGGTTTTATTTTTTATATTCTCGCACGAAATCTATCCCTTTACTAACATTTTCACTTTCCCTAACTTTAACACTGAACGAGGACCTTTTCAAGAGGTTTCGAGTAGAGATATCTTCGGTTAGTTTTATTTTTTATCACAGGCTATCCCCCTGTGAGGGGTGGGAGCAGCGCCCTTGCAAGGAAGTTCTAACAATGACGTCTCCGGACGTGGGATCTCAAAATTCAAACCACATAGCGAGCCGAGGTCAACCTTGACCTTTGGCGACCCTCGCCAAATGATGATCCTACTCAAAGTTCGTACAGCGGAATTTCGTGACAGAATCGCTAAGGATCCACCTGGTGCCTCAATTCAACGAGAAATTACGAGAACCCCGCGTACCAGAATAGAACGAGGGACTTACGTAACACAAAGTTCCCCACTACAAGATTTAGGGGGAGGCGCGAGTTATTTTAAGACCCCAGTAAATAAAGAATTAAGAGCGATGAAAGTGTGTGGATTAACCAGATGATGGGGGCTATTTTGAACGTGATTTTGTATTATCATCAACCAAAAAAATACAATTTTCGCAGTAGAATTCAAATGACGAAATTCGAACGCTTAATGGAAAGAGGAACTTCGAACTTGTGACATTTCAATTACGTTGTGAATTAAGTTAAAATCCGAAGCACAAATTGCTTCTACTTTCAGTGTTTATTCTAGAAGTAGACGTTTGAATTGAAGGTGTTTTTCTCTGGTTGCAATTAATCTTAAGAATTTGTTTAATTCACACTTTTTAGGCAATGATGTAGGTATAGTTCATAGTTTGATTGCAGGATTCACTTGTGAAACGCATATACAAGAGTCATGTTGACCCTAACTGTACATTTAAGATTAGATAGTGTATAGAACTTAGTGATATTAGTGGAGAAGAAAAATTGTATTTAAACGGGAAATATTTTATTTATTCGCGACTTTTACTAAATGCATTATTTTACTATAAAAATAAAATATAAAAATAAAATAAGGGTCTAAGATGGAAAAATGCCCAGAATCATTTAAACCTGTCATTTAGAAACGGTATGTCGACGATTGCTTTGTCCTTTTCAGAGAAAAAGAGCATGTGATTCAGTTCCATAATTATTTAAAGTCAGCATCTGAACATAAATTTCACGGTTGAACATGAATCCAATGACGAATTTAAATTTTTGGACATACACATTACCCGCATTAATAATCATTTATCCACGTCTGTATACCGCAAACCTACCACTATACTAATTGGTACTGATTTCTTCAGTTTTACTTTCCTTAAATTTAAGTATTCTTCCATTTCTTGTAGACCTTTCCGTGCCTACAAAATATGCCCAAACTGGGCTTTGTTCTACCAAGAAAGGAGGACCAACTTGGAACTAGGCTTCCCCCCCCCCCGCATTCATGGAAGATGGATACTGCGAAAAAAGTCCCCCACAGGAGGCTCCCCGGCCAAGCAGTTCCGGCCAAAAGTGAAATATGCCAGACCCTCTTTGCCGAACTAAAAAGTCGCCTTGATAAGATTAATTGAGGTTGGTAATGGCTACATCGCGTTGTGCTCCCAGCTAAAAGATGTAGACGAACTACTCTCAACCAAGGGAACAGCTGCACTTAAAAGAATCGGACTCGAAGCATGCCCCCTTTCCCTCAAGTCGCGACAAATCGAAGCATTGTCTGCAGTAAGATCGAGAGCTGGATCAGGAAACGACCGACAGGAGAGATAAAGGAATAAATGAGGAGAACCCATACATGGGGCAAAATAAGAGAACTCCACGGAGATGGCCATCAAAGCCAAGACAGAGGGACTTCTTGCTTTTAATATGAGAATCCCTTCTGAAAACATAGAACAGGAGAAGTTTCATAACATCCAAATGTGCTTCTCCTGCTACAAATTGGAGACGCATACCAGCTTTAACTGCCCGGACAAAGATAAGAAGAAGTGTTCTGGGTGCGGCCAAAAGGGACACCGGTTTAAAGAATGTACCTCAACCACCAAGAAATGCCTAAACTGTGGCGGCGAACACAGAACCATGGCCCTTAATTGCCCTAAGAGAGGAGAAATAATAAGAAGAAAAGATCTGGTTCTTTCAAATGATGATCACTTGGTTCAGGAATTGACTGTCAGGAAAGGATTGGGAAGTAGTGATCATCAGATGGTTCGTTTTAACTTGGGAATAGTGAAAGATAGAACATCAACAAACTCCACAAAAACTCCAATTTTTTATAGGGAAGATTACATTAAATTACTAAACTTGCTAAATCAGATTAGGTGGGATATGGAATTCAGGGGGAAGAATACTTATGAGATGTGGGACACTCTTAAGACTATACTAAACATAGTCCAGGAGCAGTGTATTCCAATGAAGACTATTAGGAAGAAATGTAGGAAGCCGTTGTGGTGGAATCAGGAGATAGCTAGGAAAATTTCTGAGAAGAAAAGGGCCTAACCATAGATTGCAGAGAGAAAGTACTTTTGACAATTTAAATTATTATAGGTCGACCAGAAATGAGCTAAATAAGATTATTAAGAAGAGGAAAAGAGCGGCAGAAATTAATTTAACTCAAAATAATAATAAAGATCCAAGAAAATTCTTTAGCTATTATAGAATTAATAACAAATCTAAGTGATAAAATCGGGCCTATTAGATATGAAGGGGTTTTGAAAGAATCTGATGAGGAAATAGTAAATGTTCTTAATGATCATTTTTCTTCAGTATTTACACAAGAGAATCAAGATAGATTAATTGATGATAATTCTAGTTCAAGGGAAGTAGTGTTGAATACCGTAAATGTGAACAGGGAAATAATTAAAGGGCTTATATTCAAGTTAAATACTAGTAAGTCATCTGGCCCAGACAATATTCATTCTAGGTTACTCAAAGAAGGTGGAGAGAGTATTGCAGTAACTCTTGAGAAGATATATACCTGATCACTAGAGTTTGGAGAAATAACTAATGATTGGAAATTAGCGAATGTAGGGCCAAATTTTAAAACTGGAAGTAAACAGGACCGAAATAACTTTAGACCGGTAAGTTTAACTTCTATCGTTTGTAAAATTCTTGAGAAGATAGTTAAGAAGGGGATTTCTGACAGTCTAGAGTGTGGTAGGTTAATAGATGGTGCTCAGCATGGGTTTGGAAGAGGTAGATCGTGTTTAACAAATTTACTGGATTTTATGGATTATGTTACTATACAATTAGATAAGGGAGAGAATTTTGATGTAATTTACTTATATTTTAGCAAAGCTTTTGATAAAGTTCCACATAGGAGATTAGTTCACAATTTAAAAATGCATGGGATATGTGGTAAAGTTTTGAATTGGATAACTGGATGGCTGAAAGACAGGAAACAGAGTTGTACTGAATTGGGTGAAGTCACAGTGGAGGGACGTTATCAGTGGCGTACCTCAGGGATCCGTTCTGGGCCCTTTATTGTTCATAGTTTGTATAAATGATCTTGGGGGGGCTGTAAATAGCGGAGTGTCATTTTTTGCTGATGACACTAAATTGGCAGCTGTATTCAAAGAAGTTGAGGGTGGCTTTGAGGTGCAGTGACTTAAATAAGTTGTTGGCTTGGGCTCGGAAGTGGCAGATTGCCTTTAAACTTAAAAAATGCAAGGTTCTTAACATGGGAGGGGGTAATGGGGAATTTGGCTAGGAAATGAGTGGGCATTGGCTGAATTCAGTTGAGGATGAGAGGGACTTAGGCGTAGTAGTAGATAGGTCACTGAAGTTTTCAAAGCAGTGTATTGAGGCAAAAAATAGAGCAAATAGGTGCTAGGATATATTAACAGGAATGTAAGCTATAAGAGTAGAGAGGTTATCCTTAAACTCTACAACTCGTATGTTAGGCTACATTTAGAGTACTGTATACAAGCATTGTCACCACATTTTAGACATGACATCAACCTGCTAGTCAGTACAAAGGAGGGCAACAAAAATAATACCTTCCCTGAAGCACCTTGAATATGAAGATAGACTTAGGGTACTAAATATGTTCTCATTTGAGAGAAGATGTGAGAAGGGAGATATGATTGAGCTTTTTAAAATCGGTTCTGGGATGGATAAGTTGGATTTTAGCAAGTTATTTGAGTTGGAAGGTAGTAATAGGAGTAGGGGTCACCACTTAAAAAATAAAAAAACAGAGGTGCAGGTTGGATATTAGAAAATATTTTTTCACCAATAGAGTGATAGATTACTGGAATAGTTTGCCATCTGAGACGGTAGAGAGTCCAAACTTGAATATATTCAAACGCAGATTACATGATTATATGGAGAGTGAGGGTTAACTTTGGGGGGTATTCTGGTCTCATTCCTGTGGATGAAGTTTTTATTATTGTATATTATGATTGATATGGATTTTGACGAGTCTTGATGATGATGTTTTTTGTTTTTGACACATTCCTGTGTATGGTTCGAATTGTATATTGTAGATGCATGATCTGACACAATCTTATGGATGCATTTTGTGGGTGGGTTTTGACAGATGCGGATGACCTTTGATAGGCCCTTGTGGCTTTTGTCATCCGTGAAATTATATTATGTTATGAAAAGAAAAGGATACGCGAACCTAAAGCAATCAGAGCTAAGCGGCCGCAGCTTCAAAAAGCAGTCTTCAAATTGCAAACCCCACGACGAATCTAAACAGTGAAATGAGCGCGAACATACTAACGTGCATAATTTAGGCTCACATTACGAACATGGGGACACCAGGATGCTATTAGAAGGAACTTAACTCAATGCTCCAAGCCAACAACTTGCCGATAGTCAAGGTGCCCCAAACCCCAGACTCGGCAAAACTTTGAACATGGCAGTCGCCCAAACCAAACCCTCAACCCCAGAAAGTCAAGAGAAACAAATAACACCTGCGGAAGAAACAGAAGAAAGCCAAGATGAAGGAACAAGTACCAACGATTCGCAATCTGAGTCAGAAGAGGAAAGCGAGCCAGTCCACAACACCAGATCGCAAAGAGCCTCTAGAAGCAGGTCCAAAACCCCCAGCCCCATCAAGAAAAATAAAAAAAAGAAAAAACGTATGGAACCAATCAAGGAAGAAAAACCCAACCATCCACCGCCGAAGACAGTCCCTAATAGGGACCCCAGACTACAAAGGTAAACTAACACCTCACAATGCATAGATACAATTTAAGGATGTTGAGCATTAACACCAATGGATGGATGGCAAAAAGAGTGCAGTACGGAAATATTTTTAGAACAATTGATGCCGATATAATCCTAATTCCGCAGCAGCCATTGAGGTAAAAAAAGGAAATCAAGTATAAGCAACTTAGGAACCTAGAAGTCCTACCTCGCAATTGAGGTAGACATGAGCCTGGGGAAAATGGTCATCGCTACGGGATATCAACCCCCGAGGCGCGACTATTTACTTAACCATATTATCACGAGAGGTCCCCAGCGTCAGGGTATACTCGCACTTGGATGAAGCAACGCTCGAGGAGATTGACGAGAAAATGGAAAGACTAGAATACCAACTAATAGAGGCGGAAAGACAGTGTCCGTTCCCCAAACCATGTACCGAATAAAATCTGCGTACAAATGGACGGCTCACATGAAAGGTTTACACCGTGAAGTGAAAGAGTTATATCAAAGCAGCATCAACACAGGAACATCACGTGAAATAATGTACCGTACAAGAGAAATCAAAGAAGAACTTAAGATACTGATCTGCGAATAACAGGAACAAAGGTGGAACGAGGCTATCGATGGATTAGATAGCGAAGTTACTCCAAAGGAATTCTGCACTAAGATCAAAAGGCTCAAAGGAATGCGGCAGAAAGAGAAAATGGAGCTTGAAGATGCCGAGGGTGTACTAAAAGCGGAAGAATACGAAATAGAGGAGATTCTCAGAGAACACTGGGAACATATCTTCAAAATCAGTGAAGAAGATAATGAAGACTTTGACATTGATTTTGAAAATCAAATAATAGACGAGCTAAATGAGATCATAGATAGGACGCATCCGAACCACCAGGTGATCAGGGGAGAAGAAGATGAAGTGAATAAAGTGACGCTAGAACAAATAGAAAGCGCACTTTACTCTTTTAAACAAAGAACACAAAGTCGATGGGGACTTACGAAGCTCAACTTCGTCAAAGCAGCGAGATGCTAAACATCTTCAACGCCTGCTTAAATGTAGGCTACTTTCCCGACGCTTAAAAAACGGCTAAGATGATCTTTATAGCCAAACCTGGAAAAACCCGGATGAGAAAGGAGAGTTATCGCCCAATATCCCTTCTGGAAATTGGGGAAAACTCTTAGAGAAAATCCTAAACAGAAGACTCGTCGATCACTTGGAAGAAAACTCCATATAACAACCAGCAGTATGGCTTCAGGAAAAGGAGAAGCACCGAGATGGCAATAAGTGTCATCACGGAGAAAATCGCACAAGCGAAAAAGGATCGGGGCTATATCGACATCGTATGTAGAGACGTATCCAAGGCATTTGATAAAGTCTGGATAAGGGGTATGCCGTACAAAATCTTACAACTGGGTTTAAACCCCAGGCTCAAGAAGATCCTCTGCGACTACGTTATGGAGAGATTAGCCAATATCAGTATAGGTAACACAGAGCCCCCCCCCCTCTCTCCCTTCCGCTGCCGGCGCAGGATTGCCCCAAGGCGGGTACCTCTCTCCGACTCTGTACTCGATATATACAGCCGACATCCCCGACCCCGTCAACCTCTGGAATCTAAACATTCAATTCGCCGACGATATACGTGAAATCATCGTTGCCGGATATCGCAATGCACCTATGCAAGCTCGCATGACAGCCGATGAAATTAGAATCGTTAACAAATACGAGAAGAGATGGAAGATACGAACCAACCGGGAAAAGTTTAAGATTGTCCCGTCGGGAAGGAGAACCCTAACAGATGTGAGTGAGGGATACACGATATCCCTACACTAATGAGTGCAATGTACTCGGAATGAAAATCACTTCTACCGGGTACAGAAAGCACGTCTCAGATCGGATACTGAAAGCGAAGTCGGCAGGCAGAACCCTGTACACTTTTAGAAACCTGAGCATGAAGAACAAAAGGAAAATATACATGGCACTAATAAGACCGACTCTAATATACCCTTCAGCAACTCTCTTCAGTGCCGCAAAATCGGCGTATATATCCTCACAAAAACAAAAAGAAGGGGAATGAAGAGAACAGAAGTCCTACATAGAGCGGTGAAGATCACTCCGCTTAACTCTCTACTAAAGGAAAGAGCAGAAACCATGAAACAAAAAATTACATCTAAAACCACCGACGAGAATCAGAAGACTCCTAGAAGAAAATCAAAGGAGTCCATGGCAAGCAAGATTTCCAAGCAGCGCCAGCAAGCTTGGAAACGAACTTGTGCCGTTTTATGCATAAGAATACGAAACAAATCTCAACCAATATTACAACCAACAAAGGAAATAACTAACCAATTCGACTCAAAACCTGAAGAAGAACAACTTAACCCAAGAAGAAATAAAAAATAGACAAGAAGAAAAAGAAAAGGAACAAGAAGATAGTACGAAAGTATGAAGAATACAACGAACAAACACAAGACACAAAAACAAACAACTACATCAACACAAGCAATAAGATTAAAACATAACTAACTATATACTCGAAACATAGAAACGAATTCAAAGGCTTGAAATAAAACATAAAACAACAATGACAAAACAAGAAAGAGATTAGTCTGATCACCAGGCAACTTTGCAATATTTGCAACTCTTCTATTTCCTTACTCTTTCCTTACTCTTGTACACTACTATCTCCCACGCACACATTTTTCACCACTTTTCCTACAATACAAATACAATTTTATTCCCATAAACAATATATCTATTAAAACTTTTCTCAACCCTAAAGAAAAACTCTCCAAAATGCTTCGGTCCTCATTAATTTACCAATTCTCGTGTGCAGGTTGCCATAACTGCTACGTGGGTAAGTCCACTCTCCAACTCCAAGTGAGGGTTAGTAAGCATCGAGGTTTCTCCCACTAAACTAACAGACCATTAACATTTCTTCCATTCGAAACCATTCCATGTCTTGCAATTCACAAATTTCAGACGCTGAATTCTCTATTTTTGATTCTAGTCATGATCTAGATATTATTTCTAAACTCACCCTTAAACTCAACTACCAACAATCTTAAACTCCCTCATTAAATATTTGAAATACAACCAACTATTACCGTCATAAACTACCAACTAACTTGCCACCAATAGTTATTTAAATCAAATTTGCCCCCCATTCACCACAGTCTGCTCAGGAACACCATCCTATACAGGGACCTCTGCCTGGTTAGCCAATTTTCTAATTCTTATTAATTTACTTAATTAATTGTTTTTTTTTGTGTTTGTGTTTACCTTTGTTTTTGTGTAATATTTATTCTATTTTTTGTAAAATTGACAGAATACGCTGTTGATGATGTACACAGTGGATGTACGAAACGTTCAGATTTTTCCATTAAATGTTCCAATTGGTCGTGTTGGCTTTACTGTTCGTATTGCGTTTGCGCTTCCCGAGGAATTGGCCCATCAGCTCGATTATATATATATATATATATATATATATATATATATATATATATATATATATATATATATATATATATATATTAAATAATCTATAGCATTCAGAATCTGATATGTGGTGTAATAAATGCTCCCCCTATAATTTTATCTTCTAAAATTCTACAATTATTTCTAACATTTAAAAATTCCATCACCAAAATACAGAATTTAATTTTGCGGGAAACACAGTATTAGAGACTGGACGCCCCGTGCTATTTTGCATTTATTTTTCCTCCATACATCTGACATTTCACATTTCTAATCGAGAAGAGAGAGTTTTACAAGAATTTAAAATGTAGATAGACTGAATAAATTTATTTATGGGAGTCGAGTCCGCACCGGAGCACAACCACGAAATCACCGCCCCCGCCCCCCCCGCGCCCTCTCGCAACTGCAAAATCGGATAGGTCTATTTTGAAGCTAGAATTTTTGGTTAAGATTAAGCCACCCGCACATGGCTAATGGAGTCGTTACTAGTGTGGCGGTGGTAGTATAGAAGCGAAAATTAATGGACGCATATTCACAAAAAGTTTCAAAGGTGTGAAATTTGAGAGAGTGAAAAAGTGGGGGATGTATGTATGTACAAAGCTAATGTGGGAACGCAACTCTCCTAAGTCCACCGGTGTTAGGAAACGAGGTCGGCACGACTCTTTGATGTTGATTAAAGGGTGGAAAACGTCGCCTCAATTCACTGGTGGGGAGAGTAGTCAATTCAGTGGTGGGGAGAGTAGTCAATTCAGTGGTGGGGAGAGTAGTCAATTCAGTGGTGGGGAGAGTAGACAATTCAGTGGTGGGGAGAGTAGTCAATTCAGTGGTGGGGAGAGTAGACAATTCAGTGGTGGGGAGAGTAGTCAATTCAGTGGTGGGGAGAGTAGTTTAGAATTTGAGGTTTGTGGGATTGTGGGACGAAACTTGGTCACCCACTTTGATTCCCTAAGGAGTACCATCCATTCCTTGGTGTGGTTTAATTCAGGGAATATGGTTGGCAACCATTGATTCAACCACAAGAGGGAAAGTCCCTCCAATGAGCTGCGGTGTTTTGTGATTAGATGATAAATGGTTTCTTATGGTTCAAACCACTTTGAATGGCTAAATGAGGCTTGTGCCCCTAGATGGCGCTACCCAGCGCCAAATCCGATGGCAGATTTGAAATCTCCAGGGTAAGTAACCATATGCCCCATGGTCATATGGGTCATTTCATGGCTCTAAATGGGTACAAATCAATTTTACTCCTTTTTAAAAATGAACTTTAATCCTCTTGAAAAGAAAAGCGACGCCTAGACCTGGCGCTTCGCCGCAAGTAAAAACAACCCGGGATTTTGACACGAACGAACAAGTTTGAACTTGTGAAACAGAGTTCGTGATCGCCTCGTGCTCGGAGAGAGAGGGGACTCAAAACTATCTGCATAACACTTCTTATATTTTTAATGAATTTTGTTTCGGAAGTTACTTAACCAATTAATTCGGAAAGGGTTGTAGAACAAAGTGGCAACTATATTAATGCTATTGTATTTTTCCAAAGTGGTAACAACTTTCGACATGACCTATTTCATAAACGATCTTGAGTCGAATTTATTTTGTGAAATTTTAAAATTAGCTGATGAGGCGAAACTAATGTACTAGGGTGAAATATCAGATTGACTATGAAAACTTGAAAAAAGACTTGGATAACGTAGACAAATATTTGGAAAGATGCAATTCAAGGTTGGCAAGTGTAAAGAAATGCATATAGGTTACTATATTCTACGAAGAGTACTATAGGGGTGGTCAAATTCTAAACAGTCAACATGGAAAGGAATTCATGCCTTAATCACAAATGATCTAAAACTTTCGAGAGAATGAATTCACTGCAGCATCCCCAAAGTCAAATAAGGGACTAGGATGCAATGCAGCTAGATATTTTGTATTTAAATTAAAATTTATTATTCTCCCCATATATAAAGCGCTTGTGTGACCTCAATTTGAGTATATGGTACAATTATGGGCGCCATACACGCAAAATAACATTGTAATATTGGAACTCATCGAACGTCGAGCGACAAAATTAATTCCTGAACTCAGAAATAGATCGTACGGAAAAAGGCTGAGGCACCTCAATTTATTTTCACTGAAAATTATGACTCAATATTTGAGGTAGTAAACAAACGATTTAAGACAGCGATAACACACAATTTCTCTTATAAAATAACACAAACTTGGAATGACTTAGCTATGAATATCATCGAAAACAGTACAGAAATAAGTTTTTAAACTAATTCGTTATCTATTCTCTCTTCCTTTCACTTATCCTTCACCCCTGACTTACATCCTTTTCCCTTTTTTTATCTATCCTCGAGTTGATCTCAAGGTCTTTGCCGGTGCATAATTCTCTGAACCATGATTCAATTTCCAGATAAATCCACAGCTCTTCTCTCTACCCGAAATATTTGCCTGAAGCTCAATTCCCTCACATCACCTTTGTTTACTTATTTTATTACCCTCCTTCCCTGTTTTCTTATTCTTCGGTTTCCTGAAAGCGGGAACTCCTGCTACCCTTTGCTGCTTCAACAAATACCGAGGGTGAGAGACTGGATCCAGCGAGACACTCGAAATAATAAGTTTCGCCAGTCGGCTACGGCACGGATGTGGGGAGAACACCTCGAGGGGCGTTGAATTTTTAATCGCACACTGACTAATTCGCAAGATAAGACCATCCATTCCTCACGCATCTTCTTATTACACATAAATCATTATTATTATTAGAAACATTCTTCTCATTATTATTAGTATTACTGTTTCTTTAAAATGATCCAGCAGGGGACCGCGAAATAGAAAAAGGATGAAAATCACTTTTCGAGACGGACTCACCTGGCCATCATTTTGTTTATTTAGTTGGGTTTTTTTTTTAAATAAATAAAGGAAGAAACTAGTGATTCTAACTTGTGTCTGCGGCGCTTTGCACCCCCATAAGACTTAACTGGTTCATGGAAGATCTTGCTACCCGTCTCATTCCGCAAGAGAGGTACGATCCTTAGAATTGATGCTTTGCTTGCTCTGGCATCAATTTGGTAAATCAGTTTTTCTTCTATAAATCCCATTCCACCGTTGATCAATACCAATATTCGCCTTTTTTTCTTGTGTCGCTCCACTTCAATATTTCGTCGTCGTGTGGGGGCTATTGGATTGCACAAGAGTAAGATGAATCCTCTTTTGAAACATATAACCTCTTGTGTTTTTTTCTGCCCTTTTCTCTACCTTCTTTCTTGTCTTGTTATCAGTTCACTCTCATCCCGTTTTTGAAATAAAGGTAAAGGGGTGTTTACCCACCCCAGTGTCCTTGCATGACTTCGTGAAGATTTTGGATTTATCCCTGTCGCTTTTGAAGTCAACTTCATTTTAACATTTCCTACGAACTTGCGTTTAAATCTATCGACTTCCAGCCATTCCACCACGCTGCAATGGAGCCAAACTCAAAGAGAATAATTTAAAAGGCTTCTATAAATATCCTCGGAGTAATTATCAACAAACAATTGCACCAAATGAACGTGTAGAGTAATTGTGGGGAGAAATGGCGCCAATACAGGGGGCTCTTTTGGTGCGTAAACTTACAAATGGGCACGCAATGGGACATACAAAAGATAATTGTTTTAATTCCTAATTGGTTTTAGATTGCTTTCTTCCATAACGCCTTACAAATGCGAGATACAGGGGTTACACAGTCTCCTCTGTACGCTGGCAGGTATTGTATGAACTGCAGTTTTAGAAGAAAGGGGGAGGGAAGTTTGGAAAAGTTCTCGTCGGAAGATCAAAAGTTAAATGATTCTCAGACGCGTTTTAGACTCCGACCAAAATTCAAGATACAGAGGTCTAAGGAGGAGAGAGGTCAAACTTCCCCTAAAACAGACACGCTTACCTCATGCCAGGAGGAAAAACAAAATCTTTATTTATTTACTTAGTAAGCGAAACCCGGCGAGGAATTTCCCCTAGATTGCTTTTGAAAATGTGCAACCCTTGTCTATTATCTTGCTGGGGTGGTGACTACCCCCCTTGATGACCCATCAATGCTGGATTTTTTTTTAACCGTCAAAATTCTTTGGTTATTTTCCCCAAAGGATTTACATGGAGAGGCGTTTCGTTACCCCCCCCCCCACCCCCGTCCAACCCCTACGCATGCACAAAACTCCTTTCACGGCATCTCCCAACTCTTGAACTTGATCACGTCATCTTCCAGATTTCCCAGCCTCTTACCCATTCCATACGTGCCCAAGAGATTAAATCTAACCCACCCATATCACAACCTGCATACATGCATGTATACACACCTGCGTGTATACAATAGCCGCTTTAATGACGGAGCCGTATTAGGTCTCTCGAGATCCTGGGATGATGAGTAAGAAGCGCCAGCTAGGAGTCGGTTACCAATTAAGCCCCATTAGACCAAGGATGAGGTTCTATCAATGTCATAAATGAACTCCCCTCCCCCACCCGTTCATGCTCATCCATGTGCCTTGTATGAGTGGGCGGGTAGAAACCCTGTCGAAGAATGCTATTTTGTTGTTTTAAGGAAGAGTCGTCTCAAACACGTAAGGATTTAGTGAACCGCCCAGGAATTATCCCAAAATAAAAATATATTTTAAATTTAACAATTAACTACAAAAAAAAAAACAGTAAAAATATTTATATTGACCTCATAAGTTAACCGAGGCTAAACAAGCTTGCAACTGGTCCTATTACAATATCTATTCATGACAAAAATAAAAAATAGGTTCCACATATAAAAAAAACAATTGCCGATTAGTTATTTTATCGTGGCCCTTTTAGATTAACGTTAAACATCAAATTAAATTACACTCTTCTTCTAGTAAATATGACGGGGTTCACGCACAATTGTTTCTACTTCATTTAAATCGAGTACCGTAATAAACTCATACTAACGCAATACGAATATAAATGGTCATTCTAACTTACATGACATATAGGATCAGGGGTTGCTGGATGTCACTAGATGGATTTTTCCGAGCTTCTTTTTTTTACGGCGAGCGGCTGGAGTCTTTTTTTCTTTTACGAGATAAGGTGGAGAGAAGGGGGGGAGGGGGCGATGTCAACTTCTTATTGCAACTATGCCTCCTGTTACGTTTAAAAGACGGAGAGAGGTGTTGTGCTCTCTAGCCCAAGGATGCCTTTTCTGGATGTTCTTGAAGCCTATTTGTATCCTAGGCTGGGGGACTGGTTCTTCTCCTCTCACTCTTGCGGAGCTTGCGCTGTGAGAGTCACTCGAGTGTGAGGAGGTTTTCTTTTCTCCAGTCAGACTTCCTCTAAGTCTGTAAAGGATTCTTCGGTATGGCACCGATGCAAAACTTAACGTTCTATGTTAATTTGGAACTGGGGAAAGGATCGATCTTCTCGAACTGATCCTTTAGCGTCTCTCCTCGAATTAATCTTTACTGGGTGAAGGATCGATCTTCTTGAACTGATCCTGTATCGTCTCTCCTCGAAAAATCTTTACTGGGTTAAGGATCGATCTTCTCGAACTGATCCTCTATCGTCTCTCACCGAATAATCTTCTAGTTATATCGAAAGTGGGCGAAGGACTGATCTTCTCGAACTAGTCCTCTACCGTCTCTCACCGAATAATCTTTTATCTTTCCTTCAGGGGCTTATTTATAGGCTGGCGACCGCCCCATCTAAGGGGCGAAGCCGCAGAGGGGAGAACGAGGGGTGAGGAGGTTGGCCCCACGGTGCCCAAGTCGGCTTGTTAATTAGAGACACCACGAACCGTCACTATCCTTGGCGTTTCTTTTGACAGGCACCGCTTTTTGGTGACTTATCCACGGGCCTACGGATCTCGTAAGTAATTAGATCTTTTGAACGCTGCTTAAGGACCTTTGGTGGTCAACTTAGCACAGTGGTTCGCTCCGGCTACCTATGCGGCGGGGAGATCAAAAAGGGTAGGCAGTTAGACGGTTATTTCACCGGCTAACGTTCCAACGACTCTCCTCATGTGGCTCGATTCTCTTGCTTTCTCTTGCTTGCTTTCTCTTGGTCCTCCGGGAGGCTTTATGTTCCAATTCCTCTACAAACCCCATCCCGTCTTCGTGGGGGTGGGGGAGTAAAAGGCAACTAAACCCGGATAGCGGCTACTAACATGGAAAGTCGCGTGAGACGCAAGGAGATAATGGGCGGGATGTTACGGTACATTAGAGGAAATTTTCCGAATTCATTCCTCAGTTAGATGGGTCGGTTGCCCCTGACCTTCGCCTATGTGGCAGTCTTTCCTCTTCGCGCTATTAAAACACACCATCAACTCCCACAACCACCATAGCAACAACAAAATCACCATCGCCTTTGCCGCCAAGTCCCATAATCATACGATCGTCAATTTCTTTCACACAGCCACATCCCTCCCTTCCATTAGTATCCAGGCATTTTCCAAACCATTCTGATACGGGGAGTGGCAAAATCTCGTTAGTGGCGGTATTAAATACATATTAAATACCCGATTTGGAGTGAGAGCGAGTGAGATAAAATACCGTGGTCATTATGGCCGCCCAATCATTTTGGGCGGCCGCTCGACAAACGGGTTCGGTCGCATCTCGGAGACGCTATTAGGAACTCATCTCCATCTTCAGCCACACAATCGATGGGCCTTGGAAACTAGTCTAATATCATCCAAGGATATTACGGCGCTTCCTCCTATTTATATTCCCTATTAGTTCTTAAGTCAATCGTATCTCAGAGGAGGAATCCGATCGGCTTCCCTCGAAAGGTGTTTAGAGAAGGCCCAAAAAGGAGGGAGGGGGGGGGGGGCTATTGGACGGAAAATCTCCGGTATACATATATAAAGTTGGCAGGGAAAAGAAAAGTGTGTGGTGTAAATATTTGGGGGAGAGGGAATGGAGAGCGTAATGATGAAACTTTTGAGATTCATGTTAGGCACTACGAGACTGAATGTGGTGTGTGATGAAGCAATGTGTTGCTGTAAATAGCTAAATTCTTATCATATCGGACGCGACCTGGTCACAACAGGGCGAGCACATATAACGCATCGGTTTTTATTCTAACTTGTAATTTATCATCATCTTCAACACCAAAACAACCAACCCCTACCACACACACCTTTTCGTCCTATTAAGCACAAGACCACCCATCATTCTTTCACAGGTCTCATCTCGTCCGTGGGCGGAAGGGCCCTCACAAACCCCCTTTCATGCACACCCTTCACACACAATATCACCCACTTCCTCTCTTACACTCTCATCCAAATAATCGTCCCACCCTTGTCCCGGTCTCCCGGCCTTCATCACGCCCCCACTTTCTTATCTTCACTTCACAAGTTAATTTCCATACATAAAAACCTAAGAAACCACAAGAGGAAAAATGGCCCCTGAGTCCACTAAACTCCCCCCTTCCCATCCCTAGCGCGCACACAGGGTTTTCCACATGGCGTCATCGGCCCTGGGGGAGAGAGGGAGAGACGAACGTCCGATGATGTGGTCTAAACGATCGGACCAAATCGAAATCAAAGATTTGTCGGTCGTGGCTTTCCATCATTCGGGAGACGCTCCGGCTCCGAGATGTTGCGGTGAAGGGAAAAAGGAGGAAGCGAAGATGTTAAGCGGAAATCGGGCGTTGCCATAAAACACAAACAATCCTAAGATGTTCCTGTTTTCTTTTACCACAGGGTTGTATCCCCCTCTCCCCTTCCCTGGCTGCAATTTCATTTGCGAGTTGGGCACTCCTTTGAAAATGATTTTTTTTTTCATTTTCTCAAAGGTATAAGCAAATGAAAAATGGAAGAGGTAAAATGGAAATTGAAAGTTGACAGAAACACTCGTAGCAGCTCTTGCCTAAATGGCTTAAATAAACGGGGTAGAATTGAGATTTGGTCAGTTTTCAGTCAATTCTAAGAGAAGATTAAAAGTCAATATTTGGAAACAACTTTAGTCAATCCCCCTCGAAAAATTCAAAACAGAGAGCAGGTCCCTTACCCCCAAAATGGTTCGGGGGATTTCCAATGCATCCTCTCGGCTCCAGCATTCATGGTTGGAGGAGTTCGTTAATGGGCTCCCTTACCATTTCCCCCTGCATTTCTTTGTCTGATCTAACCCAACTTCCCCTGTCTAGCCATATGTTGGTTACCGCTAGGACGCCCTCCTTCATTTTCCCAATGAGTGAGGACTGACCTCGTTGATTAGATAAAATTCTTTCTCATCTTCAATTAAACAAACCCTCGAACACCATAAGGGTCAGTTAACCTCCTAGATTTAATCTTAAGTAGTTGCTTGAGGACTAGTATGTCAAATGTATAGATCAACAAAAATGGTTCCAAAAGTCACTATATTTTTATAGTTTCAGAACATATGCTATGGGTTGTAGTTTCCATTATTAAAGGCTAGTATTGAAACTAACTTTATTTATGGTGATTTAAAATTACACGGATAATAGTAATTAAATATGTAAATACCCGCCGGAAAAAGAAAATAGATACAAGATTTCGCTAATCCAGACCCACTCAATGAAGAAGCAAGTTAAATTGGTACGCAGATACAAAATGATCACTCGCTTCTCCTTCGACGAAACGGGACGAACAATTCTTCATAAACAAATCGCCATTGCTAAATATCCGCTGAAAACAATTTTCCCTCACTTGAAAGCAAATTATGGCGCATTTTTTAGCGATTCATTAAGTTAATATGTCGGTTCGTAGATCGGTCGGTCGGATGGTAACCATTTTACTTTTCAATTAGTTTTTTAGCAATAACATCGTAACTATTCGGCCGATTCTAACGAAATTTGAAATCTTTATGTTGTTTTACACTCTTTTGAATGATATAAATGTCAAGGTTCCCCCAAGGTTACTCCTGGAATTATTAAAAGAAAATTAACTATGGGTCGGATTGCCCCACTTGATGAAGGTTTTGAAGGTCGTAAGGTCATAGGTCAGAAGAATTGAGAGCATGCGACTTAGGTCTGTTGACCTCGTTTCATAAATATCGCTCAAAATTGATGAAAACACATTAAGTGATGTGATATTCCGTCCTTTGAGGAGGGAAGCGAATTAAGAACAAAATAGAGTTAACCATAAGTTAAAACGTTGCCTGAAACATCATAGATACGACTAGTCTAGAGTTAACCAGTGAGACATACTAGGCCCTTGGTTATGGACTTAATTTCTCGCTACCTAACAACCCTAATGGTGTCACTATTACGAATTCCTTTGCAAGAATCAAGTGATAGTCCGCGATGGTACCTCCCATTGCTAAAGGTATTTATATGTGTCTGTACACCCCCTCTCATCACAACCACCACCCACTGAGTTTGACGTACTATTGACACATTTTGGCCGGATTGTTATTATGAATCCAGGTTTGTTTACCTTTTACCCTTTTATTATTAATTTTATCAAATATTAAAATGGTGTAATGTGGTCTGTCCACCACCCTCCCTTTGTTATAGTATATAAGATGAATCCTTCTATCTTTTCTTCTTTTCCTGAATGAAGCCGGTTTATTAAAGGCAAAAGCGAGCGGAATGTTTTCTTTTTCCTCCAGGCTGGTTTACATACTTGATTCACGCGAGAAATGGGAGTGAGCTTCATATCAATAATTAAATTTAGCCACTGAGCACTTAAAATTTTATAATCACATCAATAATGTGGTCGGTATTGTTAATATTATGTGTTGGTATAAGTTTTATCTCTATAGTCCAGCTCTACGGCGGATCTCTTGGTCCGCCTGTATTTTTTAACCAATTAATGCAACCTAACATTTGTGCTCTTAAGAGTCTCCATTAATGCAAGATAGTTGCAAACAATAAACAAACGCAAAACAAAAGAAAATTGCTTTGTATTTTCAGGTGGTGCGAACACATAATGCAAACCAGGCAATGGCTTCGCCGGAGCTTTCGGTTCGCTACTAAGATTAAAATTTAAAATCTAACAAAAGCAGCCATGGTTGTTAAATTTTGATAAATTTTCTGAACTTCGCCAATTATAATAATTTTAAAAAGAAACTCTAAACTAAATTTCCCCCCTTTCAAAATATCACGTTGATAAAATAGTTATAGAAAAAGATATATAAAAATAAATTTTCTGAACTTCACCATTTGTAATTCTTTGGCTTTTAATAAAATCGCAAAATTTCGATACTTATATTTGTTTCTGAACTTCACCATTTTGTTTTTTGATATTATAAAAGAATTATTAGAAATAACTTTGATAATAAAACATAAGTCATAACCAAACTAACATGAAATTATTATTCAAATACTCAAAAAAAAACCCTTCTTAAATTATAGTTAGTGATGATGATGGTGATGATGATGATGATGATGATGGTGATGATGATGATGATGATGGTGATGATGTTTACCTTAGAAGTAAAATTCTCTAAATTCAAGGTTTCATACTTAAAATTAGCTCAATGCAGACATTGAATTATTATATTATCTATCTTCTATATTTCAGCAACGTAATATTTTGAAAGGGGGGAAATTTAGTTGAGAGTTCCTTTTTAAAATTATTATGATTGGCGAAGTTCAGAAAATTTATAAAAATTTAACCATGGCTGCTTTTTTTAGATTTTAAATTTTAATCTTAGTAGCTAAGCGCAAGCTCCCTCGTAGGGAAGCGTGGCAACAGCCTTCCAAAATGTGGTTCAAGGAAGTTTTCGTTTCACGATGTTCAGCTAACACAGTAAACATTTTTCCCTTTTGTCAGAGATATTTATTGATTTAGGGACTCTCTTTCCCCTCCGCTAAAAGGGAAAGTCAGGAGGGATTTACTATTAATGCTAGACTATATATCAGTGAACCATTAGATTCAGTGAAAAAATTCGTTCTAATTTCAATATTACACCGAATAGATGATTCATTTTAAAGTAATTTAATTAAAAAACCAAAGGCTAAGGGAGTCGTACCCTGGCAGAAATTCGACTCACAGGATAGATAGGCCTAGCAAGCCACTGTGGTCGTAAAACGACAGGAGAGCTCAAACGGAACAGATAAGAACATAAGAAGAACATAAGAAAAGAAGGAGACTGCAAAAGACCATTCATGGCCTACACTTGGCAGCTCCTGTTCCAGTCAACACACAAAAGATTTCTTACCAGAGAAAAGTCATCAACATTGTCACCCTTTACAGGAGTTCGTCAGATCTAATCTACAATATACATAAAATGCATCCAGAGGATTATGTCCATTCATGCAACCGCAAAATATAATCTCCCCACTCCTTAGAAAAATATATACATATGTACATAAAAAAGTCAGTCCCATCTAGCAACTTCATCCATATATTTATCTAATCTATTCTTAAAACTACCTAGAGAGGAGGCTTCTATCACATGTCTAGTGAGCCTATTCCATTCATCTACCACACGATTTGTAAACCAATTCCTCCCAATCTCCTTCCTAAACCTATACTTATCAAGCTTAAACCCATTGCTACGTGTCCTGTCATGTTCACTAAGTATAAGAACCTTACCCAGATTCCCTTTATTATATCCTTTTACCCATTTGAAGACTTCAATTAATTCCCCTCTGACTCTTCTCCTTTCCAATGTAAGTAGATTTAGTTTTCTGAGCCTTTCACCATAAGGTAAGTTCCTTAGCCCACCAATCATCTTTGTTATCCTTCTCTGCACAGACTCAAGCAAATCAATATCCTTCCTATATGGTGACCAAAATTGTAGTGCATAGTCTAGATGAGGCCTAACTAGCGCCAGATACAGTTTTAGAATGACTTCAGCACTCTTATTGCTTACACTCCTCCTAATGAATCCCAATATCCTATTAGCTTTATTCTTAGCATTTAGGCATTGCTTTCTAGGACGAAGGTCTGAACTTACCAAAATACCCAAGTCCCTCTCACAATCGGTCCTCCCTAAAATTCTCCCATTTAATTTATAACTATTCAATGGATTATTTCTACCTATACTAAGTACACTACATTTGTCTATGTTAAACTTCATTTGCCATTTCTCGGCCCAATTGGACAGAATGGCCAATTCCTCCTGCATTACAAAAGCACCAGAATCAGCCCTAATGGCCCTACCTAGCTTAGTATCATCAGCAAATTTACTCAGGTCACTACTTATACCTATGTCAAGATCATTAATATAAATTAAGAATAGCAAGGGACCCAAAACAGATCCTTGTGGAACTCTACTGCTAACACACCCCCACTCAGATTTAACTCCATCTATACTAACTCTTTGCTGTCTGTCACCAAGCCATGACTGAATCCACCTAAATATACTACCATCGATCCCGTGTGCTTTAACTTTGCTCAGAAGCCGTAAGTGTGGCACTCGATCAAAAGCCTTACTAAAGTCCAAGTATAAAATATCATAGTTTTCATCATTATCTGCTGCTTCATACACCTTACTATAAAAAGACAGCAAATTAGTCAGACAGGATTTACCCTTACTAAAGCCATGCTGTGATTCTTTTATCAACTTATGCTTATCCAAGTGATCTCTAATATTCCTTGCTATAATAGATTCCATCATTTTCCCTACCACTGATGTCAAACTTACTGGTCTGTAATTAGACATATTTGTTTTATCCCCTTTCTTAAATATAGGTATCACATTGGCTTTCTTCCATACCACTGGCACAATGCCACTCTCCAATGATTTTCTAAAGATGCATGGTAGGGGCTCACTTAACACATCCTTACATTCTTTCAAAATTCTAGGAAAGACCTCATCAGGACCGGGTGCTTTACTACTTTTGATTTTATCAATTTCCTTTGTCACTATCTCCTTTGTGATCAAGATATCCTTTAATTTCTCTTCATCATTACCCCGAAAGATCATTGACACCTCGGGTATATTTAGAGTATCCTCCTGTGTAAATACTGAGAGAAAAAAGTCATTTAGCATTCCAGCCATTGAGTCCCTATCACTCACTAATTCTCCATTGGAATCTATAAGTGGGCCTATTTTATCTCTAACCTTAGTTTTGTATAATTGATAAAAACTTTTAGGATCTTCCTTTACCCTATTTGCCACTTTAATTTCATAATTTCTCCTTGCTACTCTAATTAACTTTTTAACATCTCTTGCTAGTTCATTATATCTCGGCCTTAAGTGATCCTCTCCATTTTTTATTTTCCTATAAATGCCCTTTTTAATGCCAATATAATGCTTAATTTTATCTGTCATCCATTTTGGGTCATTATTTTTAGTCCTAATCTCCTTATATGGAATGTTAATCATCTGACCTGTAATTAATTGCTCAATTATTCTTTCATACTCCTCTTCAATTGTAATCTCCTCCTCCTGGTGATTATTGTCTCCACTAACTGATATCATTTCATTTCATTGCCTGGTTTCTGTACAACTGCCTCCAGGTAAGTTCTTAGCCCATTATAATTTGCTCTTCTAAAGTCAGGAATTTTAACATTGTTCATGCTACTATCAATACCATTTAATTTCATCTTGAATCTAATTTCACAATGGTCACTATTACCCAAATTTCCTCCAATCTCAGTATCCTTAATAACTTCTTCCCTATTTGTCAGAAATAAATCCAGTATATTATTACCTCTAGTGGCTTCGTTAATAATCTGCCTCAGAAAATTATCTTGGACAACATTAAAAAATTCCTCAGCCTCCTGATCACCCAAAAGAGCTTCCCAGTCTATATTTCTGTAATTAAAATCGCCCATTATACACACATGCTTACTTTTACATGCCCGTTCTATCTCCTGCCACAGAAGATTTGAAGCTTCCTTACTAAGATTTGGTGGTCTGTATAATAATCCTATGACAAGCTTGTTTTTACCTTCCTTTACATTTAGCCATAATGACTCTGTGTTATCATCTATTTTAATTGTACTGTTTACACAACACTGGAGATTATCTTTAATACGTAGGTGAGTCAAAAAGTTCTCAGACAAATGGCATAAAATTTTTATTTGTAATAATACTGTAATCATTTTTCTACATAAGCTCCATTAACATCTATACACTTTCTTAATCTATGAATCCAACGGTAAAGACCATCTTTGTAGAATTCACGGGGTTGTCTCTGGCACCAAGTAATGACCTGCTTTTTTGCTTCATCTAATGATTGAAACCGGGTTCCTTTTAGGTGTCCCTTTAAATTTGGTTAGATTAGGTTAGGTTAGGTTAGGTTAGGTTAGGTTAGGTTAGGTTAGGTTACCTAACCTAACCAAATTTAAAGGGACACCTAAAAGGAACCCGGTTTCAATCATTAGATGAAGCAAAAAAGCAGGTCATTACTTGGTGCCAGAGACAACCCCGTGAATTCTACAAAGATGGTCTTTACCGTTGGATTCATAGATTAAGAAAGTGTATAGATGTTAATGGAGCTTATGTAGAAAAATGATTACAGTATTATTACAAATAAAAATTTTATGCCATTTATCTGAGAACTTTTTGACTCCCCCTCGTATAAATAATAACCCCTCCTCCTCTCTTCCTATTCCTATCTGTATGGAACATGTTAAAGCCCTCAATCTCAACCTCAGGTTTGAAGTGATTACCTGCCAAATCAAGCCATGACTCTGTTATCGCAATTATATCAAAATTCTCTTCACTCGCTAACGCTCTTAAGAGATCTATCTTATTCCTTATACTCCGACCATTTGTGTAGTATATTTTTAAGGTTTTTTTATTATTCCCATCTTCATTGCATCGTGCTTTTTTATTCCTAGTTGACTGCTCATTCACTTGTGCATTAGTTCCCCTATAACGCATCAGTATGCACTCCTCCCTAGCTATTCCTCTATCTCTGCATCCCTTCCATTTCCTACACCTGCCCTCTATTCCTGTTATTCCCTTACCTCTAACAGCTTCTAGTTTCCCACCCGTAAGGACCTAGTCACACTATCCAGCTCCCCCCATAGAACCTCAACACCTGCCCGACTAAGATGGAGCCCATCCATCGCATACAACCTCCTATTCCCGTAAAACCCACCCCAGACATCTACAAACACCAATCCTAACTCCTCACACAGTCCTTTCACAAATTCATTCAAACCAATTGCACGCGACAACCATTCTACCCCCACATCCAATCTCGGAAGCACGCCAGAAACAACACCTTTTACCCTGCTTTTACTCATCCTTTCAACTAACCTTTTATACTGCTCACGTAACTCACATGTACCCACCTTCTTTACATCATTCACTCTCACATGCGTAATCACAACTACATCCCTCTCACACCCAGAAACCAGCCTATCATACCTCTCACAAACATCACTTACACCAGCACCCGGCAGACAAACTCTCATTCCCTTCCACTTGCTATCACTCAACTTCCTATCTAAATACCTAATCTGAGAGTTACCCATCACTAGCACCTCAGTCATTCTCCTATTCTGTCTTGGCCTAACATTACCCTCCCTCCTGCTCTCAGTCACAAAACCACCCATCCTGCTTTCATCCACAATCACACCAGGCAAATCACTTTCACACTCTTCCTCTCTCAGGACATTGAATCTGTTAGTCAACCTAACAGGTTTTATGTCCTTCCTTTTCAAACACCTAATCTGTCCTAACTTATCTATCCTATCCATTTTCACCCACCATTCATCATCACTCACAACTTCCACACTGTTCCCAGTCCTAGCCCTATCTTCCACCCTCTTAGCACTAATCTCACCCTTCAATCGCACACTTGCATCTCTTCTCACCTCAAACACCAAATCATTCAACCTCCTAACCTCCACTTCCAGAAAACACACACGGCATTCAGTTACATTCACTCTCCTTTCAACTCCACATGCATCACACACCACATACACACTACTTTCAAACGGCATGCTCTCACCATCTATACAAACAGCCATACTCTCAGAAATTTACTAAGGACAAAGTTAACACTCACCAAAAAAATTCTTGCTCAGGATTGCTGCCAGTTATCTTCCCCAAAAGTATTAATCACTAATGTATTTATTACATAGTGATTGATGTATTAAATAAATACAAGAAAAACTACACACCCAAATCAGTATTATATCCCAATCTTACAATGAGAATCAGGAGCTTCCTGTAAGACAACCTTCCAGAACAAAGCCAGACAGCCAACGATCAAGGGGGTCACGAGAAGAGATGGAATAAGAAATACAGTAATAAGAGCAGAGCTTAAGGTAGAACCCTTATTGAACTTCATTGAGAACAGAAGATTACAGTGGTATGGACACGTAGGTAATGAGAATGGACGAAGGAATGAATGCATCCCCAAAAGAGCACTGCTATGGATCCCCCAAGGAAGACCAAGAAAAAGATGGATCGAAGGAGTACAACAGGCCCTGGCACGAAGAGGAACATCCCTGCAGAAGGTGTAGGAGGGAAGAAAATTTGATGATCGCACGGAATGGAGACGGTTCCTTAAGAGCTCGCCGACTGACAGATAGTTGCTCTCTACCAGGCGGATGGTGAGAATATATTTTTGCTATTCATGATACAAGAAACATTTGATTACTGATAACGAACAAAAGTAAAGACGATTACATTTCGAAGACAATTAAACCTATAAAAGTTTAGATAATTTAAATCTAGAATTTAAATCTAAAGAAAAAAATAGTTTTATTTAGAGAATATAGAATTATTACTATTACGAGTAGCAGTATGTTTCTTAGATTGAGCTTTTAGTTGGCGAAGTATCTTTTTCGAGTTGAAATCAAGACCTTTTAAAATGTTTACCTTTGAGAGAAGAAACTTGGGACTTTTAATATGGAGTTCGTGTGTTTTTTTCCCGACGTTTCGTTAAATACTATTAATTTCTTCAGAGAAATTAAAGCCTTACAATTTCCCACTTTCTATTTTTTTTTTATTTAAACAAGGGAAAACAAACGAGCGAATAATAGTCCAAAAGATTTTGAAGAAAGAAAGAAGTTGCACAGAAATTGGTGATGTTAGGGAAACTGAATGTGCGAAGGGTGGGAGAGTTTAAAGAAGAGACTATTGGAAACTCACCGGGAATGTTATCAGAGTGAAATAAAAGAATTAGGAATAAATGAAAAAAAAACTAAGAGGAAATGCAATGCTAAATCCTAGACGCATTAAAACATGGAGTCAGAACAAATAATTACAAAGAGCAACATGAGTAATTATAGCTCTTGCTAGTCGAGTGGAGGAGGGCGTTGGTCCGCACGTAGAAATCTGGCTACCAAGTGGTGGACGCGCGGAGCTCAGCGCTCGCTGTACTTTTTTTTTGGGGGGGGGGAGGAGGGTAGATCTTACACTTCTCTTCACACACATGGCCAATTACAATGTCGAGAAATTATAGGTGTACAACATAGTTTGTGGGTCCGTACACGCATAAATAGGTGGCCCAAAGCTTTAGAGGCCGCGCGTGAACGAAGAGTGGGGAGGTAGGCCTCGCTCCAGCTCAAGGTCGAAGCGAGTGCGTGAGGTTAGCCTTAAAGGGTTCGTAAAATGCCAGGATTCATTCAAGGTTATTTAAAGAGCCTATCCCAAAATAAATGATTTAATTACAAAAAAAGGTAATCACAAAAATATATACACTAGTCAAGATTGAGGTATTATGCAATTGCAATGAGCAGATCGGACATAGACTAATGAAATAGGGAAAATGAAAATGAGACTCGGTAATTAACAAATTATGGACAGCGGGGAAGAACCTCCAGGGGAGATTTAAAAAAATGAGCGGAAGGACCTTTACGTTGCGGACTAGTTTCTCGGAGAAGGAGGAGGTGGTGACGGAACCGAGACTCGGATTGCACAGAATGAGAAGATCTTGCAACGCGGCAATGAGTTCTTGCAATGGGAATCAATTCTTTCAAGGAAGAGCGAGGTGAGGTTGGAGCAAGATGAATTACTCGTGGGCGGAGTAACGAGATACACTTAGGCTTGGGGAAGTGTACTCGGATGGAGCGACTCACTTTCGTGAACGGGATGAGAGGAGCATATCACACGAACTCTTCGAAGAAACCGCTTCACGAACTTGCCTATAGAGGATGGTCAAAAGTTCACGGTGGTGATCTAGCCGACGAGACCTTCAAACTTCAGGGGCTCGACTCGAGACGAAGGGGGACGTATCTTCGAGTGACGTGAGCTGTACACTCTCTCTCTCTCTCGAGTAACGGGGGACTCTGAATATATATACTCAGCCGGCTGAAACGCTAAAAGGTCTCCGGGCACGGCTGCTGTCTCAAGGGAAATCCTGGCGCCGAACGGATTAGCTCTTTCAAATAAGGGTTTGAAAAGATGTTCGTCCGGCGCCAATTCTGGGCGCGAGGCATGGGGTTGACTAGAGGCTCCTGTCTGGCGGGGGATTTAATTGTCCGCGGGTCAAGGGGATGGAAGGGGGCTGATTTAGGCAAACGAAGGTGGGGTGTCTCACTGGCTTCCACGAGAAAATCTTCGTTATTGTCCTTCCTTATGATTTTGTTTGAGACCACGCGGTCTCTACTCGAAAAAGGTGGGGGTTCAAGGTGGTCCTCTGAGGCTGTCCTCCTACATTCAACACTGCTTTCTTTCCTCCCCTGTCTTTGCAGCACAACACACTCTCTCTGTTCCAAGGAATCCTACCGATGGGTATCTATATCCACATACCTCTGACGCGGAACTGGTCTCTCTGCCCCTGGGATACGAAAGGTTCCACCTGAACGCTGTTTGGTGTAAAAACAAAACATAATACTTCCTGGCACCTCTCCCCAAAGAGGACCAACCCTGGTGCCATCGGGCTCACCAACGATTGTCATACTGACCTTTATGTCTTTCATTATTTGGTCGAGATCCGCCTGGATAAAGGCAGTTTGGCGAACCACTACTACTACATGAGTAATTATCCCCAAGTATTATTAACTATTCGGGTCACCATCAAAGGGCATCAAGTGAGCATTTTGGAATACCTCTGCTTTTCTTGGAGGAAAATGCATAAATGCCCTCGTCGTTAGTCACATGAATGAAGGAACCTTTGTTCAAATATGCGGTTTGAAATATACCCTTTAGGAGCAGACTTAGCGGAGTTCCGTGCCATTTAGGGTGATGCGGTATAATAATAATTTATAGACTCCCCCCCCCTGGTCAATATGAAGCCCTTTAGAAATCCCACGCACACACAACCAATACCCAACTACACCCCGTTACTAGCGGGGTGCCTCAAGGTTCTGTCCTGGGACCACTACTATTCATCATCTACGTCAATGACATGGACGGTGACATGGTTGCCAAGATTTCCAAATTTGCCGACGATACCAAGCTTGGTATGAACGTTGCAAAGGATGGAAATACTGCCCGCCTGCAGGAAGATCTTGGGAAGATTGGGGAGTGGTCGGACACGTGGCAAATGCCTTTTAACGTGAACAAATGCAAAGTAAAGCATATCGGTCACAGAAACCCCCAATCTCAGTTCATCCTTAAGGGCACTGCTCTTGAATCGAGTGACACTGAGAAGGACTTGGGTGTTACTATCACTAGCGACCTCAAGTTTTCGAAACAGTGCATCGAGGCAGAGAAGAAAGCCCAAAGGATGTTAGGCTACATAAAGCGCCAGTTTGGATACCGTAACAAGGAGATAGTACTTTGTCTGTACAACTCCCTCGTTCGGCCGCACCTGGAGGAGGCCGTACAATTTTGGAGTCCTTCGTTTCTAAAGGACATCGCAAGGTTGGAACGCGTACAAGCTAGGGCAACCAAACTGATTCCTTCTATCCAACATAAAAGTTATGAGGATAGACTAGGGGAATTAGATCTGTTCTCGCTGGAAACCCGTAGACTGCGTGGTCAGCTCATCGAGGTTTTCAAAATGCTTCGAGGGTTCGACAATGTTGACTACCGGGATATTTTCACACTGAGTGAGAACAGAACGCGCAATCACGGCTTCAAACTTGAACTGAAGCGTTACAACCGCAATCTCTTTGGAATTTTTTTCAACTACAGTATTTGCGGTAAGTGGAAGTTGTCAACAGTGAATCTGTTGACCAGTTCAAGTCAAGACTAGACAAAGTCTTGAAAAGTGGCCGTTTAGGGACGCAAAACAATTGAGCAGTCATGTGCCTGCTCGATTGATAGTCCAAAGGTACCCTCTTTGAATGGACCGTAAGGTCTCCTAGGGTACTTACTTTCCTTGTTACTCCTTGTTACATCTCCGTACAGTATTTCGCACCGTTAACAAGGGCGTGCTCATGTCGACGTAAGCCTCACCTCGGCCTTATGAAGCCATCTATAAATATCATCGGCGTAGTGTATCCATCTTCTAAACATTCCAATCGCGTTCATTGCGACACAACTCGAATCAAGGGATGGTCGGGGGGCGTCTCGAGACTTCATTCCCTTCGGAGGCGAGAGAGAGGCGTCACAAATGCATTTCTCAACCCAATAGGTTGAGAATCGTTGACAACCGACGCCATATGAGCCCACAGGGGTAGTAAGGAGGGGTAGGAGAGGATAGGTAGTGAGCGCCTGAAAGGTGCAGCGAAAATAACAACAAATAATGAAGTGGTCATAGCACCTCTTAGGGGCTGCAAAGTATAAGATACAATGGGTGGTCAATAAGTTTTGCGAATCGGTAGGGCAAAACAGAGGAAGGGGGATGGCTGTTTGTCGGGGAGTTAGAACAAGTTATGACAAGTCAGGACCTGCAGCCGCACGCTCCTACCTCGTCTATTTAAGAAGCCGTAACTGATCGCAGATCGTCAGTCACAAATTTTTCAACAATGGAGAAGGTTGAGCACCGCGCAGTGATCAAATTTTTGACCAAGGAAGGCAAGAATGCAAAAGAGATAGATCCATGAACGCATGGTTGCAGTGTACACCGACACCGCTCCTTCATATGCAACCATTGCTCGCTGGAATAGAGAGTTCCGCCATGGTCGTGAGTCCCTTGAAGATAACCCCCGTCCAGGACGCCCGTCAGACGTGACCAACGAGGACAATGTGGCCCGTGTGGAGAGGATGATCTTCGAAAATCGACGGGTGAAGGTCGAAGAAATCGAGCGAGAACTTGGAATAGCACATGGAGGTGTTATCAACATCATCCACGACAATTTGGCCATGACCAAGGTCTCTCTCTGCCCGTTGGGTCCCTAGAAACCTCACGCCCCATGATCGACTTCGACGTCGTCAAAGTCCACAAGGCCAGAGTTGCACAAGCTGCCCTGCGCGAGTTGGGATTCGTGGAGCTCCCCCCCCCCTCACACACACACCCCTACAGTCCGAATCTGGCCCCTAGCGTCTACTTTTTATTCCGCCAGCTCAAGGCTGCACTGCGTGGACGCCGGTTCGGGGACGATGAAGATGTCCAGCTCGCCGTCCAGGAGTGGATTGAACAGCAGTTGGGAGATTTCTGGTTGTCGGGAATTCGAAGCCTCAGGGACAAGTGGCCAAGTACATTGAAGTCGAGGGTAGTTATATTGAAAAATAATAAAACACTTTTCCTCATATCTCGTTTCCTTATATCCGAATTGCAAAACTTATTGACCGCCCCTCGTAGCTCGGACTCGGGTGGCGTTGCCTCACGAGAGATGAGACACAGGAAAATATTGTTCATTCGCTCACTAATTGTTCGATAAATGCAATGCGTAAAGCAACAATGAGGGAGATGAAAATGTTTTTTAAAAAAGCTTTACAATGAAAATGGTTATGATGATGAAAATAAAAATGTGTGCGAATTAAAAATCTGAGTAGGATTTCTTGGGGTGTTAAGGGAGAGGCGCACAATTCTCCCGTGATTCCCTCCCCTCTGTTACCTGGTAAGGTAACTCAGACTGAAAGGTCTCATAATGAGTATCTAAGTCAGAAGAGTGGATAGTAAACAAGGCGCAGGTAATTAATGCATAATTTTTAAGTCGTTAAAGCACAATCAGGCAAATGCGATTATGAAAGCTAACGAAACGATGCCAGTGAACATGCAAAGAGCGCTTAGCAACCAACCAACAAGCTAACAACTCACTAAGAAAGAGTGAAAAAATGTAAATTCGTTCTAATATCGATCAAATATCTAATTAACTCGAAATTCTTTCAACATACGACGAAAAAGGTAATGAATGCCTTTTAAAACTGATGGAAACTCGCATATCTTAAATACTCGTCTCAGTGGCTTCCGACAATACATCCTCTCTCCATACCTCCTTTGCCCCATTTCGATTTTAATTGTGACCCTTAAAAATAACAGCTTTAAAAGTGAATATATTCAGAACAACCTTCCTTCTTTTTTTCTTTTATTATTCATTATAAACTTATTTAAAGCCAGAAAAAGCATGATAATTTAATCTTTTTCAAATAGTATCACCAAACGTGTCTAGTTGACATCATGGTGTACGATTATCCCTTTGAATTTTGGCCCATTTCCATTACTTCAAAGTTCGCTGAAATAATTCTTCCGATTTTCTGCACTGTGTATGAATTAATCAAAAGTAAGACTACGTAGCACATGTAATTAAATTGGGTTGATACCAATGAACTCATGGCATGACAAAATAGGTCTTTGTATTTATTCCATAACACGCAATAAGGAGGTTTGGGGAATTGTTGTTGCAAATGCAACAACAAGCGATAAGTCTATAGATCTTACAATCCGACATATATTTTCGAAGACATTTCTGACTTATTCTACGGTGGTATCACACGAACAATCAGACCTTGCAATCAAAACTTCCTTGTGTATTTTTGATGTGTGCCCATACATTACCTGATTGGCTCACTTACATAGACACTCACTCAAACAGACTTGAGCAAATACAAATATCTTCCAGGCAAACCAGAAATCAACTTACCATACTTGGGCACCAATCGGATGTTCCGTACTTACTTGCAATGGCGCGTGATTGCGTGCAAGAAGAGTTCACGAGCCCGGTCACCGTCCTTACTGCGTGCCGAGGAGGTATTTAGTTAGCATGCGATGAAGGCCTTCTTGCGCCACACCCAATAACCACCATTTCGATGAGGTACGGAAAATGTACTTCTTTGGAAAATGGACTTCTTTGGAGGAGTACTCAGAGACGTTTCTGAAGGATTTGGATGAGCACTCTAGCACGTTTTAGACGGCTTCGGACAAGTACGCTGAGACGTTTCAGACGGCTTTTCAGTAATTATTCTGAAACGTCTCAGACGGCTTGAGAAATATACTTGTAAGAGGTTTCATACGGATTTGGAGTACTCCGAGAGGTTTCAGATGGGTTGGAGGTATACTGAGTACTCTAGAACGCCTTGGAAGACCAGTCAAATGAAGATGACGAGGGTTGCTACAGCCCTTATTATCCTCGAGCCATTTTTTTCCACATTTGCCTTGGGGGGACGCGAATCCCCGTAGAATCACACAAGTTAGGCAGCTTAGTGGTTTATAGATCTTAAAGGCGTAGGATGGCGAGGGTACTATCTATGTTGCTGATGCACACCGACCACAGTTCTTTGATCTGTGGTTCTCAACTTTGGTGCACCCCGTATAAAGCACCAATTGATGGGTTCTTGCACCCCTGTTTCCATTGCCACTAAAGAATCAATAACAGATTCATTTACATAATTATCTTTATTGAATTGCTACATCTTTTAATGCCCCCCCCCCAGCAGATCTGTCTTGCATCCCCGCTTTTACTGGGACATGCTTTCCTTGACCTTGTTAAGGGGTGTCAGAAGGAGTTTGTACATCGGTGCTGCAGCTGATATTATGCCCCCCCCCCTCCTCCCAAGAGACTGTCCCTTGTAGACGGTTACACCTGGTACCTGTGGGACTGCCTCCCCCTGGTAGTCTAGAACTAGATTGAGTCTACCTGGGATTTATTCCTTCTATACATTCCCACTTTAGCCGGCGGAGAGGCGCACCCCTCTTCTTATTTTCGGTTAGGGGGTTGGGTTTGAAAAACATGCCAGTATTCTTTCCGGCAACTTTGCTACGCCTGACATATGGAAATTGTGTGCCCTTCCGGCCCCAATGCATACGGGGGGATCTGCGGCTCTATATCTTGCATACATTTTTACCTCCTCCAACTCCACCACTTTCTTTACAGATCTTGCCTTGCAAGCACCTTAAGGGATGGGGGTGATGCTCTCGTTAGATTTCGTTTAATAGTGTTAATAATAATAATGCCTTCCTTAAGGAACAAGAGCTATTTACACATTAGTCGTTCCCATAACTTCACCAGTCTCGGGTGATTGCCATCATTTCGAGTACAAAATTCGTACAGAGCGCAAGAGTACTGACAATTGTGGATATGGGCATGTAGGTGGGCGCCTGAAATCGACAATGAGGAATTGCCTTCATTTTAAGAGCTCGGGGCCGAATCCAGGAGGGGGAGGGGCGTCGCGTGGCAATACAAAGCAGCGACGCAAACAAAAGAGAAATCTGGGAGAAACCTTTGATATTTCTTTCCATCAAGGGTCGCTTGTCCCCTCTGTGTCTCCATGGCGACCCCCAAGAGGGAGTAACAGCTCCGCCTCTTCCTCCATAGCAACCCTCTGCAGGGAGAAAATGAGAGCTCCGCCTTTTCCTCCATAGCAACCGTTTTGGGGAGTTCTGCCCCTTCTTCCATAGAAACCCCCTTTAGAAAGAAATATATCTATCTGTCCATTCATGAATCATCCCAACATTCCGAAGGAATGACAGCTCCCCCCCCCCTCCCCTATGTACAGGATTGCAATCTATATCTATTTCTCTAAAGCATTCTTCTTTGCATAGAAAATGGCAATTTATCCACCGGTGGCAAGAGCATCAGTGCCTAAACAAATGGATTATAAGGGTTGGCAAAGATGAAGACGAAGTTCACGTCTGTGGCTTGATCGAGGTTAGCCATTATAGCTGTCAAACGTTTACCATAGTTTTCTATTAACTTGCAGCATTCAATATAAATTTAACTCCATACTTCCTCATAGTACATCTAAAAATCGTCCTATATTCGTTGTGTTTGGTTGAGTCGCAATTACTAATTTTGGCCACATATTTTCTACGGGGATCAAGATCTGCGTTATGTGATGGCCATTTCAGATCATATTTTTTGGATGTTTAAACCATTTCTTCACTAGAGACGGAATATATCATGGAACGTTGTACTATTGTTCTTAAGTACCAAAGGAACTTCATAACATGTTGCCTCTTCTATAGTGGTTTAGTGTTGGTATGGTGTTTTTCGGCAGACTTGTTACACCAAACATTTTTTTCTGCCAATGTGGCAAAATGTTTATTTTTTCATGTCTTTGGTCCGTAATTGTTTCCTGTAAAATGTTTTTCACAGTGAATCTGCTCCTTTGCAAACATTAGCCTTGCGGCAATATGAATTTTAAGAACATATGACTTCTTCCTGGCCCACATATCACGCGTATTATAATGTCTAAACGATTTTGCAAGAAATTTTATGATGGAAAACTCATAAAACTACTAAATCAGACAAAACAGCTTGGTCAGTTAGTCTTAAGATTTTTTTTAACGTTTTTACCCTTTGTAAAGCACAAAATAGTTACCCCCAACCCCGTTTCCACTGTCATAAAAGAAAATATAATGAATATTAACAGATACGAGTATATTGTTTTAATTTTTCTTCATAATTTACATATTTAAAAACTCATTCAAGTGGTGTGTTTGTTGTATTTATATTCATGGATTATATCATTAAAGGCTATAAACAAATAGAATTTATTTCCACATACTAAAGATCAGCCATATTTAAGTGCAACATTGCACACTCGTAACAGGTATGTTTTGCACACTCTTGGGGCATGAATAGCCCGTGTGAGACCACACTCGTAACATACATGTTTTGCACACTCTTGGGGCATGAACAACCCTGTGTGAGACCACACTCGTAGCAGGCATGTTTCGCACAATCTTGGGGCATGAACAACCTCGTGTGAGACCACACTCGTAGCGGGCATGTTTTGCACACTCTTGGGACATTAACAGCCCCGTGTGAGAACCCAAGCGTCAGGTGCATTTAAATTCCTGATCCCAACTGCATTTCTGACCGTCAAAACTTCAACCAAACCAGATCACACATCTGGTTAGTGACTTCGTTGCCTCACATCTCACGTGTTCTTTTCTCGTACTGAGATAGGCACCTTAAACTTACACTTTGCCCTGTGTCCTGGAGCGACATCGTCCATGAACAAGGAGGTGTGTTTTTCTGTTTAACCATAACAACTGTTTGTACCATATTTACGTATTGATTCAATAATCTCACCCAGTGCTTCGAAACAGCAAATCTCGACGAATCGAGAAACATTTATGATGCTCCTAAAAGAAATATGATGCGTCACCAAACTAACCTTGAGTTGCTAGAAAGAATTATAAGCTGCGCCCCTAAGCAAATCTCTAGTAGAACGGAAACATGCTAAGCGCTGTCCTTTAGGTAATTTGGTTAGAAAGGGGGAGGAGAAACCCACAAGTGAAAATTTTAAGCGAGGCTTGTTTTAAACATAGGTCCAGACAGTTTGAGTACTTGTTAGATAATCCAGGTTAGCCAGTATGTAATCCCGTTATGGTTAGATTCGGGGGGGAGGGGGAAAAAAAGGTATTCTGGTACTGTATTCAAGGATTGTGCACGTTTACTGGTAGGGTTTAAGCTTAGTATTTAGTGGAACCAATGAGAAGCAACAGGCGGGAGAGGTCTGGGAGACGATTCCGATCCAGGCCAAGCAATTCAGTCACTCCAAAAGTCATGAGAATATATTAAAATTTTGAAATATCATTTTACTGCTGATGTATACATAATAATAATAATAATAATAAAACAACAATAATAATAATAATAATAAATGCAAACTCTTAGACAAAACTTCACAACTCAGCATTTTTAAGACCAACAAATGTATTATAGTTTTTAACAAAAGGTAGATTAAAATAAAATGGTCGACTTTAAAGTAAACAACGTAATTGTTTGACAGTGGCAAGGTTATGCATATCTTTTTTCTTAATAATTATTTCCACTTTTTGGTAATAATTTTAGTGGCTTGCATCTTACTTTGCCACTAGTAAATTTATTAATATTAGAGAAAGATGCCTTGAGTTTTCTTGAATGGCTCTCGCGCCTTGCAGGTTGCCTTGCACATGTGCGCCGGAGATATCTGTGTGGATGTGTAATAACACCAGCAACGTGAGATTGCGGGGGGGGGGTGAGACCTACACAAAGCCTACATGATAATGAGACGGCCACATCCTTTGAAAGCCCAGCTATCGCTTACATGCCAACAAAAAGAAGCCGACGCTAATATTCCGAGACAAAACAAACAACAGCGAACTAACTACTCCATTAACTTAACCCTCGTTACTATACACACACTGACTTCACTATAGAAGAGACAAGGGAACAACAGGTGGCTCTGCTGGATTGAGGTACAACTTTGATAGGGCGGGATTAGCCCCCACCGCCATCATGGGACGTGATACCAAGCAAGTCACATTACGTAACCACTTAGTGGGAGTGCAGGCAACGCAATCTTACTCGCCCGAGTTGCGACGCCACTCCCATCGACGAAGGAATCCTGTGCTTTCACTCAATTTATGATGCTTCAACACGCATATCTACGACACTCGAGCAACCTGCTTCATTACGCTGGCCGCTGGCAACTCAACTTCACCCGGCAAAGCAAACTCAAAGCATCTTGCAAGAGCGGCACACCTTACAAACAGCAATGCTCATTCTGAACATTTGCTCATTTCATTAAATTCACTTTCACTCTTTATATTCTATTCCATCCTGGAATGTTCATATACATGCACATGAGTGTTATCTTTGTGCATGCGGGACGAAGGAATGATCTATCCTGTATATTTAGATATAGGGCCAGGATGGTATTGTCAGTCGTGTATGTGAACTGGAGGTTATTATCCTTGTGTATGTGGGCAAGAGGTCATTATCAATCGTGTATGTATATTTAGGATATGTGCACAGGATGATATTAAATTTATGCATGCGCGAGGAGAGTATATATATTATATATATATATATATATATATATATATATATATATATATATATATATATATATATATATATATATATATATATATATATATGCAACAAAGCCCACTAAATAAAGAACTCCAAATAAAGTTCGAAACTACTTGGAATCCTCGTATTAATTTTCCCTGTGGGCTTTGTTGCATTTATTGCTTACTCACGCAATACTTTGTGAGTTTTCCACATATATATATATATATATATATATATATATATATATATATATATATATATATATATATATATATATATATATATATATATATATATACACACAGAAAGTATTATTACCTTTGCGATGAGTGCAGGAAGGTACTTTTTTTTAGGCAAGCGCTCAGGAGGTTGTCAATGTGTGTAGTAAGGTATTATTTGTACGTATACCTGCAAGGAAGCATTTAATGTATACAAGACAGCAGGAAAACAGCAATCTTAGAAAACCGTCGGGAGGACAAAGATACCACGGGATTGTTGGGCTGCCAGCATATTAGGGATGGATAGCAAAAGGAGGCTTCTAGCATAATCCTTGAGTGCCAACGATGTAAGAGAGGCGGGTGATTCCCCGGGTGTACCCCATACCTTAATCTGGGCGCCTTCGAGTGCTCCCTTAAATATTAGTAGTAGTAGTATTTATTTACCTGCTTTAAAACTGAGTTGAAAACAAACGTAGGCACGTTCGCAAGAAAATAGTGCGATTATGGGAAGAGAAAATACGCGCAAAGCAAATTTACCTGGTTAGCCTGAAGAGGAAACTACTTGGTGTGGTCTGCACAAGGAAGGCAATCAACTCTCTTCCTCAAGGGAGGTGCATTGCGCTACGGTGTGAGTGAATTCATGCCATTGCCAATGATTTCGGGGGTAAAGGGCTTTGGCGTGGTATTACTTGCACCGTATGACGACATTCCAGTGAGATTCTGGCGGGGCGAGGGTTCGGTGACAGGGGAGCGAGAGCCGGATAATCTAACGCAAATCTCATCTTCACAACTAATTCCACCTAGTCTTAAAATTAGCATAAATCTGCGATGACGATTTGGTACAAATACCAACCAACTGGGGAGCAGATCCAGGAGAGTTGCGCACCTTTACTTAGCGCCCTAAGTAGTCTCCTCGAGCAAGGTAGCTACAGTCTCTAATTCACTAACTCCATAACTTTTACTACGAGTCTTTCTTCAAGTCTGATGGACATGCCCTCGTTAGTTTTCATTTTTTTAATGGGGTTCGATCCCTTTTCCATTTTAGTAAGGTAAGAATGCGAAAGAGAGTTACATGTCCTGGTAAGTTCAAAGACCTTCGGCCAAGACTATAGTGTAATTTTGTCTCCGGCATAGATGGATATTGGTTTGCTCGAGTGTGTGCAAAGAAGAATGGGTTGAGGAGCTTACTTCATGGTGAAAGTCTTAGAAGACTAAATCTAAATATACCCTTAGAAAGGAGAAGAGTTCGAGGGGACCTGATTGAAGTCTCCAAGTGGGTAAAAGGTTATAATATTGGGGAGATACAGGTAAGGTTCGTATTTTTAGTGAGCAGGATAAGACACAGCAATGAGTTTAAACGGGACAAATTTAGGTGAGGGAAAGAGATTGGGAGAAATTGGTTTACAAATCGAGTGGTGGGTGAATGGAATAGGCTCACGAGTCATGTGATAGAAGCATCCTCCCTGCAGAGTTTTAAGAATAGAGTGGATAGATTTATGGATGAGGATGCTAGGTGGTGTAGTGGTTCTATCGAGAGGTGTAATAGGGTAGCGAATCGCCTTATATTCTACACCTTACCTAGATAGTGTGATTGAACTTGGGGATGAGAACAGGGGCCACCTCGTATAGGCCATTGATTAGTCTTTTGCTGACTCTTTCTTTTCCTTTCGCGAGCTCGAGTTACGACGCTCTGTGGTTCGACTCGACCTGGACTAGAACCGCCGCGATTCGAGAACTCTTTTGACCGTGGAGTTTTATCGTCTCTGGCGAGGCGCCTAATTCCCGGACGGTTCTGCCCCCGCCACCGATGGCCTTGAAATACCACCATCAATTTCAAGGTCAATCTCGTTGCGGGTAACAACTCAAATTGCCTCATTAACTCTAGTGCACACGTGTGAGGATCTATGTAGATCAGAAGTGTGTGTACGTGTATCTTAGACGGTCTGTGCACGTGTGGGTAGATGTCTGATTATCACAGACGGGTGTGTGTGCGTGTGTGTCGGGGTCATGTTTCAGTAAATCCTAGTTAGAAATCTTTCCAGGCCTTCTCGGTCTTATCACTACTCAAGCGATGGACAAAGCTTTTGCATATTTCACTCCCCTTAATTTCACCACTTTCTTTACAGGTAATATTTTTTTTTTAAATTCTGTTAAATTTCAAAATACAATAATGACACGGTTGTTATTATTATTTACTTAAAAATCAGAGGTACGACAAAAGAAGATATTTCTAAAAAAAAAAAATGTGAGGAGAGAGATTTGTAAAATAAGTAGGGGAAGTTAAAATCGGCGCTGCCGAAATCCCGAAACTTTTCTTAAATTTCTAAAGAGTTTTTTAATTTAAATAAGTTGCATTTATTTCAAATTATAAAAGAAAGGTTGAGAAACAAAAAAAAATTCAGAGATTATGAGCAATTACCGGCAGCTATTCTCAACATTGTGGATCGATGTTCACGGGCGCTGATAAATTTTAATCCTTTCATCGTTAGATTTTATCTTTTACAATTCAACAGCCGCGTGCGTTCAATTTAAGGCGCCCTTTTTCGAGAAGTTACAAATTCGCACAATTTGCTCCATATTCCCACGAGTCGTTGTAGCACAGACAACCGGTTATTTAAAAGCAAAGGCGATGAAGCCAATGGATAACTTGGTTGGAGGTTTACTTGCTTGTTTGGTTGTTGTTGTTTTTTGACGGGGGGGGGGGGGGGTATTCGGGATCTTGTCCCAGATCAAGTGAAAATGTGTGGAAGTACATAGTATATAGACGGAGAAGTCCAAAGAAGTGTCTATTTGAGGCACTCGTGCCAGGATAGCATGGACCCTTCCAAATGTCAACTGCAGCATGGGTGAACATGGTAAACCTGCTCACCTCGTTGCCGGGGTGGATGGGGGGCGATTCAACGGGTAGGATGCCAAAATAACATGGTAACTGCTTTACGCAATGTCCACAAACACACTGGGTGTGGCCTAGTAACTTAGTGGAAGTGGCGGCTGCTGACATATGTATTGGTGATATACGGTTCTACGCCATCGTTCTACCTTATTTTAAAGCGCGGTGATGTAAAAAAAAAGAAAAAAGCACACACATACACACAAGGGAAGAATACGCCTTAAACCAAACCAAACAACTATCAGCACCACACGAGGAAATAATAACTGTATGGGAAAAGGTCAAATGAAATTAAGGCGAAAATAAAAGTTGGAGAGTAACGAGGAGACACTAATTACGGATATATAAAGTACACATAACAAATCGAAATATGTGAATGATTTCTCCGAGAGAATAGAACCCTTATCGTTGATATACCTATTTGTCAAGAATACCAATTAAATCTAAATTTACGAGTACTTCGGCTAAACAGGAATGAAAGACAATCAGGAGGAAGTCTTTCTGCTGCGAGGGGCGGTCAATGAGTTTTGCGAATCGGTAGGGCAAAACAGAGGAAGGGGGATGGCTGTTTGTCGGGGAGTTAGAACAAGTTATGACAAGTCAGGACCTGCAGCCGCACGCTCCTGCCTACTCTATTTAAGAAGCAGTAGCTGATCGCAGATCGTCAGTCACAAAATTTTTAACAATGGAGAAGGTTGAGCACCGCGCAGTGATCAAATTTTTGACTAAGGAAGGCAAGAATGCAAAAGAGATAGATCCATGAACGCATGGTTGCAGTGTACACCGACACCGCTCCTTCATATGCAACCATTGCTCGCTGGAATAGAGAGTTCCGCCATGGTCGTGAGTCCCTTGAAGATAACCCCCGTCCAGGACGCCCGTCAGACGTGACCAACGAGGACAATGTGGCCCGTGTGGAGAGGATGATCTTCGAAAATCGACGGGTGAAGGTCGAAGAAATCGAGCGAGAACTTGGAATAGCACATGGAAGTGTTATCAACATCATCCACGACAATTTGGCCATGACCAAGGTCTCTGCCCGTTTGGTCTCTAGAAACTTCACGCCCCATGATCGACTTCAACGTCGTCAAAGTTCGGAGGAACTGCTGCTCCTGTACAACCAATACCCGGCGGGATTCGAGTCACGCATAGTGACAGGTGATGAAACGTGGGTCCATCACTGGGATCCCGAGACCAAGCTCGAAAGCCTGGCGTGGAAGCACAGGGGCTCTCCGACCCCCATCAAGTTCCGGACCCAACCCTCAGCCGGGAAGATCATGGCCACCATCTTCTGGGATTCTGAGGGAGTGTTGATGGTGGACTATGCGCCTCGTGGACGGACCATCACAGGCCAATATTACGCCGAGGAACTATATGGGTTGAAGAAGGGCATCAGTCAGAAGCGGTGCGGCAAGTTGACACGCGGTGTCCTGCTCCTCCACCAAAATGCCCCTGTCCACAAGGCCAAAGTTGCACAAGCTGCCCTGCGCGAGTGCGCATTCGAGGAGCTCAATCATTTCCCTACAGTCCAGATCTGGTCCCTAGCGACTACTTTTTATTCCGCCAGCTCAAGGTTGCACTGCGTGGATGCCGGTTTGGGGACGATGAAGATGTCCAGCTCGCCGTCCAGGAGTGGATTAAACAGCAGTCGGGAGATTTCTGATTGTCGGGAATTCGAAGCCTCAGGGACAAGTGGCGCAAGTGCATTGAAGTCGAGGGTAGTTATATTGAAAAATAATAAAACACTTTTCCTTATATCTCGTTTCCTTATATCCGAATTGCAAAACTTATTGACCGCCCCTCGTATGCCTGAGTATCTAGATGTGCTTCGAAATGAAGAATCTCAATGCGTTGTGAATAATGGTGACAGTATATGCAATAAGTAATCTAACAAATACCCACCGTAGGCTCACTCTACTTACAAATCCAGAAATTCTTCGTAGAACAGGATTTGGGCTGGGACTTAACGAGAAAATTATTCAGCGTCGAATACAATTCATAAGCCTCCTCCAGTAGAATCGCGCGGCCTATTTAGTATATCGCTTCGGAAGATGGACGGGATTCTATTTTACCAGCATCAATTTTGACAGTCAAATGAGGCAAAATTCACAATATTAATAGTTCGGATCTCTATATGCATAATTCAAGGTGAAACCGCCTAAACATCAGAGCATGTACACGGTTTACACGAATGTTTTTATAAGTACTCATTACTATGCTTGACAATCAGGAAGAGTGTTACAGGAAGACTTTAGGTCACCGGTTCAGGAAGAGGATTGAGAATCCTGTTTACCCCGTGCATTAGTGCCTCGGGCATGAGGTTAAAGATTGCGTTAAAGGGAAAGCATATAGCGAGTAAGGTCAGGTCAAGGGCAGTAGCTGCAACAAAGACAGAGAAATTGATTAAGATGACGTTAAATAAAGTGTCGAATGACTACCAAAGGTCAAGAGCTGATGAATATCTTTCAAATAAGAAGGACCTAAACGGAGGGGGGGCGTACTCAACCGCCGAGAAGCATACTCCACCAGGGTTAATCAATTCCCTTATAAAATGAATGAGAAAATATGGGTAGGAATTCGTTCGACCATATTATGGTCCCACTTTTCTCCGACAAACGAGAGAGTCACAGGTTGTATGGATATGGCTGGGAATGAGGGCATCAAGCGCGAATTCGAAATGCTCCTCGGCTACACGGAGTTAGACAAATGGACCCCTCAAATTTCTCCTTCTTTTACCCTTCTCGTCTCTTCGATCTGTCCATTTTGATGGCCTTCCCCTCCTTTATTTCCTCTTCTATGGGAAGACACTTTGCTTTGTGTTCGTGGTTCCCTGGTTCTCAAAGAGCGACAGCAGAGTCTGCTAAACTGCAAACAATGTCCTAGTCAAGATTGGAATACTTTGTAATATGAAAGTTTGTAGTATAATGCAAGAATTTACAGGATATTTACGCCATACATCCCTTGTTCCTTTTTGCCACCCTGGTGTGTGATAAAATCCTGTTAAGCAGCAGGCGCGTACATCAAACATGGGCCCATGTTGAGGAAGCCCCCAAAATGATTTCTTCAAACCAGAATAACAACTCTAATGTAGCCCTACATAAAGTAGCGGCATTTTCTGCATGGGTATACCAAATATATGGTTACAAAGACAATCCTTTTGTTACAAAAACAATTCTTGAATGAAAAAAATATTTGCTCTGCCAAATCTAATTAAGAGATCCCAATTTAGATACGGGGGGAATAGAAAAATACTGGATTTAACAGAGTAAATGAAGACAAATCTGGAGGTCCTGTGGCACAGTTATGGGGGCGATATTTTAGCCATTTTTCATCTGATGATGCCACCGTGGCCCCACGAACGATTTGCCTTAAGAGTTTAGGTATTTAAATATTCAGACTAAATAAATACCGACTGAAATATATTAAAGCACAGAATCAGTGAGGCAACGAAATGTACAAAGTTATTCACAGTCGGCTAAATTAACGTAGAATATCTTGATAGACGGTGATAAATTGGCCGTAAATAAAGAAAATCAGTGCCATGTGCCGTGCTCATTAAATTACGTGCCAAATGGCCAATTTAAATTCATATTTGCAGTTAATTTGACTCATTTTACGCGGATTATTAATACTCTTTTCTTAAGGCAAAATTAATGAGGTTTTTATAATTATTATTTATTTGAATGGACATGGAAAGCGAAAACTAACGAGAGCATAGCCAGGTTTTTGAGTTCGTCATGAACAGGTGAGGTTAGGGGAAGTCAATATGTGTGAAAGAAACAGCCTGATTAGCAAATACCATGACCAATACATAGCTTCGTTCTGTTTAAATCACAAGTTACCTTGTAGATTACCCGCAGGAAAATGGAAGTGAAATTACAAGGGGTTTCGTAAGTAGAGTGAGACATGGTGGGGAAGGATTTAGGTCTTCTATTTCTGTGAGTTTTATCCACCAAATATGTTAAGAAGTAACTTACACTGTGATAAATATTCTCAGCTTATAACCCCTCGACTTTCGCGTTTTAATGCCCCGATCTGTTGGTGTTTACGTACCCATCACCCGACTTTGAGATCTTATCAAGAAGTTGTCGATTTTCTGCTGCGCAGCCCCATCTAGATACTTAGTACTTTAACCCCTTTAAGATTTGCCGATGCAGTGCAAGATCGATAATTCAAATATATATTTTTGTATTAAAAATGTCAAAGATTGGCCATTTATTTGATTACTCCACCAAGTGACAACGCCGGCTGGCTTTCCATAGAAAGGACGTCATAAGTGCCGTCATCGGCTGGCTTTTCATGGCAAATGACGTCATCTACGTTGGCAAAGGAGTCTTTTTTCCTTTATTTTTATCATGGCTGAATTTTGTTGGCCTACTTTTACTGGATATTTTCTGCTTCAGAATTGGTTAACTTGAAACTGGTCGACTTATTTATGGCTGGACTGGTTAGCGTTCTATTGTAAGCATCAAACGAAGGCAATCAATGCTGATTTTCAATCCAGACCAGTTGTAGCAATGGGTCTGGATTTTGCGTTGTAGCGTTGGGTGTCTGGGGGCCTATTGGTGATTTTGATTTGACACCGTCAGACACGCAAATCACACTTTCGTGGAGTACTACGTAACATCAAGGTCACAATAGCACTACCACATTCGTTTCTTTCTGTTGGGCTGGTCAATGTCGTTAGCGGCGGAAAACTTAAATTCGGGGGTATCGGATAGATGAGCCCTAGTCAGAGAAGCCTAGTTCGCTGGTGGCATCTAGTATTTTTTTCGGATCTGGAGTGTTGTTTGATGCTTGAGTAAATTCCATTCTACATTTTAATTCCAAGGGAGGGAAGGACAGGGCCGAATTGTCCCCTACTATGGTATTCCACATTGGGGTGTCTTAAAATCGGATTATATCGCCTCGAACTTCATGTTTCTGGAAGACAACCTAATGAACCATACCCTCTTCAGGGGATGCCCCCCCCCCTGCCTGAAATGTACGGCCGATATTGCGACGATCCACCATTACTACACATGATGAGAATCCCCCTTCCCCCGACAAGCGAAGCTATATGATAGCCCAGACTGTTTGCAATTTTCTTTAGATGCCGTCTGCGAGATGGATTTTAGGCCCATGCTGTATGGGTTATGATGGCTTGATTATTGTGCCACATCTGATTCGCCAGGCTTTCTGAAATGGAAAAGGCCTGCCGGGAGTGGAGAGTATGTAGGCTTTAGAATTTAGCTAAAACTTGCGTATTTTCAATAACGCTTATTTGTTCTATTTTCCTCTTACTAGAATGTCTTGAACTGGCCTATTGTCAAGGTATGTCGCTTTATAATATCAAAGGTGGTACATGCTGTCCTGAGACAATAGGCTTGTTACGATGCTTTACACCTTGATCTCTTGAGATAAACGAAATAATAATAATAATAGACCGTCAGCAAAAGCAGTTTTTAAAGATACATCAACGTCTTGCAATAACTAAATTAAAATTATTGCAGGCTGTCACTATAACCCCCCACCCTCCAATATTAATAGCACACTTGTGTACTTTATAGGGAAAGGAAACGTGAGTAATGAGGGCATTTATAATGGAAAAAGAATAAGAAGCGGGACAGATAGTTGTAGAAAAGGAGCGAAAAGAAGGAATAGGGAACAAACTCGGGAGAGACCCATACAAGTCAACTGATATTAAGCATTCATTTAAATGGGGCAAAATCTGGGGGATTGGTAAAACCGAAAATTGCAAATAGCAAAAGGGAGATGAATCTCCAATCCTACCGCTCCGTCCCCCTTCGAGGCAGATAGGGGGGGGGGGTAGTATCCCTGCATATCAATCGACATTATCATCATCCTTTCTAATACAACTGCTGAGCAAACGCGTCCATAAGATTTTGGGGGGTCCAGTGGTCAAGTTTGACACGTATTTGGGGGATGGGTCACTTCACCTCCTCGGGGATATCATCCCTCTCATAAGGTAAATGCATTTCTCCTCATATTTTAAAGGACCGAAAGCCGAACTTCGCCACAAACAGGACTCTTTTGATGCTTTTGGAGGGAAATTACGCCTTCCGTAACCGAATATAGCGACATGTTATTCGCATTAAAGGAACACTATTGATTAATAGTGGAATAAACAGTAACAAAATTAAATTCGCGATATAATACTCACTTAATTACAACTGCAAATTATTGATCACTAGTTCCAGGAATAAAAAATAATCTTCTCGCATATACACTCAATGCCATAACCTATGGGATAACAGTATGTAAAGGGATTGGAATCTTCAAATATATGCAAAAAATTGTATACAAATTGCACAAGAGCGACAAAAATTCAGAAAGATTAAAGTTTCTCTCATCAGTGAGATGCAAATGCCTGAAATGATGATGAAGATGGTGAAAGACAATGAATATTTGGCAGTGGTACCCAACCCTAACGCTATGGAAATTTTAAACTTATACTAATTGGGATGTGACATCTGGTGGATCAGTGTGAACACGGGCTCTGGCGCTCGTGGCAAGGTGACGGGAATAATTATCGGAGTTCGAACGGGGTATGATAGTGGGTCCCAGACAGATGAAACATTCAACTTCCGAAACTATACGGACATTCGACATCCCTCGCTCTACCATGTCACGTGTGTACCAAGAATAAATACCCCATGGAAGGCATGACCACCCACCGTGGCCAGCGCAGTGGCCGACCACGGGTCATTAAGGACCGTGACCAGCGGGATGTGGCTAGAATTGCCCATGGTCTCAGATAAGCAACACTGGTTCAAATTGTTTCCACATCCAATGAAAGAGGAACCAGACCCATATCCCTGAGGTCAGTACGGCGTTCTTCACCTTCCATGGCATATGAAACAAGAAGACCCACAAGCGTACCCCTATTAACACCACGACACCGGAAACAGCGCCCCATCTGGTCTCGTGACGTCGCTAATAAGGCTCTAAAGGATCGTCAGCGTGTAGCTTGATCCCCAAAGTCACTATTCCAATTGTTTCGGGTGTGACGCAGACCCCGTGAGGCCATGGAACCCAGTTGTCAAGGTGCCTTACAGGTCGGTGGTGGTTTCAGACTAGCTAGTGTGTTCATGGGGTACGGGTTGGGTCCGCAGGTCCTCTTAAACACGTCATAGGCCGGTGGCCGCTACGGTGCACTGCTTAGTGGCCATATGCATCCATTCATGGAATATTTCGGCATGATAATGCACCGTGTCATCGGCCCAGAGTTGCCCAGAATTGGTTCGAGGAGAATTATGGGGAGTTCCGAGGAATCGTGTGACCAACACAAGGTTCATCCGATTTCACCAATCGAGCAATTATGAATCTATTTATTCTTACCCAAGCTCGGGGCGAAGCAAAATATCAAAGGCAATTAATGACAATTTGGTCGTAAAGTTTTTGTTAGTATGGATCGGTCTTTCACAAATTTCTCTTCGCCCTAACTCTATCCCTTTCTTTGACGTTCTCTCTAACTATTTTCTGTGGATATTTCTCTCGTTAGTTTTTTCTTTATTTCTCAATCTAAAGAATGCTAATAGAGTATTCCAGAGCAAAAACTAACAAGTTCACTAGAATTCATGCTGGCTAGCTAAGAAAAAAGAGAGTTGCGTGCCCCTATCTACAAGCGCACCTGGTTAATAGCTAAAAACAAGCTAGAAGCCTTGGGGGAAGGAGCCTAGAACAAATCACCTTCGTGTGGTGAAAGCGGTACAAGTTCCCCACTATCAAAGGTACTTCATGGGGCCTTTTAGATTCCCCCTACTTGCCTCAGCTTTTAAAGTGTGCTATCGGTTTGGATCACCGTTGAGCCTCAATCTCTTCTTTCCATCCATTCCGAGCTCGCACTCCCATAGTAGGCCCAACTTGCCCCAAGTAGGCTCATCACTTCAACACTTTAGCGATGCACTCACTTTCCCTTTCCCTCTCTAGAAACCATTCCTTACAAACTTCTAGCCGAGATGTTCACGTTGGTTTTCTCCTAGTTTTAGGACCATAGTAACAGAATTCAGTTATATTTTTGTATTTCCCTTCACTCTTCTATGAGTAAGCATACCGCGGTTGGATTACACAACTATCATTCGTCAGTAATTAACCAAATCACTGAGGAGAACCAAACTCCACAAGTTCAGAGAACGAATGCACAAATAAGAACCTCTGCTCTTCTAAAACCCCTCCGGTACAGGACAAAATCCCGAATGAGGTTGGACATTTGGCTGTTCTTAGGCAATATGTGCCCGATCCAAAGAGATCCTCATTTTGAGAAATCACAAAGTTCCGGAAAGTGACCAAATCAAATGACTAGAATAATCGTTCCATGGCAAATACCTTTCGCTTGTACCAGAGAAATGCATCCTTTCACGAGCTGACTTTTCCTCCACATTACCTGAAAAGAAAAACAAATTAGCTCCAAATGAAGCGGCGACAAAATTATTCCCAATTTTGCACGAAAATTAATGGAAGCCTACCGCCACACAATAACAAGGTACTTCTCACCTACAAGGTTAACCTCGGGTCTATTTAAAAAAGGTGACAGTTTCATTTATACCTACAGGGTATTATTATACTTCAACCGTTTTCCAACAAGCCGGGGTCAAAGCACATCAATTAATAATAATAAGAGGAAGAATATAATAATAATGTAAACGGTCATCTCTGAATGAGCATTCGCTTTACCACCTGGCATTTACTAGAGTCGTGGTTTAAAAGCTATACCTATCCAAAAAAGAACGAAGGTGGATTAAGTTAAGTTTAATCAACAGAGACATGCGAGAAGTAAATGGACACCCAGTTAATTACTGAAATACTTTTATTCGTAAATTTAAATAATAAAATACACTTGTAAAGTTACATTATTGATACTTTCTGGACTTCCCTTTAGGGGGATTTCTGACCAATTCTCACCGTGCTCCTGGTTTGGGAGACTTTTCCCGTCGTCTTGTTTAGTATTCCGTACACATGTTCTATTTGGGTTCAGATCAGAGGCCCGACTTGGCCAAGAGAGTCGTTTGATGCCGCTTTGCTCCTCCCATTCTTTTGTCCTTTTTGCACTATGGCAGGGAGCCCCATCTTCGATCAATAAACAACATTCCTTTTCCGAATTGATATTGCCAACACACTCAACCAACCAACTCTGACCTTTCATCATTCCAAATTGCTCCACACACATAAGAAAAGCCACCACGTTTTACCGTCGGTTGTAGGTTGTTTATGGTAAACTGGCTCGTTACGGGCTTATCTACGAATTCATAGCTGCCCCTTGTCTGAAAATTGAGCAAACCTTGATTCCTCACAGAAAAAGTATGCTGTGCCAAATTCCAAAGGCTTGTCACTCCTTTCTTCAGCCCACTCAATTCAACTTCTTAATATTGGCCATAGTTAAAAGAGGCTACCCTGACCACATCCAAAGAGAGTACATGTAAATCTACCGCTGTTCATTGGCTGATTTGGAATCTTTCTGCCACTTTAGATCTTCGAGCAACATGAAGACATCTATCAGACGACCCAGGAAGACCAAGGCGTGACTCTGTTCATGTTTTACCCTTTTCGTTAAATTGAACTATAATTCTGCCGACGGAGAAGAAATGGATATTCCAAGATTCGTAGCAATTTGTCTTTGGGAGAATCCACCCTCAGATTGATCTGCCCTCTTTGAAAATCTGAAATTTCATTAGAATTTTGCATTCTAGTCATTTAAAGAAAAATATTATACTCTGAAAAGATTGAAACAAATACTAACAATAATAATGACAAAGAATAGGCCTAAGTTGGACCCTGGAGGTGGTGTAATTCCACCTTCAATAGTCTGAATTGGCAGATCACACTCTGGTTCTCCCCTTACTGTCCTTGGCACAAAAAGCGCGATAGGAAGGCCTATTTGTTAGTTAGGCGTCTGACATGGTCTATTTATTATTGAGAATTTTAATGTAGCCTATTTATTTAGATATCGAAAATGTGATTTTTTTACGGTCTTTAAAGCATTCATTCTATTAACGTAATCTCTTTTATTACATATATTCGACCTTTAAATTGGCCTATTTATTTCCAGTCCACGAACCTGGGCTCTATTGTTAGTCTTCCAATATGGCTTCTATATTGAATATGTTAGGCCACTAACATTACTTTATATTAGACCTTTCCAAAGAGGATATTTATTGTTAGAACTCTAATAGACTTTTTATTTATATTAGGCGTCTAACGTGGCCTCTTTATGTAGAGTTAAGCCGCGTACATTGCCCTGTGAGTAACGTTTGCACCCTCGCTAAAAGGCCAATACGAAGCCATCATGTTCCTTAGAGTTGGTCCCCTTAGTGGCCCTTAGGTCCCCTTAGTGGCCAACCAACCACTCAGCCAGCAGCCAATCCCTTCCCAGCGAGAGGTAAGATCAGCTCGGTTGATCTTATATTCACTTTTACACCCATAATAGAAACCAAACAGAAAATATTCAGGCAGGTGAAAAGGGGAAGAAGCGAAGAATCAATGAAACAAAGGATATAAGTGGAATCAGGACAAGTTTTGAAAAGGTCAGCGAAGCTGTTTCAAGCAAAGGTGTATATATATTCATCAAGTTTGCATATCAAGACACTCGCCATCGCTTAATGATACACTTCAGTGGCATTTTCTTGGGGGATGGGGGCAAGGCAAGAATGGAAGGTTAGATGATGGGATAAGGAAACATAAGAGTTTTGCCCCTTCGATTTAGTTTCTAACTTGATTTTACGCAGTTGCCACTCGCTCCGAGTGTGCTTGAAGCCGTCGAGTAAAGGAGGACGAGAAGCGGGTAAGCGGCGAGTCAAAGAAAAACAAGTTCTCGAAAGGGTGTGGAGTGTAAGGAATAATTTTGGCAATGTAGATTGTCTCTTAAAGGTGATGTTGTGGTGACTATTTTCAGAATAGCAGACTAAATCCCATAGATGCGCTCAAGGCAACATTTTGAAATAATGAGTTAACAATTTCATCAAATCTATGTAGAATCGAGACTAAGTACTCCAATGATGTGTTAAACATTTTGTACGAATATAGGATGCGGTTGACCTAGAGAGTAAGAGAGTGGGAAAAGTGAATATCTAGGCATCAAGAAGAATGGTACGAATGAGTACCAATCAATGACGTAGGGAAACATTTATTCAAAAGATGTTGGATAATGAAAATTAGCCATTAGAATTATGCTCGATTACTTTGGTGTTTGTTCACCAGAAAACATCAGGGACTCTAGAGGTAAATTGTTGCTTTTCCATTGTTTTTTTCTTAAAGATTAAGCCAAAGGCTATTGTTATTTCCCGTTGCCTAGAGTTAACAGCTACTGTAAGGCTGAATAGACAGAAGGAAAAAGAGACCAGCTTCATTCATAGCCACGCCACAGAAGCTTCTTCATTACACCCTCGACCGACTATCACACACTTATTCTCTTTATTTTATATTAATTTCATTCCGCCATTTTTATTCATTTTCCCTAATTTCAAGAAAAGATTACCTTTCTTTTTAAATATAATTTATTGTATTCTTCATTTACTCTGGTATTTTCTTGATTACAAAGAATAATTTTATTCTGCTTCGTCGATTCTCGCGAACATCGTAATAATAAATAATTATAAATAATTACTAAAAAGTACTCCTCCCTAGTCTTTGGAAATTACTGGAATCTAAATTAAGGAGTTCGCGATCACAAAGGTTGGGAACCCATAGCTCAAGAACTAATTTGTTCCTCAAGATATTAGCGACCACCCCGCTAGTACCAATCCTTAAGAATGATACCGTTTCGTGGATCCTGGTTAATCAAAGTTATTTTTCGCGATTACTGAACTTTTTTTTCTTTAACACATGACTGAATACGCCATCATTGTTCAGGTTGAGAAACTCTGAGATCGAACCCACTACTTTAGAGAGAGCAGGAGTGTTTAGGAGAAAAACAGAGGTGAAACAACGTCAGATTCCTATAACTTGCAGCATTCTTCTTCCAAATTTTCTGCCATTCCTCCTTACAGTAGATCCAAAACTCGTTGGCTTTCTTTGAAGGAGCCATATTTTAATTCCTTGCACATAGTCTCTATGGGGTTCAGGTCAAGCCTTTGTGGTGGTCATTTCAAAACATCAATTTGGGAATCTTGCTGGTGGTAGTTTTGCTTTGAAAATAGACAAATAATCTCTTTATTTTTCCATTGATTTTAACAAGTGTTCCTATACAATATAACTACAAGGGAACCCCATAAAATGATGCTTTATTCACAGCTATTTACGATTAGTATGGTGCTTTTAGGATCAAGCGAACATCACTTTTCTGTCAAATATGTCTTCTAGAATTATAGGAAAATAGTTATATTTTCATTTCATATCTCCATACTATGTTCTTCCAAATTTTTTATCACGGTAAACGTACTTCTTTGCAAACGTGTCACTTACGGCAACGTGAGTTTTACGGATTGGCTACTCTCTAGCCTGACGTGAGAATTTCTCCAGTGTCGTCTCTAACATTAACTCCATGTTGCAGCCAAACCTTGAAATATTTCACTCTTCATCGTTTTAGGTCAACGTTAGCCTTCCTTACAATTTTACGAATATCATTCGGTGATAATTTGGGCTTCCTTCTACTTCTTGGCAGAGTTTTACTACCAAGGTTATCGTCATCGTTTTAATTTCGTACTTTGTATCTACAGTGTGCATCAAAATATTCGTCAGTTTTGAGACAAGGATATTTTAAATTAAAGTATATAAAAAAAAAATCTACACTGTGATTGCGGTACATTTTAGTAGTTTTTTCCTCGGACTTCTTCCGTCTCTTTTTTTAGTTTAATATATTCATACTAAAAAAAACCCTCTTTTTTATCTCCAAGATGTTGCAAAAGAATTAGGCGAGAATGTGAACTACTTGTTTTAGGGTTGTTTGTTTTTCATATTTATAGGATATTATTAAAATTAAATTGAGAAAATGGAAATACTTCGTTTATGTTATCCATTTTTTTCATTTACTCATCTAAAATTTTGAAAATTGTTGTCATTTTTTGTCACAGGAGCACTAATTATCATAATAATAATAATTTAATATGTTAAATTAATATTTCAGGCGGTCAATAAATTTTGCGAATCGGTAGGGCAAAACAGAGGAAGGGGGATAGCTGTTTGTGGGGGTGTTAGGACAAGTTATGACAAGTCAGGACCTGCCGCCGCACGCTCCTGCCTCGTCTATTTAAGAAGCAGTAGCTGATCGCAGATCGTCAGTCACAAATCTTTCAACAATGGAGAAGGTTGAGCACGGCACAGTGATCAAATTTTTGACCAAGGAAGGCAAGAATGCAAAAGAGATCCATGAACACATGGTTGCAGTATACACGGACACCGCCCCTTCCTATGCAACCATTGCTCGCTGGAATAGGGAGTTCCGCCATGGCCGTGAGTCCCTTAAAGATGACACCCGTCAGACGTGACCAACGAGGACAATGTGGCCCGTGTTGAGAGGATGATCCTCGAAAATCGACGGGTGAAGGTCGAAGAAATCGAGCGACAACTTGGAATATCACATGGAGGTGTTATCAACATCATCCACGACAATTTGGCCATGACCAAGGTCTCTGCCCGTTGGGTCCCTAGAAACCTCACGCCCCATGATCGACTTCAATGTCGTCAAAGTTCGGAGGAGCTGCTGCTCCTGTACAACCAAGACCCGGCGGGATTCGAGTCACGCATAGTGACAGGTGATGAAACGTGGGTCCATCACTGGGATCCCGAGACCAAGCTCGAAAGCATGGCGTGGAAGCACAGGGGCTCTCCGACCCCCATCAAGTTCCGGACCCAACCCTCAGCCGGGAAGATCATGGCCACCATCTTCTGGGATTCTGAGGGAGTGTTGATGGTGGACTATGCGCCCCGTGGAAGGACCATCACAGGCCAATATTACGCCGAGGAAATGGCTGGGTTGAAGAAGTGCATCCGTCAGAAGCGGCGCGGCAAGTTGACGCGCGGTGTCCTGCTCCTCCACGACAATGCCCCTGTCCACAAGGCCAGAGTTGCACAAGCTGCCCTGCGCGAGTGCGGATTCGAGGAGCTCAACCGTCCCCCCTACAGAGTCCAGATCTGGCCCCTAGCGACTACTTTTTATTCCGCCAGCTCAATGCTGCACTGCGTGGACGCCGGTTTGGGGACGATGAAGATGTCCAACTCGCCGTCCAGGAGTGGATTGAACAGCAGCCGGGAGATTTCTGGTTGTCAGGAATTCAAAGCCTCAGGGACAAGTGGCGCAAGTGCATTGAAGTCGAGGGTAGTTATATTGAAAAATAATAAAACACTTTTCCTCATATCTCGTTTCCTTATATCCGAATTGCAAAACCTATTGACCGCTCCTCGTAGTTAGACCACTTAAAAATACGAACTTGAATCGTTTATTTAAGGCAAAAATCCTTCAGATTCCGGTCATTCGCTTAAAGATCTTTCAAAGGATCTCAACCCAGAAGGTGGGGCGAGTCCCCAGGTAAGAGGGATGTGGAGACCCACCTAAATCGAAGGCTGAGGCGAGTCCCTGTTCAAGATTTCTGTAGGGTGGTGACGATCTTGTGTAGCACTCGGTTATTACTCGACTCTCCCACACACTATGTGAGATTAGAGACAGTCTTTACAACAGGACCTTCATTATAACAAAATAAAATCGTCCCCCAGGATCAACAAATAGGATGATGGAATAAACTGCTTAAGTTGATGAATGATTAAAAAACTAATTAAGTCGCTCGAAGTGACTGGAAGGCTCACCACTGACTTTCCCATAACACAGTGTTTAGTTATCAGTGAAGTACTTGAGGAAGGGGAGGGGGGAATTGAGGTGTTTGAATTACGCCCTAGCTCCGTAATGTCATTGGCGTAGAGGAGCTAAAGACAATGGTGAGGCCTCGAACAATTAACACGACGAAAATAATAACGATGAACAATAAGCGGGGACCGAACTAAGTCTAAATTGAATTGTGTTCAATTTGCAAAGCGAATCTTTTTAAATGTCTGCATAAAATTCTGAGACACGCCCATCTGCCTCCGTCCTATCCGTTATCCTACAATCAAGTGAGATAATTCGCTTGTAGGCTGTGGTTAGTAGATTGGCGTGCGCTGATTGACTTTGATGAACGAAGGTTTCTGTGTGGGCGTTTCTGTTGTCTGCTTTTCTGATTTCTATGTTGGCGTGACTTTGATAATGGAAGTCAGGAATATCCGTCGTGTTGCTATCTCTTTTAGGACAATTTAAATGTCTGAGTTTGAGAATTATCGGAATCCCTGAAAAGGCCGTGCATTTATGGATAATCTTAAATCAACCTCGGCCACGGGAACGAATATTTCGCACCCTATATCCTTAAAAATTCCAGCAACTTTATCTTATTTCTGTCTACACTGCACTGCACAAGCCCTCAAAACTAGCACCAAATTATCCGGCTTTCATTCAATCCTTCTACTCTACCATAGTGCATATTTCCTTAATATATGTATGTGTACGACAGTCCGACATTTTCTGATGAATCAAACCCAATAAACTTCGACGGCATCTTATCGAATTAGTTGTCCACGATGTCAGATCAGAGCGAACTGCCGGTAATTGACAATTTGTCGGACGCCCATTAGGATATTTTTTTTAGGCAGCTACTTTTAGGGGTGAATTAACGTGATAGGCCAATTTGCAGAACACCTGTTATAAATAATTTTATGATTAACTTGTTTTTAGGCGTTGATTAAGTTAATTAACCGATTTTCAGGGGGCTCATAACAAGTTCTGTATTAACCTGCTTTTATGGGTGGATTAGTGTGATTGATTAATTTGTTAGACGCCCATTAAGACGATACCATTGATCTTTTTGTGGGTGGATTGGATTAACATTAGTATTTTAGTTAAAACGTGAAGTGGAGCTATTATTATTGGGGAAATGTGGACATATTTAATTCTGGAAGATTCAATGGCCCAAACCAGATAAAAAATAAATAAATAAAAAACAAATCATAGATTGAATAATGAAAATAGGAGACTACTAGGGTAGGGGGGCTAGAAACTAGATCAGAAGGACATCCGATCCTAACTGTAACAATGTCGATGGGGAGTTCAGTAAAACGTGGGACCCAAACAACAGGTCGCGCCTCAGCATAAAGTGACGTCTTCAGTAAATTTGCGGGCAATTGAGTTTCCATCCGTCGGCGAACCATACTCATTGTGGCTTAACTTTACCCAACAAAACTTGATGTTGTTTGTACTACCCGTCCCTTTCTAGTCTTGGATGACCTCCCCAGACCGGATAATGAATTTTACATAAAGATCAAAATGACAATTTATGGGGTCGGTTCTTGTTGGAGGTAATGGGGGGTACGGGGAAAGAGGTGGCATGGACATCTGGGTGGCGTGTTATGCTGACGCATAGAGGCACGCAGCTGCTTCCACATTTTCGAAAAGAACACATTACTCTTCCGTTTGAGAGCTCACACAATGTGTTTTTACGTCCAAACTCCCCTGAATCGTTCCCCTCTTCCTTGAAGAACGCCTCCAGTGTCCTCGCGCTTTCCAACGATGGCCATTCTGATCTTTATGCGAATTTCATTATCTGCTCGGGGATCTCGTCAGCGATTCAAAATGGAGTGAGGGGAGGGGGGGTGATTAACTAACTAAGGTTTCGCTGGTTTTGATTATTAGCGGCGGCAATAATCAAACGAGACTTGGTTCTCAAATTAGTTGTTATTCATCACAACCAGTGCTGGGAAATCGAATCGAATTCGAATCGATAAACCTTTAAAATCTATATATTTTCAAACTCAAATCGATAAAAAAAAAATTCGAACTGAAATTTTTTTGAAAACTCGAACCGAAAGGAATTAAAAAACTCGATTTCGAAATGAATCGATTACAAATATAAGTTTGAAGCGAAAACGTCGAGTATGATTAATAAAATAATTTAGGAATTCCAAAAAATAACAGTGGTTTAACTTGTTAATAGTAGGTAAATGTATATTTTAATCTTTCGTCTTAATCCTAGTCCTAATCTTATTTTGCTAATCACAGAATGACCAATAAACCTTTCTTCTGTTCTGAGTTTTTAAATCCCTAAGATATTTTGAATTTAAATTTATGTCAAATATATTCACCATATGGCTGTCAAATTTGTTTTTAAAAGAGTTTAAATTGTTCTTATAAGATATTAATGGGTTGAGGAATAAGTTCTTGCGGTTTTATCAAATTTATTTATTACCATCAACAATTTTAGAAAAACTTAATTTTTAATTGATAACTATGCAATTTAATCAATAATGTATTCTCCGTTGTTATTTACGACTTCTTCCCAACGTTCAACTAGTTTTTCGATGCCTCTGCAATAAAAATCTCTGGATTTTGACTCGAAGAATTCGTCTAACTAGGTTCTTGATTCCACATCAGTATTGAACGAAACGCCGTTCAAATTGTTGGAGAGCGATCGGAACAGATGCAAATCCGATGGAGCCAAGTCTGGCGAATATGGAGGATGCGGCAGGATTTCCCAATTAAGCGTTTGGATGGCGTCTTTTGTCATATTGGCAGAAGGACTCCATAACGTCGATGAGGTCGCTTTTCACGAATAGCTTCGGCGAGTCGATACATTTGTTGAACGTAGAGTTCTGCATTGGCCATCTCGTTGTTCGCAAGGACCCTCATAAAGAATGATGCCTTCACAATCCCACCACACACACAGCATCGTCTTTCGTGGATGAAGTCCTTGCTTTAATCGCGGAAGTGTTTTTTAATTGGGGCTAATTCATTGTTTTCGATGGTTCATGTTGACATAAACTCACCACTTTTCGTCGCCAGTGATGATGCGGTGAAGAAATCTGTCCTTATATCCACGAGTAGCCTTGTGACGAGCAAGCAACTTGCGGCAATCGTGGAGCGTTGAAGTTTGTTGCTTTCGCTCAAAGCGTGCGGAACCCATGCACCGAGTTTGTGAACTTTCCCCATCGAATGAAGGTGATCTACTAGGTTTTTCTGATCACACGCCAATTGTACAGCCAATTCTCTAGTCGATTGACGAGGATTTCCATGAAGGTCGTTCAATCGATCTTCATCCAACTTAATGGGGCGACCACGACGTTCTTCGTCATTAAGATTGAAATGACTGTGTTTGAAACGTGAAAACCACCATTGAGCTGTCCTTTCTGATAAAGCATTTTCTCCGTACACAGGACAAATATCGCGACGAGCTTTGGCCGCGTTTGCATTGTTCCCGTCTCGATTGAAAATTAATAACAACAAGTGTCGAAAATGCGCCTTTCTTTCAACTTGACATTCTATTTTGAGGGTATAGAACAAAAATTAAATTAACACATCTTTTAAATAAACCGCAATGACTTATTACTCAACTTCAAGACGTAGCCTAAGCAAAAGCCTAATAGTCTACGCTGTTAAGAGACGTAGCCTAACCTTTGCAAATTTTGCTCTCATTATTTATAATTATTTCTTAATATGTGCACAAATCACGTCAACAAAACATAAATCATCACAACATAAAAAAAACGCAGGAACTTATTCTTCAACCTAATATTTGTATTCTGTATATTTATTGCATAATATTTCAATATAATAATGAAAATTTGTAATATAAGCTTTACCAGTTTTTTTGCACAATGCTTAAAAATGCTTCGTGGGTTCTGTATTTTTATTGCATAATATTTCAATAGAGAAAAAAATGTAGTATCCCATTAAAAACTTCCATTTGACTGCGGTTTTTTCATCCTTACATACGGTTCCCGTGCATTGGGACTTTGTGAATACTTTACCCATTAATTTCAATAGAAAAGTACACAGTGAATTTGGGCATCTGGTACATATGGATAGCTATTGTAAACAAGAAATAACACAGTAAATAACGAATTTACCTTAACTCAAGGAAAATGTGTAATAAGAGGGGAAAAAGTTTCGTTACTTTGTTATAAATTATATTTTACTATAAAAAAACATATAGAACTCTGAAATAAAAGATTTAAGCATGTGAAATGCAGGCTGAACTCGAACTCGAATCGAATTCGAATCCAAATCCATATTAAAAAATCGAAAAGCCGAAAAATTTGAATCGAAAAGAAAATATAGAGAATTCGAATCGAAATCCGAATTGATATTTTTAAAAGTGCCAAATTCAAGTCGAAACTCGAATCGATATTCATTTCAGTTCTCAGCCCTAATCCCAACCATAGCTCATCTAAACCACGAATGTAATGCCTAGTATTGTTAAATAACCAGTTGGAAGATCGCTTTAAAACCCACATTCCAACCAGCATCCTGTTTCTTTTTCCTCCGGGTTGTACCTCAAACCTCATCTGTCCATTGAGGTAGAAAAATCTAGACACGTTTGGAATGGTGAAGAGATATGTAGTTTTAAAAGTTCCCTTTCTTCGCTTTATCTATCTATCTATTTCCTCCTTTTATCTATTTAAATATAGAGCTTACGCTTGCATGGAGTTGGGCAGTTTGTAGACCCAAAGAGAGGAGGGTCGTTAATGGTATTAAGGTAATCATTCCGAGGCTCTTTGGCCCAACCCCGCTCGAATTCCTTAGCAACATGCGAGGGGAGGCGTGGCCGTCTATGCTCACTGATTAGAGAGGCTCAGTTGGGTAATGGAAAACAGAGGGGAAGAAAGAGTTTCGAGCTTAAAATCAAGGCGAGACACGCGATCACTGAAGACGAGTTCTCCATTGTGGTAGGTAACCTTAAAAGCGGCCAGGTGCAAGTGTTAACGCCTCTATACAGTGCTACTCCATCATAACGTGATGTCGAAATGATAAACCATCTTAGGAGTGCAACTCCAATATAAAACGATGTTTAGAGTGCAACTCTATTATGGAGTATAATTCCAATATAAGAAGATATTCCAAATGCAATGCCATTATAACGCCAAATTCTGAGGGAAACACCGTGGTAACACGTTGTTCGGATTGAAATTCTCTTGTAAGATGTTTAGAGTTCAACTCTATTATATCGCGATGTTCGTAGTGCAACTCTATTATATCACGATGTTCGTAGTGCAACTCCATTATATCGCGATTTTCGTAGTGCAACTCCATTATGGCGCGCTGTTCAAACTTCAAAGACCAATTAATTATAGCGCGTGGTTTGGAGATCAACACCACATAGGGTGATATTCCGAGTGCAACGATCGCGGTCCTTCGGAAGGTGCCTCCTGTGCTTGTAAAACGAGCCAAGTATCATTCGTGGAAGGTCCTGTAGCAGCTAACATCCTTGCTAGCTCCTACAAAAGTATAATTCCCCGCCTGAGAGATTACTCATCTAGCTTCCATTAATTTATATTCATGAAAGGCCAATTCCAATCATATATAACTCGTACGATTTCCAACAAAGTTTACCCTACGTATCGTCCGATAATAATTATCCTATACGATATATATTTGTTTTCTTTTTTGCTCGATAAAGGATTTCACGTTAGAATCGATAACCTTGAATTGGAGTTTATTAGACTTCGAAATACAGGGGCGTTTCCTCATCCCACTTCTTAACTTTTCTTTCTACAATAATACGAGTAGTTGTTCACTTTACTCCATTTTTTAATTATTATTTCATCTTTTTTGAGTTTATTAGGAATTTTCACCAACGAAATGGATTAGTTTTAATCATTTTCTCCTTTAAACCAAATTCTCAAGCGGAGTTTCACTTATCGATTCCTAGAAAAAAATATACTTATCATCATCATCATCACTAACTCTATAATTTAAGAAGGGGATTTTTTGAGTATTTGAATAATAATTTCATCTTAGTTTGGTTATGACTTATATTTTTATCAAGTTATTTCTAATAATTCTTTTATAAAATCAAAAAACAAAATGGTGAAGTTCAGAAATAAATATAAGAATCGAAATTGTGATTTTTTTTAAAACCCAAAGAATTACAAATGGTGAAGTTCAGAAAATTTATTTCTATATATCTTCTTCTATAAACCTATATTTTAGCAACGTGATATTTTGAAAGGGAGGAAATTTAGTTTAGTTCTTTTTTAAAATTATTATAATTGGCGAAGTTCAGAAAATTTATAAAAATTTAACCATGGCTGCTTTTTTTTAGATTTTAAATTTTAATCTTAGTAGCGAAGCCATTGCCTTGTATTTATATAAAAATATCCAGAAGTCGACTCGAGGTCAGCGCGTTTAAAAATAAGGAAAAAATGCGGAGTCATTGGAGTGAACTAAAATTGACTTGCTGGTTAATTTATTATTAATAAAATGATCATTTTACAATACTCGTATATACTCGTATGTATATACATATGTATTGGGTTGAGGAATAAGTTCTTGCGGTTTTATCAAATGTATTCATTACCATTAACAATTTTAGAAAAACTTAATTTTTAATTGATAACAATATGCAATTTAATCAATAATGTATTCTCCGTTGTTATTTACTTCTTCCAAACGTTCTACTAGTTTTTCGATGCCTCTGCAATAAAAATCTCTGGATTTTGACTCGAAGAATTCGTCTAACCAGGTTCTTAATTCCACATCAGTATTGAACGAAACGTCACGCAAGTTGTTGGAGAGCGATCGGAACAGATGGAAATCCAATGGAGCCAGGTCTGGCGAATATGGAGGATGCGGCAGGATTTCCCAATTAAGCGTTTGGATGGCGTCTTTTGTCATATTGGCAATGTGAGGACGAGCATTGTCGTGTTGCAGAAGGACTCAATAACGTCGATGAGGTCGCTTTTCACGAATAGCTTCGGCGAGTCGATACATTTGTTGAACGTAGAGTTCTGAATTGACCATCTCGTTGTTCGCAAGGAGCTCATAAAGAATGATGCCTTCACAATCCCACCACACACACAGCATCGTCTTTCGTGGATAAAGTCTTTGATTTAATCGCGGAAGTAGTTTTTTTATTGGGGCTAAGCCATTGTTTTCGATGGTTCCTGTTGACATAAACACACCGCTTTTCTTCGCCAGTGATGATGCGGTGAAGAAACCTGTCCTTATATCCAAGAGTAGCCTTGGGACGAGCAAGCAAACCTGCGGCAATCGTGGAGCTTTGAAGTTTGTTCGTTTCGCTCAAAGCGTACGGAACCCATGCACCGAGTTTTTTAACTTTCCCCATCGAATGAAGGCGATGAACTACAGTTTTCTGATCACACACCAATTGTACAGCCAATTTTCTAGTCGATTGACGAGGATTTTCATGAAGAAGGTCGTTCAATCGATCTTCATCCAACTCAATGGGGCGACCACGACGTTCTTCGTCATTCAGATTGAAATAACTGTGTTTGAAACGTGAAAACCACCATTGAACTATCCTTTCTGATAAAGAATTTTCTCCGTACACATGACAAATATCGCGACGAGCTTTGGCTGAGTTTGCATTGTTCCCGTCTCGATTGAAAATGAATAACAACAAGTGTCGAAAATGCGCCTTTCTTTCAACTTGACATCCCATTTTGAGGGTACAGAACAAAAATTAAATTAACCCAACTTTTAAATAAACCGCAATGACTTATTACTCAACTTCAAGACGTAGCCTAAGCAGAAGCCTACTAGTTTACGCTGTTAAGAGACGTAGCCTAACTTTTGCAAATTTTGCTCTCATTATTTATTATGTTTCTTAATATGTGCACAAATCACGTGAACAAAACTTAAATCAACACAATATTAAAAAAAAAACGCAAGAACATATTCCTCAACCTAATATATTTTTAAAGGAACTATTATTTTTTCTCCACGTTTCCCTCAATAAACCATCACCCCACGCCTAAATGTATGGCGATCTTTGAAACTACTTTTGAATCGAACAAAATATTTTGAGAAGTTTTATCCTGAGAGCGAAGAAGATGGATCTACGTACGGTCCTCAACTCCCAAAATCGATAATCTAGAATCCATTTCGACATTTAATTGAATATTGCCCATCAAATCATTTCTTCCATTAGTTCAAATTAGATTGTTTGGATTCTGATAGAAGCCAAAAAATAGGTAGATAGCTTCAGCCCTACCTATTCAAAATAAGGCACTACTTACCAAGTTGCCAAGGATACAGCGCCAAACAATGGTACATATTAGAGAGCAAAAACGTTTATGAAAACAAAACACGACTACTCAAACAGAGACTAAAATATCTCTTTGCCACATGGATTTATGTCCTACTACTTTGTTATTTTGTATCGATTTGTATTTTACACTCGGATTCCGATATTTTCAAGGACCACATCCTTTCAAATAGCACACACAACCATACACAGAAGAGCGGAGTCATCTTTGCCCCGATGGGCTACGGAGTCCAGTTGAGTGGAAACAGTACTTCCTGCCTGAGCGATGTTAACCAACATCAGGTGCGGTCATTTGCAAGATGGAGTTCCCGATTTGGGTCGTAGGCGTGAAGCGCGGGATTCGTAGCCCACGTTAAACCGTAGGGCTCCGCTGAGATGGGACTCCCCCCCTCCGTTCAAATCTGGGTGAAAAACATACGAGAATAAAACCTGTCGTGGCGGAAGTCTTGAAAATCAGCATTTGGTACCGGACTAAATATCTCTTAATAGTCAGACTTGTCGGGTGTTTAAGACCGATAAATGCAGGATTGTATACAAAGCTTTGTCTGGTGAGAATATGTAAATATCCTTTTATATATAAGGTTTCTGTGGCAACGGAAATTCGTTTTGATTTATTCAATATACACATGATATAACGCTATGACGTCGGTAATTTGATTGATTCATTGACGTTATGCGAAAAAAAAGCATTCATTGCTTTTACTCAATAACATAGAGCGGATTTCGCGTTATAACCGATCACGTTGTATTGAGGAATGTTCACTTTAACCCATTACTTAAATAATTATTTGATTTATATTTGGAGGGGGTATCAAGATTATTTTAAATAATTATTTAACGCTAATGTGAACGTGGACTATGTAGTTTCTATGGCTAAGGAAATTCGGTGGATTCATTTAACGATATGCGTAGACCAGGAGTCGGCAACCAACGGCCCCCGGGCCGCATCCGGACCGTAAAACGAAATTATCCAACCCGCAAAGAAATATTATATCAATCCGACCACCTTCGAAACCCATTTGTGACTGTGGTACGTGACTTGAAACTGGGTTTTCTTCCCCTTTCATTAATATTCCCTCGCAAATAAATGACTTGGGGCTGTTTGACACTCCATTTGACGTGGACATCGACATTACACCGGAAAATGTCCAAATGGAAATGAATGAGATGAATTAACATAAAAATTTAATGTAACGGGAGTATCTCTACTAGAGTGCAAAGGACAAGAAATATCTTCTTGAAACTGCTTTGTCTACCAGCTTAATAGATGACACGCGAAAAATGCCCTCGATGTTCGATAGTGCTTACACTTAGGCAAACAATTCTTCCCATTTAGATGACATCCTCAAAGCTGGCTTCTTCCAGCCTGTCACCTGATATTGAGAGAAGGTCGAGCGAAAAGAGACAAATACAGGCAGAAGGAAAGGTGCGGGTAGGTTCATTACCAGTTTCAACCTGTTATAATCAAGAGAGATATTTCCTAAATATATAAATGTGAGTCATATCTCAGTGTAGATTATTATTAGCTCAATTTATTAACTATGGCGATAGATATGGCACGTCATTTAGCCCCGATGCAGAACAAGGTTCTTGACCAATGGGTGAAGACTATGGGGTTTTCTATGGCTAGCCCGATTCGGTTAATTCATTTAATAAATGCACTTTCTACCACTGAAATTAATTATGTTTGGTCTTTTTGAATGTCATCTTTAGACCAAACTATATAGTGGCGTGCGGTGACTTTTGAAGATCAGGAAGCAATTCAAGTTTAACAAAAATAAATATGTTGTGTTCATTAAAAATAACTATAAAATTGTAAGCTACTCCCTTTATTTAAATGTTATTTTTTAAACTTTATTTAAATTTAGCCAATATATTCTATCATATTGGCCTACATTGTATTTGCGAGTGCGTAGGCCTACCTGTTTTAATAATAGTTTCTCTTTGATTATAAGTCATCACACTCAAATTCCTTTTAAATAATTTCATTTGCATCCATTTTGTTTAAAAGGTAGGTTATCACTTAAAAAAAATGAATAAACAATACGCCAGATTTCTCTAAGTACTGCCTCAGGGCTACTGATCTCAAAGATACGAAGTGACTATGGTAAGCCCTGCAGAACCCTTGAAATATTAACAAAATGCTTAAGATATAAGAGCTTAACCATACTAGAGTTTTTTTTCTTTCCTAGAACCAGTATTTAAATGTAGCCTAAAAAAATGTTTAAGCTTCAGAGCATAATAATAGTTACGTCAATGTGTCTTAGATATTTTGTTGCTTTTTCCTAGACTCTGGCAAGATGACTGCAGATCCAAATTTGCTTCCTTTTCCCTATACAAATAGGTTATTTTTTTCTTAATCATAAAACTTGAATCACTGTATATTATTGCTAAGAAAAGCAAAACATATTTTAAACTATTCATTCCAAAGCACCAAAAAGCAGAACTATTATTGAAATTAAGAGAAAAAAAGAAGAGTAGAAATCTCGACGAAAAGGATGCATTTCTTCAATTGCGGTCGGGCTCATCAGGGTCTAACGCCAATTCGATTGAAAGTGAACGGTACCGTATGGTGTATACAAGTATAGGCAAGCATAAATGGGAGAATAAAATTGATTCTGCTGTTATATTAATTGTTGGGGTGTAATTTATTTTTCTTTTCTTCTTAAATAGGGGGAGCATTGCTTCCATTGACTACACGCCACTGATGATCAGTGTGGCAAAAATGCCGGAAATACCCCATAAACATAACTTCCAAATAACTTTTCAATATAAAACGAGTTATCTCGGGATAATCCGGGAATGGGTTAGAAGAAAACTCTTACAACCAACGACGGCATGTGGAAAATAGAGGAAGGACACATGAAGGAATGACTAAAAAGAACACTGAAAAGGATTAATAATGTCCAAAAGTGAAAACAAACCTGAAGGAATAAGTTCGTACCAAAAAAAAACAAGCCGCATAAAGTACGAATTTTAAACCCCATCGTCTCCCGGCATTTGTTTTGCGCCTCTTCTAAGGGTCTTGGAGAACGATCGGGATTTCATTTGTAGATGCCATATCATCATCTCGCGATACCAGACAGACGAAAGCGAGAACGCACAGCATTGCACAATAAACCCAACAAAATACAAATATTTTTTCAACGAAATATATCACGCAATTCGTATGAAACAAAGAACAGATTCAGTGCGTTGTGATGGTGTCTATAGGTGATTTAATCGACTCCCAACGCAACATCCAGTTTTATCACAATAGTTTGTAGATTGAGCTCTGAAGAGAGGAGAGAGATTAAGATGGAAGAGATCGATGGGAGAGAGGGTAGAGATATTGAGGAGATAAGTAAAGGGAGAGGGAGAGAGAGTAGGGGAGAAAGAACGAGGGAGGGAGAGGATAGAGGGTGATGGAGAAGAGAGGATAGGTGTGAGGGAGAGAGAGGGGGAGATGAGAGATGGGATGAGTTACAAGGAATTATAAGGAAAAGCAGCACGTCAAAGGTTCTTGCGAACCATACCGAGGAGGCACCCTAAAGGCCCAACATAATAAGTATGAAGGTAATATAGCAAAAAAATTAAGGCTCTCCCCTCGCAATACGCAGGTATTGAAATTGAAAAACGGCATAGCCACGTTGAAAAAAGAGCATAGCTAGGAATTTTGACTGATTTCGATTGATTCGTGGCTAGTCTAACTCATGCACTACTCTGCCCAGCCGAGACTTCAACTGTTCAACTGATGGGCAGTTCACCACCTCCGCTGGAAGATGGTTCCATCTGTCGCAGATCTTGTACGGGAAAATTTACAAACTCTCCGTATAGTTTTTTAGGTATCGATGAGATGGCTACGTATACGCCATGTCTCTAGGGAGAACAGCCCAATTCTCGGTGCCGGCGTTGGGATCGTTTGTGGCTAAGGGGCGGGATTAGTTTGGTGGCCCTGACATGAACTCTTTCTTGCTGCTCAACGTCTTTACGGCGTACTCTATCTGCGGGGGAATAAAGAGTATCCCAACAATTTCTGGGCCCTTTTCTCTACCTCGGGTATTGCCTAGAGAACTTCAGGGAGCTGCTGATTTCCACACCTAAATCTTTCTTCAGTTCGGTCGCCTACAAAGGCCTACCTAACAAATACTAGTCTTCTTGAGGATGAGCGTGACTGATGTGCATCACCTTGCACTTTTCGAGGTTAAATAGCATCTGCAACATCTCAGACCACTCACCTAAGCTGAGAAGGCTGCCTCTCAAGCGTTCTACTCCTTCGTGCGAGCTAACACCACTGTCTGATTTGATATCGTCCGCGAACTATGCTATTGTGCATAACAATCCTTTGTCTAGACAATGAACAGCAGTGGACCGAGGACGGATCCCTGGGGCACACCGCTGATCACTGAGACCCACCTCAAGTTTGCCCCCCTGACCTTAATCCGCTGTCTCCGGTCCATCAACCACTTTGAAAATCTAGGTATAAGATGTCCACAGCCCGAACTAGATTGTACACTCAATATACTATGGAAATTTTCGAGTAGATTTGTGAGACACGATCGGTTTATGCGAAACCCGTGCTGGGAATCTAAGATCAGGTTGCGAGATTCTTAGATGCTCAACTATGCGACCAGCGATTATGCTTTCTAGCAGTTTATTCACAATGAACGTCAGATTAATAGGCCGGTAATTACCCGGGCTTTCACATTCTCTCTTTCTGAAGATGGGCGTCATGTCCGTCATCCTCCACTCCTCTGGCACCTGTCACGTTTCAAGAGAATCTGGAATCTGGACCATGAGATTTATATTGGTTCAGATTCCCTAACCTAGGCGCCACTTCATCGTTATCTACAACTATTTCGTATAGATTGTTACCTTCTTAGAAGTGAACCCCCTGCCTTTGAGCAAGAAGAGAGGGGGTGAGAGACAGAGGGGTTAAATGGAGAAAGGAGTGAAACAGAGGCGGGGGGGGGGGGCAGAAAGTCTGTGTGTTTTTGCCCTAAAGGGTATCGAAACAAAGATGGCCGCCAGTGGACGATCTGAAACTGTTTTAGCCTCGAGTTGTCACTTCGTTATTTAAGTCCATTTAGTTCTTCTATTCAGCTTTTAATGAACTAAGGAGAGTATTGTTACAGGTCGAATGATTAGGAAACATGCAAAAAGACACCATTTTATGTGAAAAAGGCAGCGTCTCCCTCACCCATCCTAATGATTCCGGGCTTAAAACAAATCTTACGAGATTCAAAGAATTGAATAGGCAATTCCTAGAAAGAGGAGCGTGAGAGAGGAATTGCTCAATATCCATAAACTTGAAAAGGTTTCATCAACACAAATTAGAAACTTGTTCCTAGTGAAGAAAACAAACGATACAAGAATTAGTAGACGCGCTTTGCACACACCGATATTTGAAACCGATATCGAGAAGTTATTTTACTGACAAAGTCCAGAGCCATTGGAATAGTTAGCAATAGCAATTGTCTCACCTGTTTTAAAATTCACCGAGACGACCATTTCAAAAGTTAAATATAAGATAAAGACAGTTGGACCTTATTGAACCAAGATCTCCTTGGTCCACAATTCTTATAATCCCATAACTCCCCCCCCCCCACACAGTACACAATTTCTTATTAAGCCTTCACACAATCTATTGATAACTTCACATGGAAACTATTTCGATTCTCGATTACATAAATCCACCCATTTGGTATTACACGGCCCCATGCCTCTCTGCTCATACACTTTTACAAACTCTCCCCTCATATTCTCTCACACACTCTCCCTTCTGATACACTTTCACACTCTTGTACGTCCCTCATAATCTTTCACACACCCTCTCTTCATATTCTTACACACCATCTCCCTCATATTCTTTCGCACGCATTCCCTCCTCGCTCTCTGTTACATCTTCTCCCGCGCGGCGCTGGTCGGACGCTGCAACTTTATTAGAGGTAAGAAGAAGCTCATTTGGGGCGGCGAGTCCCAGTGGATTTGGGACGAGACCGGAGATTCGGTGGAGATTGGAATTGAGGCTCGGGTGTGTGGAAGAGTGGAGGGGTGGAAGGAGCTGCTGCATGGCCTTAAGCGCTGCGGTATTCAGGGTTCGAGTAGGCCCTATCGAATCAAAAGGCTTTCCCATAAGCCGCGAAATTGAGATTGAGAAATTGGATTCATCCAATTGTTTCTCGGTTTGACCTACGCCTGCTCTCTTTTTTTTCTCAAAGACTGCTCTCTCTCCCACCACATTTTTACATACATACACACGCGCGGAATGTGTACAACGGAGTCAGACTCATAAGAACCCTTAGCTTCGATAAAAAAAATCGGGGGTGGATGGTGGAAAATTGTGTGCTTTGATCTAATACCACGAGTCTTTTCCCCTTTGGGCTACCCAATTGTCTCACCTGTTTTAAAATTCACCGAGACGACCGTTTCAAAAGTTAAATATAAGCTAAAGACAGTTGGACCTTATTGGACCAAGATCATCTCGGTTCACAATTCTTATAATCCCATAACCCCCCCCCCCCCAGTACACAATTTCTTATTATACCTTCACACAATCCTTTAGCGAACCCCTTTCCAGAAAGAACCCAACCTACAAGGCCTCTCTTTGCAATAAATAAATATCCATGGTTCGGGTTCCAAGTTAATCAGTAGGTCTCCAATGGCAAATAAAAGGCGTCCTAAATGAGCGCAGATTGGGGTAAAACATCTCAAAGATTTTCATCGATACAACTAAGTTTTTTACTTCCATGGATAAATGGCGTTGCGTGAAGGTGGAGGCGGGACTAAATTACTCCAGTAAGTGCCAGGCTGAATAATTCATAACCCCCCCCCCCGAAAGGACTTAAATTAAAAGACATGTGGGAACTCAATTTGGGATCCTGATCCTCCTCAACCTCGGAAGTGCCTACCACTGTTGACACTAGTGTTGGTATGTACAAGGAAGGTTGTTGCTTTTGAACGAGCTTAACGCCCTCTTTCACCGTGCGGCGGGACTAAACTGATACATGAAAGAATAAGAGTAGAAAGAACAAGAAAATCAGCATCATGCACGGATTTTCCACGAAGTGTGGTTAGGTCAAATCATTGCCACTCATTGCGGATTGCGTGGCTTTCAAAATCAACGGCCCCTAATCTGGGCTTAGCGAACCTTTAAGACAGCGCTGAAAATATGCATGGAAATAACTACGAAAAAGACCCGAATAAATCCAAAATGACGGGGTCGAGGATCAAATCCAGACAAAGGGGGCCAGTGCACATAAATGCGAATTTGACCCCCCCCCTTTGAGGAGAACGGGAATCACCGGCAGTTAAAGAAAATGAGCGAACAATAATAATAACAAAAATAATAAAGAATCAGAATAAAGAAAACATGTAGGGTACCAGGAAATTCCGGTAGGGACAAATGGACTACAACCCACATACCAGCGCTGGGGGCGGGAAGGCACGCAATCTTGATGTCAGCTCCAACATGGTTTTCTTGGCACCCAAAACTCCCCTTTGTGGGAGCGAGAGTGTAGAATACATTACACAAACGTCAGATAAACTAAGCACCTCTGCATTAAGGCGGCCTGATATGGAAGCATGCTTCAGCTGTCGCACCCATAGTCTCGAGGAAGGTGCTATTGAAACCTCCCCACCTCAACTAATATATATATATATATATATATATATATATATATATATATATATATATATATATATATATATATATATATATATATATATATATATATATATATATATATGGCATCCCAAAAAAAGGGAAACAGCTTTAAATTACAACTAATTAATTACTGAGTTGTAGTTATTATTCTATTGTTTAGTTGTAGCGCTTTGAAAGTTGTTTTCCTTTTTGCGAGACACTCTGTATAATTAATTGTCTTATCTTTAGTCAAAACACTCCTCGATAAGGAAGACAACAAGAAGAGCACAGCATCCTCCTGGACCGGAACTTCAATGTGCTCGAGCGAGATTACATCTCCCCCGCTGTCGGAGCTTGTCGCATCGCTCTATACCAAAGCGAGCGCCAATTCGCTAAGATTAAACAATGACGTCAATATCAAATTGTCGATATATATATTCACTATCAGAGAAGGCGCAATTAGTGTTCTTGCTTCTCAAAGCTTATAATGAAACTCACTGCTCTAATATTTAGGGTTGAGCTTTTCTCTAGAATCATTTTCATCTTATTTTCTCCTGCTGCCTGCTCTTCCTCCCCTCACGCCTGAATAGACGCAACTATAACGTGAAAGAAGTCGTTAGGTCCATCCAAAATGACTCCAAGTCAATTTTTGACGGATTCTAAGATTAAGGTCCACATTGGACGCTCGATCAAGGAAATTCGGCATGGCGGAACATTGTCTTAAAGTTTTGAAGTATGTAGTAGAACTGCGATGGTATGACAAAACCATCGCATCAGAGCATCCACGCATCAAACTAAAATTCAAAATCCTTCCAAAGGTAAGCAAATGAATCCACATTAAATCAGTGCCAGGCGAACAAGACAACGCCGAAAATAGTGAGGATATACGACAGAACTCAATTCGGAAAAAATGACTCGAGCAAGAATACGAAATTGCGATTTTATCTAAAACTTGCCTTCAGTCAATGGAAAAATGGAAATTCGTATTTATTGATGAGAGCAGAGGAACAAATTTAGAATGATCCAATAGAATGGAACGAAGGAAAGGGAATAAGAAAAAGGGAAGCAAAAATATAATATGTATGATGCAGACATTGTCTTATATTTGACCTTAAGAGATATTTTTTAGCTAAAAAAAATGCCGAAAAAGATCGAGGCCATGAGAGGTCAGAAAGCTTTTAAGAAGAAATTCGCAAACTGGTGAAATTAGGTGAAGCTATAATCTGCAGGAAGCAGGGAAGTTATTTTGCAAGATTCTAGCAAAGACAATTCTCTTTTCAACGCGTCCCATTTGAATAACCATAAAAAAATTGAATAGATGTCAAATATCACAAAATATATATCAAAAGAAGAAAAACAAAAGAAGTACAATAAAGAATCGAAGTACACGGTAAAGTGAAAGGAGGGGGGGAAGATTTCGCGAGTAAAATTTACGTGATCTGCGCGCCAATTCTCGACATTGATAGATCATCCACGGTTCAATGCCAAAGTGAGAAAGGCCCCCGAGGTAATTAACAGAGAGGGCGGGGGAGGGAGAAAATAACCATAATCAAACATAGAAAACTTAGGGAACTAAAAAATAAAAAAAGGATAAGATACATACAACTTTCTGAATTCTCCCTTACTCGTGAGAAGATACTTCGGCCGGCCACCTGGCCGGGAGGCGACGTAAACATCGCCCAGCTCTCCGGGGCAATCAGAAGAGGCTGGATGTGGCCATCGTAGATGCCTACCCAGAATGCAACACTGCTGCACCCAACCTAAATACATTATGCAAGACTGCAGTACACACAATTACACACGCCACTAATACAATATACACTCTCTAGCAGATCTGTGAGAAAACCTGGTAGTCAGATCCTTTCTCAGGCTCGCGGGGCTCCTCAGCCACTCAGCCTGAAAAACATCAACAACAAACATAAGATACGGCGAACAAAAATAATGGCAAGAACTTTTCTGGCAGACCAACTTCAAATAATTACATTGTCCAACAATGATTTTGCTACAGAAATGAGAAAGTAGTTTTCTATTGTAGTTTTTGCGTAGATTACGAAAATGACCTTTATTTTTCATGAAATCACTTCAGTTTTTTGTAATCTGCACATTTAATTTTTATTAATATTAGATTATTCAGTATATAGAGGTATGAAATATTTGTTATTATTTTTATTTTATTTGACAAAAAGTACAAAGCTAAGTGGAAACAAAAAGCTTTTTCATCAACAGAAATTAATAAGTCCTTTTAATATATTTCAGAGTGTGATATATAAAAATATATTTAAAAATATAATGAAGACTTAAGATTTTTTCAAAATTGCTGGAATCTATACAATAGTCATATACTCGCACTTTTAGAATATTTAGGCTTCTTTTTTCTGTTCAACATCTTGTCTGTCTCTGTGAAGGGTCCAGCAGAAGTCAGCAAGCATTGCAGGAGTCAATTTTCCTTTATAACGATTTTCTATAGTAGCAATATCTTGGTGGAATCTTTGACCATGCTCATCGCTGACATCTGCTGGATTCTCTGGAAAGAAAGACAGATGGGAATGCGAAAAATGCACCTTTAGTGACATACTACATCCCAACTCATTATAAGACCTAATCAAATTCTGAACAAGAATGTGGTAATTTTCTGATTTGTGCCTTCTAAGAAGACCATTACATTCACCTTTGAAACTATGCCAGGCCTCAAATTCTGGCTTCCTCAATTTTGCCTCAACAAAGATTCCTTCTTTAATTTTATCATCACTAATCTTAGGAAAATTTGTTTTTAAATATAAGAAGGCTGGCTGGTCATGCTTTAAGGCTTTCACAAATTGTTTCATTAAACCTGATTTTATGTGAAGTGGTGGCAAAATTATGTTTTCCTTAGAAACCAGTGGTTCACGTATGACATTATGCAAACCTACTTTTGTCTCTTCCCTTAAAGGCCATTCTGAGCGTATGTAATGTTCACCCCGAGCTCTACTGTCCCACCGGCACAAAAAACACATAAATTTTGTGTAGCCTGACTGCAAACCATTTAAAATGGCAACTACCTTAAGGTCAGCACAAATCAACCATTTATGTTCACTGTATTTAATGCTTTTTAAAATGAAATCTAAATTCTCATAAATTTCTTTCAAAACAACAGAGTGAGGTACTGGTATCGATGGTAGTTTATTTGCATTATTCAGAAGCACGGGGTTCCTTGACATGTAGGAATTGCGGAAAATGAGGGCGTCAGAGTTCGTGAGGCCTGGGCGACCAAACCAGCGTTTCGCTCTTCGTCATGCCGACTACAGAACAGGACTTAGGGTAGCCCTTTCGGGCTGCTTGTCAAAGCAGATGAGAGACGGCCGAGGTAACTTAGCGTTACGTGTCATTGGGCCGCGACTGTTCCAATGGACCTACCTCACAATGCTGTGACGGCTTCAAGTTGCTTTCTGTCGTCTTCAAATTGGATACACTCGCGGGACGCACCGCCATTTGAAGGAGAGCTCGCTTGCACTTTATTGTGATGATTGCGTTGTCCCCCAGACTGTTCGGCACATTCTTGTTGAATGTCCCAGTTTGAGTGATTTTCAGCAAGTTACCTGTCCTCGTATCGGGACGAGCGAGGTCGCTATTGCTTGGGAAGAGTTCGTAAACATTTACTTGTGGACATCTGACTTTTTGTAGGAGCTAGGCCTCTTCCATTTTATTTGACTGTGTTATAGGTCGCATATTCATGCGCCGGGGAAAGTTGGGCTTCCCCCCCCCCACGCCAGAGCGTCCTTTCTTCTTGCTTTGTTCTTTTGTGTGTTTTGTTTTATTTATTTTGTTTTTTTGTTTTTTAGCCTAGCATTAGGCTGTAAGATGATTACAGTGACTTTTGCCCTAGTAGGCAACCGCCAGATATGCTCTTAAATTAAAAAAAAGAAGAAGATAGAGGTCTGATGAATCATCATGTATAATATATTCTTGGAGTAATTAAGCCCGATGAATCATCATTTACTTTATTCATATGCAGTGTAGCTCGATCAATCCCCATGCAGATATAGCCTGACTGAAATACGACCCGATCGAATTTCAGTATCGAAGTGAGTAGTTACATTTCCTATAGTATCAAATTCTTTGAGAATATATTAATTACTTTCTTCTTCTTCTATAATATCTTCTCAAGTAGAAAACTTACAATTTATTTTTGAATAACCTTTTTATTTTCTCTTTTGTAATCATAATCTTTATTTTCTTCTACAATTTTACTAATAATCTCGTATTTAACTACTTCGTATACAATATTTTTAAAATTTATTTTATTCAAACTTTTCTCATTTTCATTATTATATTCAGAAGGTAAAAGGAATAAGGTGAGTAAAAAGGTAACTCATAAATTATTTGGATAAAAGCTTCAAATATACGAAAAATTATCCCTAATGCCTGAGGGGGGATGGGGGGGGGCGCAAACTCTAAAGCAACTCTTAGAAATAATTTTGGTAAAATCTTTGAATATACGAAAAACCAGCCCCACGCTTTAATTTTTCCATCTCTAAATAAACTCCTAGAAAGAACTTTGGTAAAACCATTCAATATACTGAAAACGATCCCTCCCTACGGCCTATCCGACATTACCAGCACCATTTCGGTCCACAATTTTTAAGGTTTCCAGTACATATCTCCTAATAATTTACTCTTTGTCTATTTTTTTACATTGATGCTTATTTTCTAGGCCTAAAGACAAGAAAAAACTTTTTATTATCTGAATTATTTTTAAATACGGAAAAACAATCCTCACGATTCTTTTTTTCTCAATCTAAATTTGCTCTAATAATAATTTTATTTTGCTTTACTTTTTTTAGATGGTTGCTATTTTTCCCTGATAAAGAAAAAATTGAAAATCTATTTTAGAAATAACTTCGATTAAAACTTTCCAATATACGAAAAAATAAAATAAAAAAGCATCCAAGCCTAAATTTTAATAAATTTTCTGAACTTCACCATTTGTAATTCATTTAAGTTTTAAAAAATCACAAAAATTCGATACTTATATTTATTTCTGAACTTCACCATTTTTTTTTATATTATAAAGGAATGATTAGAAATAACTTTGATATTTCTTAAATCTACTTAAGTGACAACCGAACTAAAAGAAAAATTCTTATTCAAACCTTCCAAAAATCTCGTTCTTAAAATATAGGGTTATGGAGGAAGAAGAGGAGCGGCTTTGCCACACCTCCTCACAGGAGGGGCTTGCTCTTCGCAGATAGACCTAGAAACTGGCAACGGGGTTTGGAATAAAAATATTTAAATATTTCCATTACATATTCCCTAATAATTCCCTCGATTTAATTTTTTCATGTCCATACTTATTTTCTCGACCTAAATTCGTAAACGTAAAAAAAATCCAACGTTTTTTCCTCTAAATTTTCTTTTATATAGTAAAAAATACCACCCATAAAGACGCCAAGCCTTAATTTTAATTTTGTATAAAATTCAAGATTTAAATATTTATTTTTTTCATTCTTAGATTCAATGAGTCAGAAGAATAAGATCAAATATACGAAAATCCAACCTTGTGTGCAGTTTTTTTAACTTTAAACTCTTAGAAATAACTTTAATAAAAGCTTAGAATTAAAAAAAGAAGCTTCTGCTCTAATATTTCGATCTATAAATAAACTCTTAGAAAGAACTTGGATAAAAAACATTTAATATGTATACAAAAAAACATCTCTTCTATCTTAATAATTTACTCTTGGTCTGTTATTTTGAGATTCATCCTTATTTTCTAGGCCTAAAAGAAAAATAAAATAAAATCGGCATTCAATACGCAAAAAAATCCTCAAAGCTCTATTTTACTTTGCTTTGCTTTTTTTTTTTAATGGTAGCTATTTCCTCCTGATAAATATTAAAATGAAAAATCTATTAAAGAAAGAACTTTCCCCTCCTCCCAAAATCGATAATCATATTTATTTTTTCTGAACTTAGTCATTGGTCAATTTGTACATACAAGCTAAGAGAGGAGCAACCATTGTGCAATATAATTCAATGGGAGCACTCTGAGTAAGGAGAGGGTAGAGGCAGAATAATATAACGAACCAGGCAATGGTTTCGCCCCTACGGGGGGAGCTTGCGCTTCGCTACTAAGATTAAAATTTAAAATCTAAAAAAAAGCAGCCATGGTTAAATTTTTATAAATTTTCTAAACTTCCCCAATTATAATAATTTTAAAAAGAAACTCTAAACTAAACTTTCCCACTTTCAAAATATCACGTTGGTAACATATAGAGTTATAGAAGATACCTAAAAATAAATTTCTGAACTTCACCATTTGTAATTCTTTGAGTTTTAAAAAAATCACAAAATTTCGATACTTATATTTATTTCTGAACTTCACCATCTTGTTTTTTGATATTATAAAAGAATTATTAGAAATAACTTTGATAAAAAACATAAGTCATAACCAAATTAAGATGATATTATTATTCAAATACTCAAAAAATTCTCTTCTTAAATTATAGTTAGTGATGATGATGATGATGATGATGAACAGAAGGAATTAATAAACATAAGCACGAGCGTAACGGGTGAAACAGCATACGTATCTACCTTAAAAAAGTATGTGGGTGTATACTGGGAATCATACCGATAATTGGAACTTCCTCCCGGGATTATTAATGTCTAATAGATTACACATAATTATTTGGGGATGAACATAAAGACGCGAACGTTCGTTAAATGTTAATAAAACAGCGGAATCACGGTCGCTCACTACAGCATCGCTGATTGACTTATAGAACAATGCACTTTAAAGCTCTCAGTCCCCTTTTATTCATTGGGGGGAGGGGGTTAGTATCGTGTGGGTAGAAGGGTATGCGCATGTACATGATAGAACTACTTTTGTTTTCGGTGTATGTGCGCTACCCCTTTGTATGTAATGTCCACTAGTTCACATTGTGTGTGCTTCTCGGGAAAGAGACGAATTTGTTGTAGCGCCTGTTGATGGGTACATACGAGGGGCGGTCAATAAGTTTTGCGAATCGGTAGGGCAAAACAGGGGAAGGGGGATGGCTGTTTGTGGGGTGTTAGGACAAGTTATGACAAGTCAGGACCTGCAGCCGCACACTCCTGCCTCGTCTATTTAAGAAGCAGTAGCTGATCGCAGATCGTCAGTCACAAATTTTCCAACAATGGAGAAGGTTGAGCACCGCGCAGTGATCAAATATTTGACCAGGGAAGGCAAGAATGCAAAAGAGATTGAACGCATGGTTGCAGTGTACACCGACACCGCCCCTTCCTATGCAACAATTGCTCGCTGGAATAGGGAGTTCCGCCATGGTCGTGAGGTCCTTGAAGATGACCCCCATCAGACGTGACCAACGAGGACAATGTGGCCCGTGTGGAGAGGATCATCCTCGAAAATCGACGGGTGAAGGTCGAAGAAATCGAGCGAGAACTGGGAATATCACATGGAAGTGTTATCAACATCATCTACGATAATTTGGCCATGACCAAGGTCTCTGCCCGTTGGGTCCCTAGAAACCTCACACCTCATGATCGACTTCAACTTCGTCAAAAACCACAAGGCCAGAGTTGCACAAGCTGCCCTGCGCGAGTGCGGATTCGATGAGCTCAAACATCCCCCCTACAGTCTAGATCTGGCCCCTAGCGACTACTTTTTATTCCGCCAGTTCAATGCTGCACTGCGTGGACGCCGGTTTGGGGACGATGAAGATGTCTAGATCGCCGTCAAGGAGTGGATTGAATAGCAGTCGGGAGATTTCTGGTTGTCGGGAATTCGAAGCCTCAGGGGCAAGTGGCGCAAGTGCATTGAAGTCGAGGGTAGATATATTGAAAAATAATAAAACACTTTTCCTCATATCTCGTTTCCTTATATCCGAATTGCAAAACTTATTGATCGCCCCTCGTACATGTTCAACGCGTGAAGGAAGAAAGGTTGGAAGGAGGTCGGTGCCTCATCTTCGGGTTTGGCGAGAGGCAGGGAGGGACCGCGATCGCAGGCTGCCAAGGACGAGTATTCGAGAGAGGAAGTGGCCTTCCACCCACGCGGAACAGAGCCAACGAGGGACATTCCTGCACCCGAGAGAAGATAACATGAAGCAAAAAAGAATCCATGTCATGGACCGTCTTCCCAATTTGCAATTATTAATTTAACTCAGAAGACTTGTGTAATCCAATGGAGGCGAGTCAGTTGGTGAAGAATAATGGTGAAAAAAACACCGCATTGAGGGAGAATATGTAATTAACGATAAGAACCAGATATTCGGAGTTGAATTTCTGCATTTCCAACCTACCATTTACGGCGGAGCATAAAAAAAGGGCTGGGAGATATTTCCAGCAAGCGACCTTGGCCTACATATGCTGGCCAAACACAAGAGGCCTCGAGGAAAAGTGGATTCTAGTCAACCTTGGTGGCAAGAGAAGTTTGAGAAACAATAGAGAAAAGTTATTGATACTGACTTAAAACTAAGAAGTTAAAACCAACGAGAGAAATCTCTACCCTAAAATTGGGGGAACAAAAATATGGGGAAGATGCATACCCGCAGATGACCCAGGGGCATTGGGGCATGAAAGGCACGCACTCATCGAGATGACAGCGGCAGCTTGGTTTCCCATGCTAAAGGCTACACCCATTTGGGTTGCAATAGGGGAAAAGCGACTTAAACCTGGGGATGGGTAAACACCCAAATAAACCTATTTGAGAACCAAAAATATATTTAACCTTTTCCGATCTCGAGCTTACTTGGGCAGTAGATACAAGTGTCAATAGAGGAAACGCGATTCAGGAAGAGGAGGGGGGTATCAGAAAGGTAAGACCTTAACTGTCTTCTCTCCCGGTCCGGAGCCTACTTGGGTAATAAGGTCAATAGAGAGAAAACGATTCCGTCTGGAAGTAAGGATTGGGAGGACTCGACAGAGGCTCTTTATCCGATCTCAAACCTACTTAGAGTAGGACAAATCAAATAGGTGTCACCCCATGGACATCGGAAAGAAGCGTATTAGAAGACCCCCCCCCCCCAAAAAAAAACCCAACTTGAAAGTAAGTCTCCCTCCCCCTCCAAAAGGGAGCTAAAGAACGCCAACTCCAAGGCCAGGGCCTAAATGAGCGCGGGTGAAAGCCCTTAAGAGAAGATACCTTAAAAACTGCACAAATCTACCGATTTCAATTTTACAGCAAAATAGCAACGGAATAAAACTGCTACCCACGGCCCCCAATGCCCAGGACACGAACTAGATTGAGATTACCTGCGTTTTATTCCACTTAGACATTTCAATTTGTCCCCGTTTCGCCACTTTATTTACAAGACTTCTCGTCTTAGACGGCGACTGATTTCGGAAGCTGGTCGCCGACCGGTTTTCGTCCATTCATCCCTGGTCGGGTTGGGGGGAGGGGGGTTAGTCAACTCTCCCTTTTAGTCTGGTGAGTTTTAATATGCATGCACCGCCTTTCTCCTTCTACTGCCCCCCTGCCCTTTCCTACCCCATTGCTACATAATACAGCCTCGTTGCTAGTGTTTTAAATTTGAAGGGGGGGGGGATACTGAACATGGCCCTGATTTCGCGTGCCCCACCCCTGGAATGTCAATACCAAATTGTAAACCAGAACAAAGCCCCAAGGGTACAAAATTCAGGGAACAGAATTTCGTGCCCAGAAAATTGAATCCCAGTTCTATGAAACGGCCACAATGGAAGAGGAGCAGGCCCCTCTGCATAGCACGAGGGGGATAAGAGAGGGGAATAAGGGAATGTGCGAAGAGTACCGTGGAGTACAAAGTGAACGTTGGGATCCAAACTTATCCCAATTTCTCACTCACAAATGGGGACGAACTTGATTGAGCCTTCCAAATCGCGGCCAGAACGCTAATTGCGCTAATTACCGCAAAGCCGGTAATCCAACGAAGGAAAAACTGATCGAAGGAAAATGAAGAGTGAAAATAAGGAGCTCAAGCACAAATGTATCTTGCCCAAAAGAGGCGTTTCAAAGGAAGGGGGTACATTAAAATCCCCACAAACATATTTACTTCCAGTTCAAGCTACCGTCATCCTTACTTAAAGTGGAAACCAACGAGGTTATCTGAGCAGGAAAATTGCGAAGAAATATGGTGAAATTTTGGAAAGTGAAAGTGTGTGGGAGGGAGATGACACGAGAAGTCTAGAGAAAAAACTACTTGGAGCTCTTGTGAGATCGATTCGCACCGTCTGATGCACATCTCAGTGTGGACCTACGTTATAATGGTTGATCCTAACCAAAGAAGGGGGGGGGAGTACATGGCATCAGCCCCAGCATAGTCGACACCAATCGGGCCTCCCAACCATGGACTAACCATACTTGATGTGGCTTAACTTCGTGCGACAGCGGTGTTTCCCCTCAAGCAGGTCCTCCTACCCAGAGGGAAGGAGTGAATAATCAAGGGATGGGGATGAGGTCGAACACATCCCATATACATACATACATACACTTTCTATCTCACTCACTCGTTCTCTATCATACACATACAAACCCGCTCTCGCAAACAGATACACATATTCTTCTTTATCTCAAACACACTCTTTTTTCTCTCTAACTCACACACATAGCTTCAAAAGCAGCGCCAAAATCGGATAACCGCACCCACCAACAACTACCGAACATCTACTACCATCAACTAACCCAAGAATAGGGTTCGCGCCCCCTCCAAAGACACTGTGTTAGGTACCAACACCCCTCCACAACTAAGGTAAAAAAAAAAAAACATTCACTTCAGGAACCCTCCTTGCCTCAAACCATAAATTAAAGATTCGCTACAACTGGAACTGTAAATCCCTCACTGCTACGAATGGGGTCATAAACCGTAGACGAAGGAGATAAACACAAGAGAAGAAATGAAGAGAAGAGGTAACAATAAACGATGGCGAAATCCACATTGCACTCAAATGAATTTCTGGTTTCTAAGCTTCGATCTAACCATCGCCACAAACGATTTGGCGTCAATAGAGGCAAAACAAACGCGTTCCCGAGTCGAAGAGGCATCGCCTGAAAAAACCGGAAATCTGATTTTGAACGAACGCGACCACAACCAACTCGCTCTCGGTTGGGAGAATACGGTAAAATAACAAAGAAACTCCACGAACAACGATGTCAATCAAAACAACAAGAAATCACAGTGCACATACCTCCACCAGCTCTATTGTCATTAAAACATTTTCCGTAATGGCGAAATGAATCTGGATTAGCCATAGGCCAAATTGAGTATCACCCTGGAAAGCTCCCCTCGCATTAGGAATCGTGTGTGTGTGTGTGTGTGTGTGTGTGTGTGTGTGTGTGTGTGTGTGTGTGTGTGTGTGCGTGTGCGTGCGTGCGTGTGTTTCCGCAGTTTGTGAGTTATCAACAAAAGGTTGATTTTCCTTAATGGCAAATCCGGATATCATATTCGTCCATATATAACATTTTACTTTTAACAGCTAAACAAAATCTGTTTGGAGCCTAATAAGTTTACATTATCTCAGCCACACTTTGTTGGAAGTCCTATGTTTCTACCACTATAGAGGGGTGTACTGTGACTCTGTAAAGGCTGCTCTTCTCCCAGATCAGGATCAAATTGTGTATGCTGGTAGAACGTCAAAACTTGTCCATCCGTGGGTATTATTTTCAATTTGATTATCTCATTATTTTTTTTTTAAGATATTGGCAGAAATGTCAAAAAACGTCCTATTTTACAATGCGATCCTGAATTAGCATCCGGATCGGGATCTGGTCCAAAATCTAATCAACTATTCCTTGGCCCAAAGCCCAAAGCCTCCACAGAATTTCATCGCAATCCGCCTATAACTCTTTTAGGTATCTTGATCACAATACCTTCTCCAACTCGGTTGGCAGAGGCAAGAAAAAGCCCAAGAATGCGTACTTGACCAATGCTCTCGTGCGCAGCTAAGACAAAAAGAAGATTCGGCGTGGTCTAATACCTCCTCAAACCTAGCCAATATGTACCATGGGGGCCATCGCCCCCTTAGATGAGCCCCACTTCTCTAATTGAGCGAAATTCCGTCAACACCTGGGGGTTCTGTTGCTCGAGGAATTATTTATGAGAAGCGACGCTTTAAATCTCTCCGCTCCGATTGTGATTGAGTTGTGCACTTATACTCATGTACGTGTAAGAGGGCATCTATGCTACTGGTAATTACATCTATGTCAGTGTATGTTGTGCGTAATATAGTTTACATACTAGAGTACACTGTGTAACAGCATATGTATGCTACGTGTAATTGAGTATGTGTGCACACAGAAGTGTATAACTTGTTAGAGGCATTGGAAATCCTGTGAGAAAATAGCCTTGGGTACACACGCGCTTTTAAAGGTTTATTTTGAATCTTATCAGAGTTTAGTTCTGTTCGAATAATCACTATTGAATTAATAGGTTCCTGTCCTTCACTCAAGTTAATAAGTTTTATTTTGCTGTAGTATTTTGTACATTTTATGGGGTATTTTATCATCGTATGTTTTTTTTTATTCTTGAATTATTACTATTATCTGTTGGTTTAAATATGATGTGCATTGTTCTTGATTTACCTATTCTTAATGTTTGTACTTCTTCTTTATTACTTCTTTTCATAAACATATTTCATGTCTTAACGGTGAATTATTGTTAGTATGTTTGTTTCCACCAGTTTATTCTTATGTATATTATTTTTCTAATTCATTATAGGAATTGTCTGATGATGAACAGTGAAATGTTTGAACGTCCTTAATAGAATAGTGAAGAGGCAATACAATGGCAGCAAAGTGCGAAAGGAAAACGGAAAACACATTCATACACATGCTTTTAAGGTAATAAACCCTGGGGGTTTTTTTTAGTCGCGTGCGGAACTACATCTCACTCATTATGTCGGTCAGTCCCGGTTTTTCTTCTTCTTATTTTTGTAATAACATTGTAACTATTCGGCCGATTCTAACGAAATTTGAAACCCTTACATTCTCTTTCGAACGATATAATTGCCAAAGTCCTCCAAGGTTAGCCCGGGAACTATTTTATTTTAGCAACAGCATCATAACTATTCAGCCAATTCTAACGAAATTTGAAAGCCTTATGTTGTTTTACATTTTATTTTGAATGATATAATTGCCAAAGTCCTCTCAAGGTTAGCCTGGGAATTATTTTGTTTTGGCAATAACATCATAATTATTCGGCCGATTCTAACGAAATTTGAACACTTATGTTGTTTTACATTTTCTTTCGAATGACAGAATTGCCAAGGTCCTCCTCCTTAGGATATTCCGGGAATTATTGAAAGTTTTGAAGGTCGTAAGGTCTTAAATCAGAAAAGTGAGAGCACGCGACATTTTGGTCAGCATACCTTGTTTATGTGCTTCTTACTTTTGTAATAATGACATCTAAAAGATACTAGTCGTTTTAAAAATATATATTTAAGTGCCGTACACACACACACACACACACACACACACAATACAATACTCGGACATGTAGACGAGTCGACCATTTTGTGATTTCATAACAAAAGTAATTTTGAGCCAATGACCGTGATAAAGCGCTCGCTTATTTACCCATTCAAAACCAGATTGACGAATGTTTGCCCAGTATCATCCTCTTAGTATTTTAAATATTTCAATCCGATATCTACGTAATTGCGAGTGGTAATAGGTCTATATATCGAGGTTTTTGTTTTAACAAAGACCCGAGCCTACTTTATCAACCCTCAGGAGTGGAGAGGAAGAAATAAAGTGCCAGGACTCAAAAAGGAAAGGTCGTGTTCATGTAAGTTGGATACCCCCCACACCACCCACACGTAGACAAATTTCTCGCCAATTCCTACTAGCCCCCCCCCCCCTCATGAAACATTCCCGTGGGACCGTAAATAGGCTTTCTAAAGTGTCCCTTTCCTTCGCTAGGGTCCCGAGTACTGTCATCACCACGTCGCCATGGTAACCACAAAACAAGCTCCGCAGACCCGTTTTCCCCTGACGACCCCGTCTCGAAATCGCCCATCCCCATGCACCACCATTCCAGGTCAAGTTCTTCCCTGACCAGTAACGGTGGAATTAGCTTTACTTGTCTGTCAAAAACGTATAGAGAGAAGCCCCCCCCCCCCCCCCACACACACATCCCAAGGTTTTTTTGGGAAAAAGCAAAAACAAAGGAGGACAGGCCCAGAAAGCTTTTGGAAACAGGTTCGTAAAATGACGACCTTCGGGAAAGTGCAAAGTGTAAGACCGAGTAACCAAAAGAGAACACTACTGTGAGCGTTAAAGTTTGGATTCTGTTAAATATTGTATTAAAAGGCTTTACTGAGCATTTTATAAATATTTAACTTTCAAATTCTTTATCAATAAAAAATTATGTCGTAACTTCACATAAAATTCCAATCCAAGTCGGTTTTCATTAGACTAAATTTCGAATACTAAAATTGAGGGGATGGGGGGGGGGGGGGGCAACTGACCAGATTTTATAACTTTATTTCTTTCCTTCCAAATATATTAAGTGATGTTATCATCCACCTTGCTGTAACCAGTTGGGCTGCATACATTTGTACTAGAGCCTAAAACTGAAACTTGTTTCCTATGTGACGCGGGTTAGGGCTTTGCTATGCCAAGTGACGCACACGTGTCAGCGTTCCGCTGCCATTGGTTTTTCCAGATTCAAAACGATGCCTTCTAAAAGCCTACCGAAATAGAACTCAGAACCTATTCCACGAGGGATAGGCATCAGTACCCTTCGAAAGGAGGTTCCTTGCAGAACTAACACGGCTCCACACACTTTGATCAATGTGCATACAAATAGACAAAACAAAATGAAAGCGAAGCAAAGAAAGATTCCAACGAGGAAGTGGATGGGTGAGGGGATGAACGACTTTCCAAACGGCTGCCTTGGATTATTATTCCGATCGAGCCTCTCAAAAGTTTGGCGTGAAAGGAACCTATTCTTGACGCGGTGACCAAGCGCCGGGAGGACCTTATTTTGCTCTCTTTCATTGTCTCAAATGATAGTAAACTCAAATTTCATATACTTGGTACTATTTACATATACTATTATAATAGTATAACAAGCTGAACCTTCGGTCTGTGGCATAAGACAGCCTATCCAGTTCTGGCTACTGGTTTTGGTCTAAAAGAAATTTAAAAGGTTTCCATTACATACCTCTTAATTACTCTTGCTCTATTATTTTCAGATCCAAGCTTATTTTTCTATGCCTAAAGGGAAGAACAAACTTTTAGCGAAATTCTTTTGAAATACCTAAATTTGCTCTAATAAAAACAGTAACACAATTTTGTTCCTGGCCAGTAAGTGTTATTGCAAAACAATAGAAAATAGCCATTATTTTTTTTAAACTTTTATTGTGTGGACTGTATGATGAAATATTTACTGAAAATAGGCAAATGTTGTTGTTTTTTCCATCTATTGTAGGGCTAAAAACAAAAATAGAGTTAAATTTATACAATTTTAATGAATCTTCTACAAAAATATGTATATAAAAACGAGTGAAAAAAGTTGGAAATGAACAGTTTTCCTCGATTTCCGTTTTTTAATGTAAATACTTTCTCATACAAGCCCCCAAATGTACTCTCCCCCCATGTTTTCGTTGTATACTCCCTGGCATCTATGTTCAAAGTTCAGTATATCTTGATGGAAGCGCTTCCCTTGCTCCACTGAATATGCTTCCATATTCTCCTTGAGCTTGTTAAGATGGGCATCAAGGATGTGCACCTTCAGGGAAATCTTGCAGCCCATGTGGTCATAGCTTTTCACTAAGTTCTCAACCAGTTCCACATAATTGTCAGCCATGTGGTTACCCCCAAAAGGCCTGATACTCTGAAAAAAAACCTCTTAATGGCTCCTTTATCCTCTTTAGTAAGCTTTTCAAGTAATTTTGAACGCTGATTTTCCTGATTTGTGGTCAAACAAAGACACCATTTTTCAGTTTTGTGTCAGAGTTTAGGAAGAAATTTTGAAGGTACTTTTGAAGGGTGTAGACTCTGTTAAAAGCTTTAACAAAATGCTTCATGAGACTTAGTTTTAAATGCAATGGAGAGAAGAAGAATATTTTGATGGTTTATCCATTGTTTCTTGTGGTAATATGCGTGTTAGCCCTTCTGTCCCAAAGACAGAGATGACATGGAAACTTGTTACTATTTCGAAGTCTCCAATCACTTACTTCCCAACTATATTCCTTATAATTCAAATTCTGTAGCAAGAGATTGACACTGTTGTAGTCCTCCTTGAAATATATATAGTGAGAGCCAAGGAAAGGGGTGGATGCCTATTCCAATTATGGAGAAGTACAACTTTAATGCTTCTTGAAGAGCTGTCAATGAAGAGACTCCACTCATCTAGATTACGTGTAATTCCAATTGCATTAAACAGACCAGATAAATCATGGCAGTATCATAGCCCACTCTTTGAACCTGGAAATCAAAAGCTAATCATTTGAGTTTGACAAGGTCATTGAGGTCTCTTCGGTTTGGATAGAGTATGGATTCCTCTCAACAGATATATCTCGGCTTCTGAATTGTTGCTTTCTTCTGAGGGTGGCTTATTCCTTTCTGGATGGGGAGGTAATATTCCAGAAGGTTCTAAAAAATTCCAAGGTTGTGTTTTTAGCTAGTTCTGAAACATTCTTGAAACTTCATAAAATTCTATTAAATTCTAGAAATTTATCATTAATCTAGAATGATTAGAAGGTTTCGTATATAAAAATAATAATAATTCATTTATACACCACTTTTTAAAGCAACAATAGCAATGGCAGAGCGCCTCTATCATTGAGGGAAAAATTGACGGAAGAGATGAAGGCGCCCTTCGAAGTTGCTATCCCATCGGGCAATGGGGGTCGAGTAGGGGGTGGAGGTCCTTATTTTGCCTTTGTACTCCCTTCAATCTCCCCCCCCCCTTCGGGTACATACATCTGGGCGGACGAACAGAAGTGTATGGGCGTCCAGTGAACCCAGCATAACCTTGATTCGCCGCCATGTTTGGACAAGTCGAGATTGGCGACCTCGTGTGTCCAGGACGAGGAAGAGAAGAGGAGTACCAGAGGGAGAGCACAAGGGCGACAAGCAGCCAGAGGAGTACTCACGAGAAGAGAATTAATAGGCAGGCGACCAATGAGACCTGACGAGGGAACAAGTGTGCGAATAGAGCAAAAAGAAGGGAAAAGGATCAAGGAGAAGTGACAACGGGAAGAGTACCAGGAATGAAAGAATACATACGAAAAGAGTAACAGCGGAAGAGTATAATAATGATTTGGAGTGTTAACAGGGAGTCTGGTTATTTAATCTCACCATATGTCCCTTTTCAAGATAATGAAATTCACATAAAGATCAGACTGACACGCGATTGTGGCCCGAGGCTACCATAGGCAGGTCCTCGTGGGGAGGGAGGCAAAAGGGCGGTAGTAATGTCTTCTCACCAACTAGCACAAAGGAAACCGATCGTGGCCCAAGGAAGGGCCATCCGTTCCGCGTCAGAGGGGTGTGGATATGGAAAAATCTTCGGAAGTTCAGTGACTGAAGAATGATGTGTTGTGTGTGTGCGAAGGAAGGGCGCACATACGAGACATCGCTGTTGTGATTGGCAAGGTGTGATAATCCACGTGGCCGGAGCGGTGTTCTTATATCGCAGACTCGACGCACCCGGCGGCTGCCCCCTACGAGCACCCATATTTTTAGGTCTTCGCCCTCGCCAGCGAAAGGAGCCCGGTATTCAGTACTGGGAACCGAATGACATATCCACTGGGCTACCGAAGGGGTCCCGGAAGCCTACTAGAGAACCTACAATTCACTAGGCACGGGCAAGATGGTGTCCTTACAAGAACAAAAGGGGATATTCTGTTCATATGTACACGCCCCCGCCCCCTCTGCCGCCAAAAGGTAAAACGCATTAACTCCAAAATCCTTGTTTTGAGAAAATCGATATTTAAGATTTCAGTGGAGTTAATACTCACAGAGGATCCTCTGGAAGAGGCAATTATGCCTGTGGCTCCAGAGTTTTGAAATCGGAGTTATCCTTCTCTTAGGTGGACTGCCTGTCGTCATGGCTACGAGCTCCACCTACCCGTCCCCACCGTGATGCCCAGCCACGGAGGTAACCTCCCTAGTAAATAGTGTCAGTTTTTTAAAAAAAAGAATCCGGACGGAGATTCGAACTGCCGGGCGCAAGCGCGCTAACCACTATACTAGCCGGCAGGCTAGTAATCTCGGTATGATGACAAGACAGACCTAAACCGCCGTAATGGGCATGTTCGTCTCATTATACCGATTGCATAGATATCAAATTTGCAAAAATCGCATTTTTGGAGTTAATGCGCATGTTCTGCCTTTGGCGGCAGCCCTGTCTGTAGTCGTCCTAAGTTCCACCAGTATCAGTAGCAGGGCGCAATTCAATGTAGGTATGTTTCCCCCCTGTTGGTGTACTCCAACGTGGAGAGGAAGAGACGGGAGTGAACCGTGTCAGGAAGGGGGGACATGTTCGCACAAAGAGAGCAGAGACTCAGGAGTACTAACTCGGCCTCTCGCAGGTTGTCCACTTTAAACTCCACTTCCACCCTAAGGTGAGTTCATAGGATTATTTTAATGACCGCTGCGTATCGAATTCTTAAAATACAAAGCAGCCTCTGTACCCTTGAAAGGGGTGGAGGGGTTCTTTCAAATTTGGCGCGCATCCTCTTGATGCCACCATCTTTGTGAAAGCCTTTTAAAAAGTCTTTTGATGGCACTCTCGTTCGGAAGCCTCTTGAAAAGTGCTATTCCCTAGCTAAAGCCTATTGATAAACCTGAAAAGCCTTTGGATGTCAGGCTCTTACGAAGGCTTCTTAGAAAATACTTTTGACCCAGGTTCTTCGGAAAGCCTAGAACAAATCTTGGTGGTAGTATTTTCCGCAGGCCTCTTACAAGAGGCTTTTGGGTGCAACCGGCAAACATAGAGAGCCAAACCGGTCTCCATCCCAAACCGAGGCAGTTTTCCTACAATAATATCCCCCTCTTCGACGTGGTCTATACATACGCGTACCCCCCCCCCCGTGCCCTAGAAAGGCTATTTCAGCATCGCAATAATAGGCCGACACAAGCGGTCCGCAGATATGGCGATGCCTTCCAGGAGGATCCACGCTGCCTTCTATCATCCATAAAACAACATTCCGTGGAGTCATGGCTGATCAGCTGCCACAGATGGCGCGCCGTCAGCCGCCTCACGAATGACCAAACATGGGATGGATGGTATGGCGAGAACGGATAAGGATGCATTAATTAAATATAATCACAATAGATCAAAACCAATGAAAAATTAGGGAGGGAGGGTGGTACAGTAAACCCCATAAGTCAAGAATGTTCGTACAAGAAAGCAGATACATTCAAAGTTACGGACACACACTCCACCTTAGGAATAAACAACCCCTCGAAAAGTAGTTACCACAAACGGACTGACATATTGCTCTTGCCAGCTCGAGTAAGATGCATCTACTACATTACAGATATTGTTGAAAGGGTCAAGATACCGAGGTTCGGTTACATACATGTAAAATGAGAAGTGATATTTAAGTGGTTAAAAAACGGGAAGCTCCAAGTTAGGATGTTTTGGGAAGCAATGTTAAAATGATCCAACGGCGAGGTAAGTTTTACTTGACACGAATGTAGAGAGAATATTCAAGTGATTTTGGATAAACGAAAACCATCGAAGAGAGCTCCAGAAAGTTTTAGGAGGTAATCAAGTAGGCTAGATTGGAGTTGTTAGCACGTTTCTTGCGATGCTTCCTCAGAAAACAATGCTCATTATGCAGAAAACATCGCCCTTAACGTCTCAATACTTAGTTAAGTCCAATGTATCGGTACGTCATACGAACTATTTGTAAGCTGTCCGTGAACCAGCGTTGGTACGCCACACTTAAAATGTTAATGTTATGAAACACTATCAGTAATAGTTAATAGGACATCATTGACTTACTTTCAAACTAGAATGGACAAGTAATCATTATATTGGGGTGATAAATGGAATGGTAGAGATCAATTTGAACTAACATGAATGGATGTAAAGCTGTATGTACATTGTATTCGTGTGTTTGGGGGATGGAGGAGACATGACAGGTGAGTCGAGAATCATTGAATTGCGATTTCAGTTTTCCATACCGGTTCTAAGTCAACTTCACCACAAGTTGATTCCCCCCCCCTCCTCTCCCAATAGAAAACAAACAAATACTCGCCACAAAAATCATTAATAAAAATAAACCCAAAACCTGACTTTGTTATCTTTTTTATTTTGATGAGAACCAGTCAACGATGACGAAACGCAGTGTTGCCAACCCATCCGACTCCGTCGCCTTTCTTGTAAGATGGCCGCCAGCAACAGTCGCCCTTGAAGGAGCCAAGTCTGGAACCGAGTCGTCATCACCCCTACCCCATCCCCCGGCCTCACACAAACTCCACCCATTCGGTACCCTGCACTTCCCTACTACGAGGTTCTAGGACCCAGGTGGGCCCTGGATGCAATACGGAGCACATGATCCCAATCAACCAAATCCCTTTTCCAGTCGTCCCACGCGCTCAGGGTCAATGCCATGGCGACCGGCAGAAGCGAGCAACGGAGATTGATAACGGTCGCGACTTCCTCAAGCAAATGTAATTAGCGCGTTGTCATAGGAGGCCGGGGGGGGGGGGTTACGCAGAATCGAGCTTCCCCAGTGTCAATGCAGGGATTGATTGGAACGACATGGGATCATCGAAGTGTGGAGCAACAAGTGCTGGTCTACTTGCCACCACACATCGACCCTCTGTCGGCACATCCCTCTAAAGACCCCTTTTTCACGACAGCGCCATCTGTAAACGGTTCTTACCTTCACAACAACAATCGATAAGCCATCAAATTGGACTTCCCCGACTCCTTTCAACCAAATCTCTCATTCACCCTCCAATTTTACGACTCCTTCAATCCAGTATCAACTCTTCCAATTCCTACTTTTACACAGCCCAACTTCTCTCCCATCATTAAAGCCCATTTCACCTTACCCCCATCAACCCTCCTGGCTAAAAGATCGCTCAGTACTCCTTTTCCCCTCTATCCCAAAGGAAACGAGGGGGTCCATCCCCAGTTCCCCCTCCCCCCGCAAACCTGTTTATGGTCCAATGCACGGGGACTGAACTCAGACAAAAGAACGTAGCCATCATTGTGGTTTGAGGCGATAAAAAAGAAAAAAAAGGAGAGCTACTTACGTCCTCTTTACAGTCTCATCAAAGCCTCGAGGGTATATACAAACGCCATAGGTTACTACCACATGTCAGTTCTTCCATACTATCTCCCCATTTCTCTCCTTTCCGCACATACACACACCTAGCACCTACGAACATACGATCTTCAGTTTCTTCGTGTGCAGAAATGAGTTTTTATCTTAATATAAAAAATGCATTTACATACCCATTTTACCATGGGGGGGAAAAGGGTTTAGAGTAAGAAGGAAGCCTTAAACTGTTATCCAATAAACAACTAAAATCAGCCATATCTTCAAACTTTGCCGGGACCAACCTTTATGTAAAAAGCACCATTTCGCGTAAACGGATGACATTCGCACGAGAAATATTAACAATTCCTCGGAGAAATGGCCCAATGTGAACAAGAGTAGCGTTGTCAAAGGTCACTTTGAGAACTGGATTCTTGACGCTAGTCGGGTCCGGTTCCGTAGAAACGACAAGTTAAATAGGCCCAGCATGGTGCATCTTGGATCGCAGCAACAGATGAGTGAAATGACAGCCCCATCTGTGCCTCGGATATCCCAACTTGTGATGATTTAATGCCAGAGGCATTACAGAGGGAAGGCACTAATTATAATAATTGTATTCCAGCGTCGGTCTCGCCTTACGAAGGTGAGAGGCCTACCAGTCTGCTCCTAAAAATCGAGAAGGAAATAAAACGACATAAACGAGATCAAATGCAAAAATGAACAGTGAGAGGTAAGAAAAGAGACGTGGAGAGGATAAGTGGAAACAACTGTAGGTATATTTGCCAAATCCCCCCTTGTCACACCTAAATGTTACGGTCATAAAAGATGGATTTAACAAATCTCCAAACTGAAAACCCTGGGCGAAAACACAGAAAAGCGACATAACCAAAATTCTTTGCCGAACGTTGCGCTTTCAATCCGTGGCGACGACCTCAAGACGGGATTAGGAAGTGGGGGTTGGGCTGTGGGGAGACAACGGTATCCTCCCTACGCGCAGAATGCAACCAGGAAAGAGGGCTAATGGGACCCCTTTTAACACCCCCCTTCCCCTGAAAAAAACACCTGTCTGAACGCAAACTTTATAAAATATGAATTTAAGCCCCCTCCGACGGTCTTCCATCCCGCTAATGAAATTCACATAGGGATCAGAATGACAAGCCCCAAAGCACCATGGACCAGACCTCGTGTGGGGGATTGCAGGAAGTTCAGTATTAGTGTATTTTGCCACTGACCTCACCTCTACGGGCAGGAAACCCTCCATGGCCCGAGGGAGAGCTAGGCTCTCCGCATCATGGGAGTGTAGAAATGAAAACTCATTCAGAGGCTCTTGGAGCGGGAGAGTGATGTGTACGGAGAGGGGGTGGGGGCAGCGGTGTTGTTCTTGTTTATTGGTGATGACGTACCTGGTCAAAAGTCTACTCGTATTTGTCATACCCGAAGCACCGCATAATTGATGGCTGTCTCCTTTGTGAGTTTCCGCTCTCGCCGGGACACGAAACCGACCCCTAGACGGGTATCGGACGGTGCGAAGCTGCGGTAACAACCATAGAAAAAAAGCGAGTTTAAAGTTACCACTTTATAGCTCGAAACGAGACCAGTGAGGGAGAACCGATCCAAGGATTTTAGACCAAAACGGGCTAAGTCCTACATGAACAACCGTAGGCCAGTGGGGCAGATTTGGCGATGAAGACATGTATATGTATGATTGTGGGTGTGCTGGATGTTTGTAGATACAGGTATATAAAAATTTATGTATTCAAATATGTGTTGATGCGTATTCATAATATACTTTGTGTTTGACAGTGGACATTCAATTGGCTGCCCATGAAAATAGTATTATAAACAATTACGTACATGTGCGTCTATTGCCACAAATGTTTTATACACGGTTATATGTACACATGGATGGAAGTCTATGCATTGGTCTCTACATCCCAAAATATGTTAAATAGGGTTTATACTTCCATCGCTGTTTAAAATTTATACAAGTAGACTTCAGAAATTGAAACGAGACCTAGCTTCCTGTATATTCATTTTGGCTATAATAACACTGGTATTATCATCCAATAAACTCAGGCCTCTGTTAAATGATGTCATATGCCACATTAATGGAAAAAACTTTCGGGGTCCCAGCTTTGAATGTCCCCTCGTCCTTCTACAAAAAAAAATCCAATATCAATTTAGAATTCTTCAGACGGCACCTGGAATTTTCTTTCGTGTGTGAGGGGGGTTAGGGGGGGAGGTTCCCAGGGGAGGGGACGAGAATAAAAGTTTGTGGAAAACTTCTGAAGCGTCGTTGTTCGCACCTATTGAGCAAACTTTGAGATCAGTTGTATAAAAAAAAAATGGCTTTTATTTTGATTTTCCTTTTCAAAATGCCTTATTGTTCCTCATTTCAACCTTTTTTTTAAATATATTTATTGCCATTTAAGTCCATTTTTTATCGAAAATTAGCATTTTGCCTGTGTGAAGAATTTAGGGAGATCACAAACAAAATTAAAGAAAATGAAGTGATGTGAAATGGAGTAAAGGCACTTTGCGATGGCGGGCAACTACTACTGATTTTGAAAATATCATTTAGGTGATATCGTAATGGTAATCAAATGGATGAGGAAGAACTTCCCAACCTGACACAGTAATTGTTTGGGGGGGTCAACAGTGCCAAGGGCAAGGTCATGAAGGAGGAGGAGGAGGAGGTGTTCTACCCGTTCGGTTGACCTGTGAAGGAAGGACGTTTTTATTAAAGAGCTTCATTTAAACGTTGTAATTGTTGAATATCTCCGTCTGCAGGTCTGCAGTCACCGTTCGCTTATTATTGAGGAGCTCATAATGAATAAGTCCTTTCTCATCCCTCCAAATGCAAAGCCCCCCCCTTGCCTTCTGTTGGAGACTCCTTCAAAAGGCGGGTTTCCTTAGGGGTTTTTTTTTGCAATTGGGTCATTGTTTTAACATAACATTCATGGATGGCAAAAACCACAAGGGCCTATCAAAGGAAATCCGAGTCAATCTCCAAACATCGCTTTGAAGTTATCAACCATTTAAGCCTAATCAAAAGCTCCAGCATGCAAATATAATATACAATAATATCAATATTAAAATATGTACAATTCATAGCCCAAGGCAAAAATCAAAACTCCAATAACCTCCCTCGTCAAACCTGCGTAGTAAATCAGTCTAGAAATCTACCATTCTGTGAAAAATATTTTCTTCCATCCAGCCTACACCCTTGTTTTCTAATTTTCAAGGTGTGACCCCTAGTCCTATTTTCAGGGAACTTCCAAAATCTAAACCCAATTTTAAACAGCTCAATCATATCCACTCTCACGCACCGCACCTTCTTTCAAATGAGATCATATTTAAGACTCTCAACCTATCTACATATTATTAGCGCGCTTAATATTCCACTAACGAACTCTCTTTTCAACTCCCTTAACAATTCTGTCCAGGGCCACTTCGAGCCGAGAGAGATGAAGCCATATTCATACGTTGTAAGCGTTGTCACTTGACAGTTATGGGGTTACTACAGCTTAAAATAGACCTAGAGATTAATTGCTACAATTAGCTTTAAAATGACATTAATTTCTTGACAACCTATTAAATGATATATTTTTCTTCTCCTTGTCAGTATACATAACCCCTAGGTCTTTCTACGTAGCTTGGTTGGTTTATATCCTTTTAATTCCTTAAATAAATTAATAAAATTTGTTTCCGTTGTAAAATGAACCATCAATGCAAGGATACATGACCGAGGTGGTGGGGTAATTTTCTCTTGAGCAATTCCATCGATGTTCGAAGGATCAGCTTGACATCGAGGCAACCCATTCGCATGCAATGGCGGCAATAAGAACCGATCCTTATTTTCACTTCTTCCGCAAATGCTTCCTTCGATGTTTCCTGGCCTCTCGCCGTTGCCCTCAGCATCATTCGAGCTATTTCGGTTGGCGTGTAGGGAACTGCCGCCAAACCAAGGTGAGGGACCAAGTTTGGCGAGTGTGGCCCATGCAGTTCCATCCACACATAACTCTAATATCAGTTCCATCCATTTCTCTTTGTACATACAATACAATACTCTTCCATCCACTGAGCCCACTAGGCAGAGGGGGTGAGAGCCTCTATCTCCCCTTGACGTGGTGGGGGTGGCTTTCCCTTGAGCCACAAATGATGATATACACTCATCGGCTAGTGGCAAAACACAGCACTGCTGCCCCCGCCCCAATATAGATCGGTCAGTGGTGACCACATGCTTGCCATCGATGGTTACGCTGTTTTTTATGTTGGTTTCATCATCGGATCGGAAAAGCCGTCACTAATTGTACCCACTTTGGTTGTGGATTTTATTTAAATGATTCCAAAATGGATGAAATCCGTGGCTTGTGTCGGTCGCGTGAGAATTCCTACCGTGAGATTATGCGGAAGATATTTAGGGAAAACCAACCCAACCTAATTATTGCCCTTCGTTCCATCCTGAGAACCCTTAAGGTGACGGATCCCTACAGAGACGCTCGAAGGAATAAATCTGGAGGATCCCACATAGCGACACCAGAATACAACATTAAGTGACGGATCCTTACAACGACGACCGGGCAAACCAATGAGTAACGGCTCACCACAGAGACGACCAAACGACACACATAAGTGACGGATCTGTACATAGGCAACCGGACAAACTAATATTTGACTGATCACCACTGATCAAACCAATTTAATGAGTGATGGATTGCTACAGCTACGATCTGGCAAATTAGTAAGCGACGGATCCCATACAAGAATCAAGATCGGGTGAAATATGCTTTGATGATCGCAATCAATAGTCGCGATCCGAGCGAAGGCACACGATTGCGAATCACGGAGTGGATTAAAATTTGAGGCGGTTGGGGTTGCTATGGAAACAGCCAAGAACTTCCGCGAGCCACCACGACCATTTCAAACCACCGGAGATGACCACAACGACAATTTCAAACTCTTGGGGATGACCACGAGGACCATTTCAAACCATCGATGATGACCACGATGATCATTTCAAACGTCATAGATCATAATTTTAGGAGTCTTTTCAACATTTGATGACGTCATCAGCACCAACCGCGTTCCCAAAAGGTGATGGCGTTGCGCATCAAGGACGGGGGCCGCGAGAGCCCCGGTCATTACCCTCGCCGGGTACGGCGCTAGCGGGCTAACGCCGCGGTATCGGGTTCGATCCCGGCATGAGCGGACTCAAACGTCAGCGCACGGAGAGATCTGGCTACCGATTGGTGGAGGCGCCCTGTACTGGGGTGGGTAGATCTTACACTTCTCATCACACACGTGGTCAATTACAACACTGCTTTCTCCCCCCCCCCTCCATCTTCGCAGCACAACGCACATGCACACACTCTGTTCCAAGGTATCATGCCGATGGGTATCTATATCCACGTACCTCTGACGGGGAACGAGTCCCTCTGCCCCGGGACGACGAAGGATCCACCTGAACGCTGTTTGGTGTCAAAACACAATACTTCCTGGCACCTCTCCCCCAAATAGGACCGGCCCCTGGTGCCCTCGGGCTCACCAGCGATTGTCATACTGACTTTTATGTCCATTTCATTATCCGGTCGGGGATCCTCCTGGATAAAGGAAGGTTGGCGAACCGAAACGAAACCCTCGCGGGGCAAAACTTTCGATGCGCGGGGTCTCCTGTACCGAGGTGGGTAGATCTTAAACTCAAGACGTATTGAGTATTTTTCCCGAAGCTGCAGACTATTCAATACCAGCCACGTAGGGATTAATGAGCTCCAATTAATAGGCAAAGTGAATATTCAATGCATTAAAAAATAATCAGCAATTAAAACTGCATTAAGCCGTTTTATTCGTTATTTGCAAAGGGCCTTTTCACTTTTCCTTTAAGTGCAAAAATAAATAATTTGCGCTACGATTTTTAGACATTTCGTTCGTTTATTAAGCAAACAACGGTTGTGAACTGGCGAGCAAATAGTCCTTTGCATTTAGCCCCCCCCCCCCAACCCCATTGCTGTAGATAGAACTGAAAGGAACTGAATTCCTTCCTTCCTTTCTACGCAGCGTCCAGGAAGAAAAATAATTTCAGGACCAAACAAAGGTGCAAAAAGGGGTATTTTAACTTCTTAAATTGCGATCAAATTCACGATTCTCAACGCGACGTCCAACAACTGATTTTGGATGTCACTGGGGTTGACGTGCATCAATTCCAATTAGGGTAGCTTCCTCAACGTGCGCCGTCTGCCCACCACTATAGAATATTTTAAGGATGAGAGGGAGGGGGCTGCGAAATAAAATAATTCTACCCTTTAATAAATTGACCGATGGATTAAATAGCCAAGTTCCATTTTACTACTAAAACAGAGTAAGAAAGGACATTTAAATGTGTAACCCCGCGAATGTGTGAGGCAGCTGACATCTGGAGGACCCCGTGCCGCCCCTGCTCCCAACGCTGAATCTGTAACTGTAGCCTTCACACATTTTGACTTCTTCCGCCTCCCGCTTTCTTTGTGATCTCTCCTCACACACTTTCAGATGCCCTCGTCTCGTTATGTTTCACGCCACGTTTCGCCCCTAACTCGGCCCACCATCAGCAAGATAAAGAGGGGAGCGGAGAAACACAGGATATAGTAAAAAACAAAAACAAGCATGAAAAGGAACCCTGGAGCCTCGAGGCGGGGGACAAGAAGGGAGCCGCGTAGAATCGTAAATTAGCCCCTCTTTTGGGTGGTGAGTAGGGGCAACGAGCATAAAAGGTTGAAATGATTTTCGATTCATAAAGCGAGGGTCCCTGTTAGGGGTAGACCCCACAGAGGGGGCTGAGTTCGAACTTTTGAACTGAACATAAGTACTGGTTGCACGAACTCATTCCCATAGGGTTTGAATTACCCCAAATCAGCCCATTAATTAGGGTCATAAGCGTATTATTAGACTCTTTACCTTTTTTTTTATTCAGTCACTTATCTAGAGAGACCAATTCAAAGTTGAGCCACCCGGAGACAAATCTAGTAGAAACTCTTTTTCCTTAGAGAGAAACGGTGTCAGAGATTCTCTAGAAAATTCCCTAGTGCCTCCTCAGCTTCGATGGCTTCCTATGACGTTCGATTTCTTAGTCTAACGCCATTACTCTCATAAAAAGTGGGGTCAGCACGCATCAATGACGTAATCGGCCGTTTGTTGTGACAAGCCCATCCATTTCCTAAACACGTCGATGAGAAGTTTCTAGAAAACGGCTCATACACCCAATGGCGCTCACCCGGGTATGATCGGCTTTCTTTTACGATGCGTGCTAAAAGAGGGTATGGGTATATATCCTCACACAATTCGTCGCCTTTTACGACACGCGGCCCAAAGATCCAATGGGTACAATACAGGCGGCAATTCTCGAGGATAAATCCTAAATTAAAATTTAAGCATTATGAATACAGTGAAGCGCATTATAAAAGGCAAGGCGAAATGTTAAACAGAGGAGCAAAATCCTCATTTTATGGACTCAATGAAAGAGGGATTCGCTTCTTGCTCGCAATAACAACGAGGTTCAAACATGCATAAAACACGCTGAGGGGCCATTTGGTCGGAAATGGATTAGAAACAGATTTTCACAGCCGTAATTAAACGGCCATCAGGTCCGCTTAAGTGTCTTGACATCCTACCAGTTTAGGAGTTCGGTCTGTGGGGGTGGGGGGTGTTCTTCTTTTAATTTAAGGGGATGTCAACCTATTTGATCGGGGGCCCCAAAACGACAGATCAACTATTGTCAAATGATTAAAGATGAGAAGGGTGGTTCCATTAAATGTACCGAGGTAACAAATTCAGGAATTTGAAATTTGCTCTGCAATAATAATAATATGTGGTAGTGCGCTATTCAAGGTCATAGACCTTCGCAGAGCGATTTCTATCGACAAGGGATAATCTTGAGAGGAGAGGTGGGTTTCAATGCGCGTTTAAAAGCTTCAAGGGAGGGAAGGGCGTACGCAACAGGCAGCTCATTCCATGTTCTCGGGCCAAATGCAAATAGAAAGCACGATCACTGATGCAGCACAGACGACTGCGGGGAACAACTAGTAGGGAGTATAGCAAGACCAAAGGGTTCTCAAGGGCTGGAATAGGGTACGTGAGGAAGAAAGGTAAGATGGGGTAACGGTATATAGGGACTTAAATGCAAACATAAAGACCGTAAAAGTGATTGTGTATCCAATGAGGAGTTAACGGAGCAGTGGCGCTGCACGGGAGAAACGGCCCCGGTGGAGAAGAAAAGGAACTGCAAAGTTCTGAGTGAGATGGGAGGGTGGAAGGGAGCCTGTGTGTGATCCAGGGAGAAGGGAGTTGCAGTAGTGGAGGCGGGAGGTGACGAAGGCATGATTGCGAATCTCAAAGGTGATGTGGTCAAAGAGTGGGAAGGGATACAACTAGGGATTGCTTATACATATATTTGGGGGTAAGGGGGGGGGGCAAGTGCAGGGATAAATTACTGTCCAGTATCTCTAGTACTCTGTTATACATACTTTTCTTACATTTTTATGCTCTACATCAGTCATAACCAACGTAGTGTACGCACCACCGATGGGGACCTGGGAAAACTTTGGTGAGGTGTCGGCGTGGGGTCCAAGTTCATGTTTTTTTGACAACGAAAATCCATCTGGGTTTTTTTTTATATATATAATTCTTCCAAATGGCCACCAAAGGTTGAGTGAAGCGAGAGAAAAATTGGTTCATTATCTGATTCAGTTCATTCGCTTCCAATTATTGGCATCTGTGCTAAGTTGTGGCAATTGACACTATTTTATTTTGGTTGCAGGCAAAAATTTCTACCTAAATCTGTTACTTAGATTCTTTTGTACTAAATAATCTAGATTGCGATATCAAAAAGATATATATTTTTTACTTTTATCAATCATCGGTGGGGCGTACGTTTTTTCTGGAAAATTATAGTGGAGCGTGTGGGGAAAGATGTTGGGAAACATTGCTCTACATATACATTTAAAACCCCAAAGACCTGCCTTAGCTGCGCCAAGAAGTTCTCTCTTTCGACTACCCGACCAATATGCTTTCGACACATTTTTCACTTCCCTAACTTACTTCGCTAAGTACAGGAGATGTACCGTTGTTTTTCGCTTCTCATTTTTAAATAAAGAAAAATCCTCGATAGCGAGGTTAACTTTGGAGGACGGGGGGCTCTAGAGACACCTACCACACATTGAAAATCCCACGCCACCAGGATAAAATGTATTGGCCAAGACCTACGACAATTTTGGTCAATCGCCCCTAATTGAGAGGAGAGCAAGGAATTCAGCTTCTCTCGGGTGTCGTCAACAGTACCAGGCAGGTGCTGAAGGAGGACCGTTAGAGTGAACTAAGGTGAGCCGTTACGAGTTAATGCTCCATCATTGCACAAACCAGTCCTGTCAAAACAGCCCCACACGGAACAGCAAAAGGAAAGGAAGGCCTGGGAGAATAGCTTCATGCTGACGCCATGCTCATATATTTACAGCAATAATATCAAAATTGGAATTATTGCTGCAAATAATGAGACGAATGAAAATAACCAGAATAATTAAAATAATGAAGCGTTGCTAATTATAAATTACACTAATTACCCGTTGAACGAAATTTTATGCCACATGAACAATCAAAACCCATGAACTTCACACTGTTCCAAGGTTCTTTAATCTCGCATCTATTACACTGGGCTGCATCCCCCGCAAAATTCGTTGCAACAAAGACGTCATTACCATTTCCCATTAGAGTTTTGCTGAATCCAGAAATCATACTCATTTTTTTCAGGGAGGTTCTCATTTTTTTGGTAATAACCGACACTAAATTATTCAGGTTTATCGTGCAGAAATGCGTCTGAGCCAGGTCTATAAAATTCCTGTAAATTTATATAGGTAAGTAAAGGCAAACAGAGGTTGACAGGCCATTTTATTTTATTGAGAAGAGACAAAATCATGATAAATGTACGTTAAACACATACAGACAAGTACATATCTCCTTTCGAAAATCACCATTGTATTTGAATGTTGAGGCCAGCTATTCTCTCTCAAAGGCATACGTTCGAGACTTTCTCTTGTGTGCCGGTGTATCAGCAGATGTTGCCCAGCTTCTTTGAAGCGACCAGCAGAAATCATCCATCATTGTCACGCTCCAATTGCCTTGATAGCGGTGCTCCATTTCGAATGATATATCTTGATGGAAACTCTCCCCCTGTTCCTCACTGAAGTCACCCCAGTTGGCAGGAAAGTAGTCAAGATGGCTATGGAGGAAATGCATCTTTATGCTCATCCGTACGCCAGCCGTCTCATATGCTTGAAGCATGTTCCCAACTCTTTCCTTGTAGTCATCGGCTTTTGTGTTCCCCAAAAAGCTTGTTACAACTGACTTAAAACTATTCCAAGCACTTCTTTCATGAGGTTTTAATGCTTCAGTAAAGCCGGTATCTGAAAGAAGCTCACGAATCTGTGGTCCAACAAATATGCGGGCTTTCATTTTAGCATCACTTACAGAAGGGAATTTGTGGGACAGGTACTTAAACCCTTCTCCATCTTTCGGAAGTGGTTTTATAAAGTTCTTCATCAATCCCAGGTTTATGTGAAGTGGAGGTAGAAGCACTCTCTCCGCTGGTAAAAGTGGTAGAGCTTTGACGTTATGGCGGCCAGGTACAAATTCCGTCCGTTGTGGCCATTGCACTTGTCGGTAGTGTACGGAATCTGCACGGCTGTCCCACAAGCATAAAAAGCATGGATGTTTTGTGTAGCCTCCCTGCAGCCCTAATAAAATACTTAGGACCTTCAGGTGACCACAAAGAAGCCAGTTGTGATCCTGATATTGTATGTTGTTAAGAAGAAGTGACATGGTAGCATAGGTTTCTTTCAGGGTGACGGAATGCGCAATGGGCAATGATGCTACTTTTTTGCCATTAAAAAGTAGCACGGCTTTCAGAGTCCTTGTAGAGGAGTCGATAAAGAGCCTCCATTCTTCAGGATGGTATTCCTTGCCCATGTGTCCCACAAGACCTGAAACATCATGGCAATACACCATGTCATCTGTCTTAGTAAAGTACCACACAAATTCCTGCTCTCGATGCCTATACCATGCAAAGTGTGTGCTGCTTCCCAAAAGATTTTTCTCTGCTAACCTTGAGCCTAGCAATTGTGCAGATTCTTTTGACAGCCCAAAATCTCGAACAAGGTCATCTAATTCACTTTGTTTAAACAACTGAGGGCTTTTCCCACGGATCCGGGTAGGGTTAAACACTTCATCCAAATCTGCATCTTCACGGTCACTACTTGAAGAGTTACTAGAACTGCTACGGTGCACATTCTCCGGACATATTGGTACTGGGACGTCATCACTGTGTGGTACGGGTCGCATAGCTGATGGAATGTTTGGATATTTAATGTGTTTCAGCCTTTTAGAATTCCTCCCAGGCGGTTTCACCATACAAAAATAGCAGTCATCATGGTGATTTTTCGGTTCCCGCCAAACCATTGGTATACCAAATGGCATTGACTTACTTTTTCCTTTAATCCAATGACTGAACCCAGAAATACAGTTCACACAGGGAAAGTAAGGAGTCCATGGCTTGTCCTGATCTCCTAGTTTATAATGGCAGAGTAGGCACGATACAGACGTTTTACTGAAGATGTGATAGTGCGCTTCTATTTTGAGGGTGTGTACTTTCCGCATATGTAGCAGAACGAGTCAGGATGGTTCTTGCAAGTCTGCGGCATCCTTCAGTTAATCTGCAACAAAATAAATAAACATAAGACACAGTCAATGATCACACGCGGACATTACACAGTAATAATTCATACATAGCTGCCTTTGCACCTAACTCTATAACACATGCTATGCAACACAAAAACTAGAACCTCTGGAGCAAAACGAATACTACCACAGTGTTCAGCACGCAAAATTGGTCTGAAAAATGATATTGTCATTTATGTTGCAATTTTGATGCAGTCCACTGTTATAAACGTCCTTTTCAACTTACTTAACAAAATCTAAAAAATATTTCATTTTAAAAACATCCCACATGCCTCGGTCGCTTACTCTCCTTAGTAACATTTCCACCCTTAAGAAACTGTCCGTGAGAATTTACTAAAATGTTCCAAGAAGTTACTAAAGGTGTTGAGTCACCGTTTTGATATATGGGTTTGTATACAAAGTTTTCTAATTACGACGTCTCCAAAAGAACGGAAATTCGGCTCGTTTATTAAAATGCCCATGAGTAAGCTAGGCACGGCATAACGGCCTAGCCTATACATAACCGTAGCCATATTTTCCTTCCGGTTAAGATAATATTTAGTTTTTTTATATATATTATTTATCGAACAAAACTTTGTAGACAATCCTATATAATTAATGATGTTTCGCAAGGGTCTATTTGAGAATCACTACGCTTTGTTATATGAATAGATCATATAAAGTTTTGTCTCCAATTTTGAAATTGACATTCAGTGGAAAAATAATCACTGGATGAAACTACAAATCCACACACAAAAAAACACGAATTTGCCCGCATATACTCGCGAAATACGAGTATACCCAAGGATATATGGGTCCATCAAAAGATTCATGTATTTTAGTAGGAGATATTACGTTTGTTGACTCCCTCTCACTCATCATTGTGACGAGTGCCATTAACGAATGAAAGAAAATTAGATATTTTTGTCCACAATAAGATTGGTTAGTGAGTGGTGGATAGTACAATCGCGAATTAAATCAAAGCCATAATGGGATGTGTACGAAAGATTGGAGCGGAAAGAAAAGATTTTAATCAAGCTGTAAAATATATTATCGTAAAAATTAGTTTTGAAATATACTTTATTTGAAAACCATTTTTTTTAATGGTTTAAAAATAAACGTCCTCCTGAACTTGACATTTTTTTTATTAGAATGTTTTATGTGAATGGCCCAAATCGTTATAGGGTTAAATACCTCCCCGCCCCCACACACACCATGTTCGAATGGCGTTACCAGATAGATCATCACTAAGTTTAGCATCGCCATGGGTAATCTCGCCACGTTAGATACAGATACCAAGAATTTACTAATAGCCAGATCGGTTAAAGGTGTAGGAAGGAAAATTGTCCGTCGGAGGGAAAAAAACTGGTGAAATGCGAACCAACAGAGTCCGTCCGATCCGTCCACATCGCCGAGATGTAAATATCGGACATTTCGAATACCCATTCCATCCGACAGCTTAAGAAGCCGCGTTCAAATCAGGCCACTTTGCACTCGCCATTCCACTCTCTTTACGTCCCCAAAAGTTGAGGAAAAAATATTTTTACCAAAGCTAAGGATCGAAATTTAGGAAGCAATGTGGTGAAATTACAAAAGAAAAACACAAAATGTTCGAATTTTTATGCACAAAAATTTTATCTATAATACCTATGCATAATTCTACCTCTTTAAAAATGATCACCTTCACATAGAGTATGTATGATAGATCTGGTCTCTTCTTATTTACAAAACGATGTAACATGTTCGAAAGAGTTCAATATCGGGGCACCCAACTGATGCATGGTACGTAAGTAAGGGAAGCCAAAATAGGGTGTGGCTTGACTGAGAGAAGTAAGGTTAAAGATGTTATGAAAGAAGCAATTGGAATGGAAAACTGATTTCACCAGTCCGAAAAGATAATTCAGTAAATAGGTACTAGACCCGTTAGGCTTGATGCAAAATAGACCATATAAACGTTGTTTCCCCTACTGATAATATCATAATGTGAATCATATGCACGCCATATAGACTATGCATACGCCATATATTATTGTGGTCTTTTAGTCCATTTTTGACTACTTAATAATTATTCAAGTAAAAATATTCTTTTAATTCCCCATCCTTGGGAATTTAGTCTTAAAGATCAGCCCCCTGAAAGCTGCCATCGACCTCTCTTCTCAAGAACTCGATGAAACGAGTAAAGGAACTCTTTAATTTGGTCTGAACTTTCTATTCCTTTCCAACATTCAACGATTTCGATTGTTTAATGTTTTTTCTAATGTAGAGAAATCTGCTAACTAAATCAGTGAGTTCATTTCCAATGCTAAGCTTTATATTTATCAATGTTTGCCTATTGCTTTTCCATCTTGAATATTCTCTTCGTTTCGTAGCGCCTTATCAACATTTGGCAATGGCCCCTACCGATATATCACAAAGGCAGATAAATGTAAGGGGGTTGTCATAATGGTAAAATCACATTAGATTGATAAAATGAATTTACTAATTGGCCCTCCCACTTATGAACTCATGTTAAAAATTCTACGATATATTTAAGTGTTCGTTCTTAACATATTTTTTTAAAATTAGTAGTTAAATTTCAGCTTAGGTGAACCTTTCTTACTTATTTCTATAGCCTTTTGAAAACACATCCCGAATAATCGTTGATGATGGCTTAGACCTGCTGGACGAACTCGGGGTTCCTGAGAGCGCCAGAGTCCGCGAGGACTCTGCGACCGGACCAGCGTTTCGCTCTTCCTCACACTGACTACATGGTAGGAATACGGGCAGTTCTTCGGACTGCTTGGCAAAGAAGATGGGAGACGGTCGAAGGGAACTTAAAGTTGCGTGCCATTGCGCCGCGACTGTTCCCATGCACCTATCCCCCAATGTCGCGACGGCTTGAGGTCGCTTTCTGTCGTCTCCGAATCGGGCACACTCGTGTGACGCATCGCCATTTGATGGAGCGCTCGCCTGCGCCCTATTGCGACTACTGCGTCGTCTTCCAGACTGTTCGGCACATTCTTGTCGAATGTTCCAGTCTGGGTGATCTTCGCGCACGATACCTGTCCCGGTACCGTGATTGGCGTGGTCGCTACCGCCTGTCCCTTGTACTCGGGACGAGTTCGTGCACATTGACTGGTGGACTTATAGACTTTTGGGGGGAGGCCGGCCTTCTCCCGTTTATTTAACTAGGTTTTATTTTTTTGTTATTGGTGTTTACTTTGTAGGTCACACGCTCTTGCGCCGGGGTGAGGGGGACCTCCCCCCGACGCCGGAGATTACTTCCTAATTGTTACGATCTTCCCTTTTTATCATTGTTGTGTTTTCATATTCTTATTTTAAAGTAGCCTAGTGCTAGGCTGTCGTGATTCCGGCGACCTATGCCCAAGTGGGCAGTCGACAGATAGGCTCCTAATTTTTTTTTTTAAAAATCGGGTTTCTTGACGTCTGACCACTGAGAATGATTCTTTCTCCCGGCTACAGATGACAGGTCTATCCCAATAAATAGTACTTCTAACCTTGAACATGAAGACCAGGTACACGTTCAAGAAAGTGGCAATCTCCAATTCACCATGGTTGGCCCTTAAAGCGACGAGGACGGCGTGCCTTATCATTTCCTGCCTGAGATTAAACGCTGCCATGTTTGGGTTAAAATAGGCATATGATAAACCTTGGGCATTAATGGCTTGCTTAAGTTGTGTTCTCAAATACCTGGTTTGTAAAAGAGAGATGGAAAAGTTTGGATCATGTTTGGCTCAATACAGTTGTATTCTCAAACACCCGAGCACCATCTGTGCAAGGAGTTCTTTGAACCAAGATTCTATTTTACATTTCCGTTTAATTTAGATATATTGACGATGTTATAAGTGCCTTGTTTCAATCCTAATATTAACCCTCTGGTTCCGTGTAGTAAATTGATTTTAGAATATGTCCCTTCTATTTCTGGATCTTTTGATTCACTGATTTCAGCCTGGCTTTAAATTTTCTTCTACCGGAAGTCTACTATTCTAATTTATATATTCACTTTTATTCTAAGCCTCATCTTAGAACACACTTGTGTTTGCATGTCTATACTGGAAATTCGTGTTATTCACTCTGAATTTTGTCGTAGTTTTCTTGTTTTGAAGTTGTTCGTGTTCATAAGCATTTGAGCTTGATTATAAATTACTCGTACTTGGTAGATTGGTCTACTATTATGTAAATATACTGCAGTGGGTGGGGTGGACGTTCTAACAGCTTGCGTGTGATTGATAATTATCGGTTTAGTGTATTGCTGGTTCTCTCTTGCCCATAGCAATGCTCACAATCACAATGTTGTGTAAAGTATCCCTCTCTTTTGTTCAGGGGTTTTGTGCCCCTATTTGGATTTAATGGTTGGGGTAATGCTGAAGAGAAGAGGTGTAGAGCTTGGCCAGAATTGGGCGAGATGGAATAGAGAAGGAATATAAGATGGAGCTCTATTCTCCTCTGTTCTCGTGACATATAGTAAGAGAATGAAATAAATAAAATAATTCAGAATGGAAATTTATACCTATAGAACAAATAGACTTAAATGCCGAAATATATCGTATCCATATAAACCATATTTGACATCAAGCGGACGTATTCAGTGCCGCGGGACATAGATGGCCCACCCCTGGTCCACCGCATTAAAGTTTTCAATAAGAATCCAGAAGCCACAAGGTCCATTCTAGGTTAGCACATTGTGGCAATTCCCTAGGCACGACCTATGTGAAAACACGTTTTTACACGTCAGGCAAGGTCAACACACACTGGGTATGGTTAATCACCGGATGGGGCTTGATTCAGGGCACCTTGTTTGGCGGTTACTATGTGCTGCGGGGGGCCCGTTGTTCGAATCCTACGTTAAACTAGTCTCCCACTGAGATAGGCATCATATGGTGACACACTGGAATAAAAAACAAGAACCAATTAATTTAGGAATGGAGTTGTTATTGTTTTTTCGCACCGTCTCGTACAAATCTCAGAGGAATCCTACACTTTTAAGAGCGCTCCGACCACCCGATCCCCAGAAAGTGCAACAATTAGTGATCTTTCAATAAAATAATCAAAAGTTGGTTTGGCATGAGGTAGGACACGCAATTCTTCCCCTATTTCGCAACGAAACTAAGTTCCTTGGGCTAGGTGGGGGATGGCTCGTCCCCCGAATGCTGAATGGCAATTACATAAACTAGAGAAATTAATTTAAAATCAACTTTAAGTAAAGGCCTCACTAGAAACCAGAATAGCAAGTCTTGAAAGAAGCCCCAATAAAAAGTCCTAAGCTTTTATATCAAATTGAGGTCTCAAAGAAGCCCTGATAACAACTCCTAAACCGTTGTATCAAAAAGGCTTTATTTGCAAGTTTTGACTCCCTCGTCTCAATCTCGTTCGTTCTTCTCTAAAAATTGTACTCCTGGCGACAAATCCAGGTCGAGCCCATTTCTGCCCACTGAACCTTGCTCCACTAACTCTCTCTAATTAAAAATTAATTAAGACAAAAGAGGAAGAAGCTAAATTAACTCTTTTGAATTGAATGGCTCGGAGACGTCCTCGGAGAATCTTATCACACCAGACAAAATCCTGCCGACGCCACTTTACGGTGACAATAGGGACACAGGACCCCGCAATAAGGACATAGGTAGGGACTTAAAAATAAGGACATTAGGCATTTAACAATAGGATTATGGGTACTCTATAGGAACGTAATTAATTAACATTTGGGGCACGAGTATTCACCGTGACGGGGGCTTGTTTGAAGACGAGGAAAAGTATTCATGATATGGAAAATGACCTGGCATGCTTTATGCGGCACCCCACCCCCCACGCAGACTAATACCATTGGAATAACCCAGACTAGTGTTAATAAGTCTCCAACCAAGAGTAATAAGAAAGTTCTAAAAGAACCATAGGAAAAACCATGGGTGAAAAAAAAAGGCAAGGTAGAAAGTGAATGTGCGACAGACATTTACACTAGGAGATACGCGAGGAATCTTAAAACCCATCTTCTGATTATACCTGGCACTCTCCATTGGCCCTCATAGAGTGCCAACAAGGAATTGAGTGACGTATAATAGATAACAGCCTTAATAGCAAAGATACCTGCAAGTCATTCCATTAAAGGCAGCGCCAACTTGGGTCACTGCAATCTGGTCTCAATATATATATATATATATATATATATATATATATATATATATATATATATATATATATACACACCATTTAAGTAAGACAGATAAGGCACTACTTGTAGTTCATAAAGTGAGTGCCAGGATAGTGCCACTGAATAAATCGATCGAAAAAGTTTTTTCTCTCATGGTACTAGCGAATATCCGATTAATTAATCACAAGTGATCAATCAACTGGAACATTTAATTGCAAATATAGGCTAAAATACACCCCCAATGAATCTTCCAACATTCCGGGGGTGATAAAAAAAACTGACGGAATTGCCAGCTGAAAGTTTGTGAAGAGGTACGGAAAAAAATATAAATTAGGGAAGGTGTAATGTGTAGGAGTACAGGGTTCAGGTTGACTGCACATGGAAACAGACGCGGCGCAATGGGACACAACTTTAAGTTTTCCTTGGCCGTCTCTGCAAAGCAGCCCGGAATACTGCCAAGTAATCGGTGTGCGGAAGAGCGAAACACTGGTCTGGTCGCCCAGTTGCGAAAGATCACAAACCGGACTCCGAACGGGCACGGCGCGTTATCTCCCGTACCGAGATGCGTATTGCAACCAGCTCGGCCGTGAAGACAGACGCAGCGCCTGGCAGAGCCCCACTGACTTGAAACAGAGGGGATACCGCTTGGAAACCTACTCTCTCGTGGGACTTGGAGCCATCCGTATACATTAGCGTGGATCCAGCATGACATGGAGTGTGCTCCAAAAAGGTAGAACGCAATACTTCCGGCATGGGGGAAGCTTTGAGAGCAGAGGCGTGGCGAGAAATAGTCAATGTGGTAACTTCCAGGGTGGCTTCCTGGGCAGAGAGCTCCAAAGAGATCTCAAAGGAGCTTCCTAGCCTTAAACCAAAAGGACTTAGGGTATAACTGGGGTCCTTCGGCGTAATAGGCACCGTCGAGATCGGCAGCGGATAGAGTGAGAGCCGTTGGCGGCTGAAGGAGGCGCTGGGCTTGCGCGTACAGGCGAATAGTGAACTGTAATCTCGCAGACCGAATGACATCTCCCTAGCCTCAACAAGTAGGCTCTTAATGGGACGTGTGGAAGGCACCGGTCGCCAGGCGGAGACCAGTTTGGTGGATCGAGTCCACCTTCCGCAATACACGCTCGGCTGCGGTTGCATAAAACTGGCATCCGTAGTCAAGCTTCAAACGAGCAAAGGATCGGTAGAAAAATAAGGTATTAGCCTATTATCACTCAAGGTGCTGAATGTCAAGAAACGAAGAATATCAATGGCGCGGGTACAATAGACCCTAAGGGTGCGAATATGAGCATCCCAAGTGAGGCTATAGTCGAAAAACGACCAAGGAAATGGTGCAAATCTACCACTTCCAGGCGAACCCCGTTTAGTAACAAGTCCGAGTGAAGGTCGAGCCGTGGAAGGCAGCAGAAGTGCAACACCTTAGTCTTGGAGAAGGAAAACAGAACCCTGTGCGCTTCAGCTAGCGAGAGATGCGGTTGAATGCCTGTTGGAGTCGACGCTCTAGAATTGGAATCTAGTCCGCAGCAAAAGAAATCGAATAGTCTTCCACGTAGAAGATCTTTCGGCAGCATCGAAGTAATGCCTTTGATGCTCGGGGCAAAGAGTGTGACACTGAGGTCACTTCCTTGCGGGACAACCTCTTCCTGCTCCATTTGGCCAGAGAGCCCCCTCCTCCCCGAACTTGGAATCGACAATCTTGTAAAAACTAAGAAATAAATATTGAGAGGCGTCCCCTCGTCCCCATCTTGTGGAGTCACCATGATTGCGGTTACATTCTCCTGGAGAAAGAGAGCGGTTTCATGCGAGAACTTGCCCCGAATCCTTTTGACTCGCTTCAACACTTCTGCAAGAGGGGTATTCCCATTAAGTGAAGACACGTATGCCCGCCAGGAAGAGAGGCGAGCGTGCTTCGAAACATATTGAAACCTAACCCTAGCTCGACGAAATCCACCGACAGTGAAATCGTTCGGCGGCGCTTATAGCGCATGAAGGCATAACAATTCTGTTAAAAGAAGTCTCACACTGGGCTGACCACCACGGAAGCGGACGGCATGCAAAACGGCCAAATCTTCTAGGAGGAACTCAACGACCTCATCCAAAGACATAAACTCTCGACTGGGGACAGAGAAATTAGTCATTTTCAGAAATGCAGACCACCGGTCCAGAAAATGGTATTTGAATGGAAAAGTGATTGCTACCATGGAGATCATCGACTACCTCCCACAAGAAATCAGGCTGTGCATCCGGAGAGCCGAGGGATAGATCAAGACAGGAAAATGAATCGGTTTTCGGGCAGTGATACGTAAAATCATCCATATTTAGGAAACCTATCTCCAGCTCGTCAATCGGGTCAGCAAGGACCTCACCTCTGGGATTGATCGAGTACATAAGAACATAAGAAAAGAAGGAGACTACCGTTCAAATCCACGAACAGTAGAAATGGCCTCAGTAATCGTGCGATGACGCGGCGGAAGTCCTCCGGGTCGAAATCGGCTGACGGTAGAATGTACGCATAAATATCAATATAGGTACCTCCTAACCGGGTGCAGCTGCACTGCTATTGCCAGAAATGGGGCATTTAAAACAGAGAGAACAGAGACATCCCGCCGGGTATAATTGGTGTATCCTACTGCCCGGCCCCCATCCGTGCTGCTGAGGTCGCAAAAAACTCATACCTCGGGAGAGTGGGCAGGGGCACACGCCAAGCATGGTCTACTGCGAAAACATAGCTAACGAAAACCGGGAGAAGTCAAGATACCGCAGATCCTCCCAGCTGGTCCGGAGTCCGCGACAATTTCATTGAAGGAATATGCCATCCAGGCCTAGTTCGGAGGAGATGCGGGGAGCCTTCTTCGAAGAGAAGATCCTTACGGGAATGGCCATAAGCTTCCCGGAACTCCGGGCGCTGTTGGCCGAGCAAGGCGTTGAAGGCGTTTTCGCTTTCGAGGACTTATCGGGGGGGGGAGGGACTCGCTATGAGTCTTTTAATCCCTCAGCCTCGAAATCTTCGGCGGGCAGCCGAGTTGCCAGAATCTAGGAAGAAGCAAAAATATATCTAAGACACATTAACGTAAATAATATTATGCTCGGAAGCTTAAACAAATTTTTAGGTTATATTTAAATAATGGTTCTAGGAAAGAAAGCAGTTAAATAGCAAACACTCTAGTATGGTTAAGCTCTTATATCTTAAGCATTTGTTAATATTTTCGGGATTCTGGCGGGCCTACCATAGTCACTTCGTATCTTTGAGATCAGTAGCCTTGAGGCAGTACTTAGAGAAATCTGGCGTATTGTTTATTCATTTTTTTTTTTAAGTGATAACCTCCCTTTTAAACAAAATGGATGCAAATGAAGTTGGGAGAAAATGCGATTTAATTATTGAAAAATGATTGAAAAGGAAGTTGAGTGTGATGACTTATAATGAAAGAGAAACTATTATTAAAACAGGTGACACTAGATATGTCACCCAAAAGTGCTACGTCGCAAATATAATGTAAGCCAATATGATAGAGCATCTTGGCTAGCTGGTTGTGCATACTTACAGAAGGTATTTTAAAATTTAAATAAAGTTTAATAAAATAACATTAAAAACAGCATATTAACTTCAATTAACATATTTATTTTTGTAAAACTTGAAGTGCTTCCTCATCTTCAAAAGTCACCGCACGCCACTGGTGCCAGTGTAGCCACTTTATCTGTGTACTGGAGGAAAGTGAGCAGAGTCGACGGTCCAACACACCCCTTACCTAATACAGGGTGACCTCCCCAAAACGGGCCCCAACTTTCGATAGGCCTCATTTTTAATTTTCTGCAAAGATTGAATGAAACTTTGGTGATAACTAGTTTATTGTGTTTAAAAACATCATATCAGAACATGAGAGCCTTTGGACTTTTCTTCTTTATTCTAGAGCACGTGTTCGACATGACCTCCATTTAGCTCTGTGCATTTCTTGAGGCGCAGCACAAAGTTGTCCAAGACGTCCTTACAAACCGACCGACTAATGGCTCTGATCTCCTCTCTGATGGCTTCCTTTGAGCTCCGTAATGACCCTCGGTCTCCCTGCGTACACTTTGTCTTTAAAGTAGCCTCAGAGAAAGAAATCTGGGGGGCTAAGTTCTGGGCTGTGAGGTGCCTACTCAAAATCAGTCTTGAGACTGATCACACGGCCACCAAAGTTCTCTTTCAGCCAATCTCGGGACAGGTTTGAGGTGTGAGAGCTTGCTCCATCTTGCTGGAACCAGAACTTTCCCATAAGCGACGGGAACAGCGTCTGCAGCTCCCTCTTGAAGGTTGAGGACCTCAACATACCGCTCCTTGGTGACTGTCACTGTCACGCCAGATTCCTCGAAGAAGAATGGTCCGATGATGCCTCTGGCTGAGATTGAGGTCCATACCGTGCACTGAGGGGTAGTGTAGGGGTTTGGTGGCTACCTCATTTGGTCTGGAGGTCCCCCAGAAGACATTTGTCTTCGAGTTTACCTTTCCTTCAAGATGGAAGTGAGCTTCATCTGAGGTCCAAAAGAGGTTAAGGAAAGTTGGGGTCTCCTGAATCTTGACTGCCATAGCCTTTCTCTCTCCTTGCCTGAGGCTGTAAGGGTCGGTCTGCTTCGTCTGTATTCTGCATGGGTAGGCCTTTACATCCATTACTAGCACTCTCCTGCAAGTCTCACGGGATATACCGAGGGACTGACTTCGCATGCGCACAGAGCGTTTTGGAGTCTGGTGAACTGACTTTCTCACGCTCTCGACCAGCTCAGCTAAACGCTTCCTGGGGCGTCCTGAATGGCTTGGACGTTTGTCACTGGCTGCATTGGGGTTCTCCACTGTCCTATAGTTCTCGAAGTGGTCGACCCAGTCCTGAATTCTGCTCTTGGAGGGGGCTTTTTCACATTCGAACTAATGCACGAAAGTGTCCTGCACATTCTTGAACATGCCTGTCTTGTTTGACGCAGTATATTATTTGCTGGAGCTCCCATTGTTGATTCTGTCATGTCCTGCAAAGTAAGGGTGAGTTTTCAGTCCTCGCAGCAGTTAGAGACCTCACGGTATACACTAACATTGGACTATGGCTCATAAGAGGATGAATGTGCAGTGGGCAACCAGAGCTTCTGTGGATAGAAGTTTGGAAATGGGGTAGGAGGGTATGTAAGAAAGAGAAGTAGAGATAGGCGGGTCGCCTAACGAGTATTCTTATCATGCCATAGTGCTAGGTGATCTCAGGATGGCATGTAGGCCAAATGGGACCATGGCTACCGAACCAAATCCTGGCCAAGTGGGAACAGTCCTCCTGGTACAAAGTGCGGGTAGAAAAGTTTTAGGGGATAGTTGTAATAATGCTAAATAATTATACACATTAATAATAATACCCAGTAATACACAATAATTATAAAACATGATAAATAATAATAATAGGTATTTATAATGCGCCCTTCAGGGCTGTAGCCCTCCTAGTACTACTAATAAATAATAAAAAAATAATAAATAATAATAAAAGGTAAAGTAGTGCTGAGTGGGGGTGGAGGGAAATCCCACCAACAACTTCCCTAATTTGCACTCAGGCAGGAAGGATGTGAAGATCCTTCCTGCAAGCTACAAAGGGGGTACCCCCCCCCGGGGGGGGGAGCTGAGCGCTTGAAACCTCTGGTTAAAGCGTGTTTTTTTCCGCTTAAGGCCCCCGTCAGTTAGACTATCAATCTCGCCATCGCTCCCACTCTTCTTTTTTTCCGGCGGATCATTGTCCTTTCGTACACCTTTAGCTTAGATGAGATAACCAACGGGATTAAGAATGGGATAGCCCATTAATGCTGAATGATCCATTAAAAAGTTAAACAAATTCTCATATTAAATCATTTCTTTCAAAATGTTAGTAACCCCCCCTCCAAATATTATAAGAAATTTGAGTTTTAATGGAAATTCTATCAATAAAAATGAGTTCATCTGCAAATTTATAGGGAATTCATCTTCCTTCCTTAATATTAGTCTAAACGCAGTGCATTTTGTTCCCATCCCTTGCGGTCACCTTTTAGATAGGATTAATTTTCCATATTAAATTTATATTGCTTTGTCGAGTTGGTCGAAGGATATTGCTTTTTAGTAAGCAAATTATTATTTGAAATGGTAGTAACCAAAAAGTCGTGCTGACACATAATAATAGATTTGTAATGAATAGAAATTTAGTAATTCTATGACGCAATTTTAGAAAAGATCTTAATGGCCAATTGAAATGTGATAAATGGACGAAAAACAATGAAAATAGTTGAAACAATATGAAAATTAATGATAAAGGATAAAAGCGGACAGCGGCAACAAGTTACATTACAGGCAGCACCAAATGTCTTTCATTTTCTCCGCTAGTGTCTCTAGGTTCCATGGCAGGGACTCATTGTTCTCTTGTTTGCATGGCAGGACTCATTGTTCCCTCGGCTATATGGCAGAAATCATTGTTTATTCGGATGCATCGCAGGACTCAATGTTTACTCGGATGCATGGCGGGACTCACTGTTCTTTCGATTGCATGGCAGGAGCCATTATTCTTTCGGTTGCGTAGCAAGACGCATATTGTAGAGCCGCGATTAGTGGGAGCGGACGAAATGAACGACCTATTGGACAAAAGGAAGAGCCGTTGTCGCTCGCTTCCGAGAAGCATCCGAACCACGACACCAAATAGTTTGCTGTAACTATACCAACGATGTCCACGGTTATGTTGTTTTATTGCGGTTTTTACCAATGATTTGCGCCGTCTAATGCCTATCTATGTGTAGTTTTTATTGGCGGAAGGCATCCAAGGGTCCCTACAGCATATGCGCAGGTTTCATTTGGAGATTCTCTGGATTGACCCCGGTAAATGACGTCTATCCTTAGAGAGAGAAGAGAAGAGAAGCGCTAGGTACCGCAGCGCATGCTGAGTCCTTCCGGAGACGTCGTGCGCTAAGCGCAGTTCTCAAGCTGGGTACCAATAAAAAAAGGCCAGGTGACTAAAATGTCAGATGCCAAGTCAGGTGTAGGAAGAGCGTGATATCCGGGGCGGGGGAGAGGGGGGATAATTTGTTCTCATTATCTTTGGCTCTAAATTAACGCCATGCGTTAATATGTCGTTGTTAATCAGCAACAAAAAAAAAGGTTTTGATGATAGCACGTAAACCTGCTGCTAAACTTATTTAAAAAAAAATAGAGAAGGCAAAAAACAACAACATAAAAAACGCGGATATTTTGGTCAGAAGCTTTTTGAAAAGAAAGCGATGAAGTTGGAGGAAGTGAAAAAGTAAGGAAGTTTTGCAACCTAAGGAGGGGGTGGGCGCACAATTCTCCCTAGCTCGGTTCGCAATGCAGGGCCTTTACCGGCATAGTGATTTGGGGGTGCGGAATGAAAGAGGGCTTCAAGAGAAGGAAAAGGAAAGAGGATGAAATAGGCGGTGAGGGTAACGTGTAGCAGCCAACGGCGGACAAAATATACGCCCGGTCTCGCTTAAGACCCGGCAAAGGCATTCGCTTCCTCGAGTGGGGATGCGACGTGGCTAACACATACCTTTACCCACCAGCCTTACGATTCATTTCTTTTTCCTCTCACTCACAAACCATGAAGTGATTTCGACCCTCCTTGTAGCCACCAGGCATGAAATTTGTCCCAATGTAACGACCAGTCAAAAAATTCCCCTACTCTTTCCAGTGACTCGACAAGATTCTCGTTCCTTATCGACATCGACCCATAACAAACAGGCTCCCTTCCGTCGGACCCATAACAACCAAGCTCCTTTCCGTCAGACCCATAACAACCAGGCTCCTTTCTGTCAGACCCATAACAACCACACTCCCTTCCGTCCAACCCATAACAACCAAGCTCTTTCCGTCCAACTCAAAACAACCAAGCTCCTTCCGTCACACCCATAACAACCAAGCTCCCTTCCGTCCGACCCATAACAACCAGGCTCCCTTCCGTCCGACCCATAACAACCAAGCTCCTTCCGTCCGACCCATAACAACCAGGCTCCTTCCGTCAGACCCATAACAACCAAGCTCTTTCTGTCCGACCCATAACAACCAGGCTCCCTTCCGTCCGTCCCATAACAAACAAGCTCTTTCCGTCAGACCTATAACAACCAGGCTCCCTTCCGTCCGACCCATAACAACCAGGCTCCCTTCCATCCGACCCATAACAACCAGGCTCCTTTCCGTCCGACCCATAACAACCATGCTCCCTTCCGTCCGACCCATAACAACCAGGCTCCTTCCGTCAGACCCATAACAAACAAGCTCTTTCCGTCAGACCTATAACAACCAGGCTCCCTTCCGTCCGATCCATAACAACCAGGCTCCCTTCCATCCGACCCATAACAACCAGGCTCCTTTCCGTCCGACCCATAACAAACAAGCTCCTTCCGTCAGACCCATAACAACCAGGCTCCTTTCTGTCCGACCCATAACAACCAAGCTCCTTCCGTCACACCCATAACAACCAGGCTCCCTTCCGTCAAAGAGAGATGACGAAAAACCTATAGTAAAAAACCAATGATGGCATCTCTAGAATTGCAAGAATGCTCATTGCAGTAAGCATCCAAATACTTGATAAGAGCAACCGTTATAAAAGTAATCTACGTACAAAGCAGTTAAGCCCCGTTCGTTTTCGTCGGCATTTTCCGGTTACTTTGCACTTTCTATTTATTTTGTTAGTGCAGAAGTGTTGTTGTACGCCCTTTCTCACCTCCCCACGCCTTTTTTTTAAGTTTCGTACCTTCCACGTATTTTCACTTCCCATCACTTCAAGTCTACCTCTTTACCCAAACTTCTCGGGCATGACATAGTTTTTGTTAGTAAAAAATCTTCCTTGGAAACCATTTGACGATCTAGTAATAATGGTGGTGGCGGTGTTTGTTCGGTGTTTGTTAAAATGGAAATCGTTTGTTGGAAACCACTTCATCCTAAACACTTGAAACAGTGACCATCCCACCGAGAACACGGCGGAGAAGCCATAAATTTAAGCGCGTCGCTTTGGGAACTGCAACACATCTGTTTCCCAAGACAGCCACGCAATTCATTAAGTAGATGTTATAATGAACGTGTGATCAACTTAAAATAACAAGCTCCACAACACTGTACACACAACTTTCCCGTCGGCTTTCATTTCATACTAATGCGATCATATGGAAATTGGTTTAATATACTGTGTATTCATAACATATATGCACGATTGTAAGTTACATAAGTCCCAGAGACGAGACCTGGAAAAGGGTTAGTTACTAATAGATTAGTGCAATTTAAGCGGGGCAAAGCTCCGTCATACACATGAACTTCACCCTTGACTCATTGTGAGTGTTAGGGAGTCTTTGATCGGGTCAATCTGACGAAATTAGAAAACCACTATCACCGATTTGCAAAATGAAATGTGTTAATGCGCGCAACTGTATATGGATTGCACGCTTTAACCTTTTGTCATACCTAATTCTAATTTACCCCTCGTTGTTTTAACCATTTACAAGAAACTTGTTTCTATCACCAGGCAAGATTCTCCAGCATTGTGCATGATGTTATGGAAGCAGCTTGGTTTATTTGGACCAATGGAATGTTCGAAGAGTCATTATTCCAGTCGCTGTTGATGGAAGTTGAACCAACCAGGTGAATTAATCAGTGTGATGACGTAGGACACGTCTCATTACATCTCCTGGAGTCACACGGTGCAATGATCACTCGCACTTGTGGCCACAATACACCTTAAACTTCCTTCAAACTGCCACCATTGGATCACAACCTGGAGGAATCGGCGCGCGTCAACTTCACTAAATAATACTCAACTCCTCCCACCGCTTTAGGCTCTATCAATCAAAACGCTACCCATCAAAGATACTATAGCCACTTGTCTAATCAAAGTCCTTTCCCGGGCAGATAGGCGCGATACCGGGAATTGCAAAAGTCCAGCTACACTCGTTACGACGCTCTCAACAAAGGACACAATGATAGTTTTGATGCAGTTAAAAACGTTTTTATTGTTTTAAAATATATATATTTTTAAATTGTTTTGCGTCCACGTTCGCTGGGACTAACCACTGTCTAGGTCTTAAATTCAACGAGGCCTCTTCCTGTAAGTCGTTCGTTCGAGGTACTGACATGACGTGCGTTCGTTCGTTCGTTCATCATGCCACCTCTGTAAGTTATGCTCGCACAACTTTGGAGCGAGAAGAGGAGGGGGGTAGGGTTTTTTGGGGTGCCAATTGATAAAACGGTGATAGCTAAGCGAAACGAAGAGGAACGGGGAATTAGTTCATTCCAGTAGTTTTCGATTTAAAAAAAAAATAAATCGCGTCTAAATAGCGTTTGCCGCCGGACAAATTTCAATCTCCGTCCAAATATGCGACATGACTTAATTGAGAAAGCAAGGAGTGCGGTGGATTAATGGATCTGGAGACAGGGAACGTGGGAAAGCATGGCAAGTTTTCATCATTTATTGAGGAGGTTGGCCTCGTCCAAAATTCAGATAATCCACAAGTCTGTGTGCAGGAACCCGTCCCGAGTAGAAGGGAAAAACGGTAGCGACCCCACTCTTCCTGCTACCGGGGAAGGTAGCGTGCGCGAAGATCACCCAGGCTGGGACATTCAACAAGAATGTGCCGAACAGTCTGGGGGGTCAAAGCAGTCGTCGCAGTAAGGTTAAGAGGAGCGCTACATCAAATGACTCTGCGTCCCCAATTCGAAGACAAGAAAGCAACCTGAAGTCATCGCGGCATTGGTGTATAGGCCCATGGGAACAGTCGCGGTGCAATGTCACGTAACTTTAAGTTCCCCTCGACCGTCTCCCAGCTTCTTTGCCAAGCAGCCGGGAGAGCTGCTCGTATTCCTGCCATGGAATCGGTGTGAGGAAGAGCGAAACGCTGGTCTAGTCGCCAAGTCTTCGAGGACTTTTTTGGCGCCCTCATTCCCTTCAATTCCTACATGTCCAGGAACCCAGCAGAAGATAATCTCGACATATGCCCGGCTCGCCAAAACCGTGGAGTCACGGATATCGCGAACCAGGGGATGCGGAGATTCCAATGCCCCGAGAGCACTCAGGGCGCTTTGTGAGTCGCTATAGATCACAATCCGGTCTCCGAACCGGGCACGTCGCGTTATCTCCCGTACCGAGCGGTGTATTGCAAGTTTGCAACTAGCTCGGCCGTGAAAACAGACGCGGCACCTGGTAGAGCTCCGCTTCGTGAGCAGAGTAAATCTCTTATTTGCCCAAAATAATAAATAGGAGGCAATTGCAGACTAAAGGCGAAATAATAGTTGACGAAAATGGGAGATAATTGACGATAATTAAACGGAGACAATACGTAGCGGAGAAAGGAAAAGAAAAAAAATGCAAAGAAAGTAAAAAGAGAAGAAAGATTAAGTACACATCAATTACTAATAACCCAAACCGGGGGCTGGAGGAAAGGATTCGAGACCGAAAAGTACAAGTTCGTAAAAGCGAATCGGAGAACCACCAAAATACCCTCCGCCCAGCACGAGAGTCGGAGATGCGGGTAAAATAGTAGCAACGACACCACTGATTCTTAACCCTTCTTGCCCCAATACCCAAATTTCAAATAATATTGGGACAACTACAAAAGGGAAGATTTTAAAGATAGAAATGTGAAATATTTACTTTTAATTAAATTTAAAACATAAAAAAAATCGTGATCTCTTGTAGATTAATAACAATCTGTAGAAAAATCAATATTCCCCTCCTCCCATCCCCTGTTACCCTGCAACTCCATCCGGAGCGAGAATTCTCCCCTGTTTCGGAACCCCCAAACTACTCGCCCAACTTGAGCACTTTTAAATAAGTTAAGGCGAGACCGACGTACCTTTATAGACGCTCAAAAGAGAGAACAAACTCCAAGATACGAACTCAGAAACACCTCTAAGAAGCGATGACACTCCCCCCCCACATTCCCCAAACAACACATCCCCATGAAAAAACGAGAGGTCTCGAAACTATATTAGTGCCATTACTAACTACTATTAGGACTATTACTAAACTAGTATTGCTCATATTACTTAACTACTATTAAGGATTACTAAATTAGTATGTCATTACTAAAGTACAGAGTATTAGTGTTAGTATTAGCAACACTAGGTATCTTAAACAATGAGGCCCAATCAATAGGCAGGAGGACACGTACGACTGTCATATGAGGGAAAAAATATAGGAAAATAGTCCGAATAAATATTCAGGTCATCTCATAAGTAATAATTTTCCAGTTTCTAACACTAGTTCCACCTTTTGACTAACTTTTCAATACTAGGTTTGTAAAAATTATTTAACTGGTTTGGAAAAGTTCTTAAAGGTTGTTTAGACTTCCGTTGTTGACATTTTCCTTCTCTTCAGGTGATTCGATAAATTCCTAAAAAGATTGTAATCTGAGTATGGAGAAGAACTAATTAGTTGCTAGTGCTATATGAGGTCGCGCGTTGTCTTGATGAAAATACTATTCTTCTAGCCCTTAATGCTGGCATTTCTTCTTCAAATGTTGAGTTGGATTAAAAAGTTCGAAATGGATTATGCCATTCATATCCCAGCAAACGTATCAGAATTTTCCGTGAATACATTTTGTTCGAGAAAGGAGAGATGAATAAATGTTGATTATTTGTTGCAAATGAACTTGTGAGAGTTCGTGTGGAATGAGTTGAATGTAGTTTTTCATACAATTGTTCAACAGTGTCGTGGTATTGCCAGGACCGAGTGGTGGTGTACGTACGTATAGGTTTGTTACGTACTTCAAAAACTCCTTGATTACGTTTTCTCTAAGAGTACTATATTATTATTCTTATTACGTTATTTTTAATCTTTGTGGGTTTCTAGTGCCATGCTCAGCGTTTCGAGGATTGAATTAAATATTTCTAAGAAAATAAACCTTTAATTACAACAGGAACAAAAAATGAAATATAACAAAACAAACTACACAGTTATGAATTAAACGAGTTTAAGTGAGACTTACTAAATTACACAAGTGAATATACAGTAATGGTTGAACCAAAGCTCACTTTAATATTGAACGCTAATTGACCGAAAAAAAGATAATGGAATTTATTTACCTTTAAGAACAACCAGAAGGTAATCTGGTGGGAGACTGACCTTAGTTCAATTTTTAGGTAGACGCTAGAATGTTGTTTGCGGACAGGCGTGTGGACGTATTCCCAGCTACTCCATCTGTTTGTCTGGCGCGGGGATAGGTTTAAAGTCACAGATGAATTCGGTACGGGCGACGGATGGCGTTAAGCACGTTATCTTGATAAGATGATTTCACCAACGGGCCAGGGTTTAGTATGCTTCTTCCAATCTTCTGGTTAGTCTTGGAATAATTCGCACTGACGCACGATGAGCAAACGAGTGAATCCTTTGACGAATAGGGAATGTTTGAGGAATTTCACTTTGGGGCATTCCTCAATGGCGAGGACTATCTCTGGGTTTTGTTGTAAACCGGGATAGGGGGTTTCTCTGACGATAGTTAGTTGAGTTTGTTTCTCAATACAAGCTAACTTAAATCTCGGTGTGACCACCAGTAACTGACTCAGCATGAGCTTCTTCTGTGTTCCTTTCGTAGGGTTGCCGGGCACTTAGCCGGACTTCGTCGTCTCGATCGCGAACTCGATCTTCCTGAGACAAGATGCTAATTTTCGGTGTGACCAGCAGGAACTGGCTCAGGATGAGCTTCTTCTATGTCCCATTCGTTGGTTGCCGGACTTCGTCGTCTCGATGACTAACTCGATCTTTCTCGTTCTTCTACAATTATCCGCATATATACTTCGCCACTCCACTGGGGGTAGGGGAAGGAGGGTGAATGAGATCTTCGGAATTAAGCCTCCTCCTCCTCCAACGGTTCTTCTTCGAGCGTCTTTCACTTAGCCCTAAAGGCACCTTCTGGCTTTTGGTCGACTCTCCTCTAATTTCGTCAATGAAGTAAAATTAAATACCAACTCTTAGGGGAAATATTGCCGGTTTAACCAATGTTAGGCTTAGGCTCGCCGGACCCGACCTTGATGATTCGAGCATTATGTGGTTGAGGGAGACCTTTCTGGCGATTTGGCGGGCTACGCCGCCAAATGCCATGACGTTGCGGTTACCGAACAGGGCCTCAGTTTTGAGGGTGGGATATCGATTTCCCTACAAACAGTTACAATCGGATTTTTTTCCATTGTTATTTTTTAAAGATCTTGAGATTCCACTGCTCGTTCTGAATGGGGTTCATCTTTGAGACTAACGTTTCCGGAGCGGAAACTCTGAAACCATCTTTGGCAGTGGCTCACCTTAATTTATCCTTCACCGTATACTTTGACACAAACTTTCTGATGTTAACTTAGACTTGCCTTTTCTAAACTCCCCAAGCATAACGTTGCCAAAGTGCTCTTTTGACACCTTTATAATTCATTATTTAAAGATAAGGCACATTAAATTAAATACAAAATTGACAGCTAAAGTAGGCCTAAATGTAAGTCTTGGGTTAGGTTGAGACCTACAGGTACCTCGGCTTTGAGTTTAGTAGACTAGGAAGGTATAACAACAAACCTGAAAAAAATGTCGGATGACTTAATAGATGTAGATCAGCGATGATGGTGAAACCTATCGTGATACTATAGGGGGGGGGGGGAAGGACTGTTCTGCGGCAGGGATATGTGGATGGGTGTTAAAATTATATTTTCAACCTGTGGATTTTTCCTCTTGCTTATTTCGTTCTGCCTACAGCTGTAGACCACCGTTTGTGACAATGTTGATCAAACTTTGTTAGACGACCACAATAAAGCTTATGGCTTCCTTTTGAGCTGGACCTTAAGACGCTCCCTCCTTTGAGGATAGAGCTGGAAATAGATATGCCGCAGGAGCGGAATCATAAAATTTAATTTACTAGGGAAACAATGTGGCGAGAAGATCACAAAATTCAAGCGAGATTAAAGATAAGGATTACTCCCAGGATATTGAAAAATATGGTTCCTAGTATTGTAGCTTTCTTTAACAATATGTGAATCCGATTTATTTAAAAGGCAGTACTAGCTTCGGTATGATGCCATTATCAACTGTATAATGTAATGCAAAGCAAGCAACTTCAGTATATAAAAGACTAAACAAAATGAAAACAGGGGAAACAAACTGGAAAACATAAATATCTGCGTGGATCCAAGAGCAAATTTGAATTTATATTGACTTCAGATAAATTAAAATTATCGACTTTGTTAATGATGATCGATTCTGCCATTCTCCCTCAATATAATTGTTTGATTTATAAATAAATTTGCTTGGTTGAAATCAATTCTATGGTCGGAATTTTTCATGTGCGCAGAAACTTGAGGAAATTGCACCCTTTACAATTTTGGCAAGGGATTAGATATACGCCTGCGTCCTGGTTGGTGGCACGCAGTTTGGGCAAAGATTTTTGTATGGTATTTGAATATTTAAATGTAATATTTATTTCATTTCAGTCCGCATACGATTTTAAGGGGGCTAAGGCTAGATGGAGCATATGGAAAACTAATAAATTTTTTAAAATCCTCTTTTTGGCGTGTGGAGATAGAATAAAAGTTTTTTCGTGCCTTGGAATGGCATCTGTTATTGAAATAAATTGGGTATTTTAGTTCGATGAATTTGCAGAAGAGGTGGTTGATTTCATTCTGAAGGAAAATTGGGTCGCATGTTCTATAGGCTCAGAGAAAAAGGGGAGAAAAAGGGAAGACAGAACGGATATCTTAACAGATTTGTCATGTAATGAGAAGAAATGTATGTAAGCATTTGAATTTGTAAGTTTTCGATAGACTGAGCATTGTATCCGATTATATAAACGGTGGATTTTTACGTCCAGTAACGGTAAGGAATTGTTCTGTTCCCATTTTACTTTGAATTTTATCTATAGGTGTAACAAATTCAGGTTGTGGAAAAATTCATTGAAATTGTTGTATAAGGCCATGCCGATAGGATATCTATGTACATATCGGAACCAGATAAGAAGTTGCGAATGGATTCTGGAGAGGAGGGACGTTTCATAGTTTTCCATATAAAGATTGCATAGAATAGGGGAAAGAGAGTTCCCCATACTTAGGCCATATTTTTAGCTGAAAACACATTATCAGTTGCACATAAGCGCACTAATTTAATAATTTTTGAGAGAGGTAAAGGTAGGTTAATATCTAGATTGGGAAGAAATCTCGATAAAACATCAATCGCTTCATCGACCTGGACTTTGGTGAACAAATTATTAACGTCAAAGCTTAACAGTTTTTTCTCCTGAGGTCGAGTTTTTAATTTTGGAAATAAGGCCAAATGAGTGGATATTATGTGAATGAGAGATTCCACCCACCGCATTTGATAAAATTCCAGCAAGCCATTTTGAGAGCTTATAACGATGGGAACAATGCAAGAGATAAACGGGCGTAATGGAATAGGTACCTTCTTTGTCGGTCTTCGGTAGCCCGTACATTAAGGGAAGGGAGGGATTGATTGTTTTAAATTTCTTAGTTAATTCAGATTTGGAACCTAAGCAAACCTTTCAAGAATAGCCTATTTGGTCCACCTGGTGAAAAAGTCGGCCACCCACCTACCACTGTGGTTAAGTGAACCTTGAGCAACAAAGAATTGATTCGCGCCAACCCAATCCGATTCAGTACCGAGGATTAATTCGTTCAAAGAGCATTGGGAATACAAATGGTGTAATCAAACACGAAATGTCTCAATGGAAAAACATTAAAGGACAAATTTAGACAAAAATAATTGAAAATAATTATACAAGGTAAGGTAAATGCTCCATTAAAAGACTCAATGTTTGTGGCTGCTGCCGTCGTTGATTTTCTTCTTTTGTTTTAAATAATGATAATAATGAATAGAAAACGCGGAATCGTTATCAAGTTTATCTTAAAACCTTGAGTTTTCTATTCTATCAAGGAAGCTCCCTTGCCCTCGTACGCCGCTTAATCTCTATATTACACTTCTAGGAAGTAAATGGATGAAGATTGATCCCTTTCATAATCCGATGCGTTAGCCACCTCCGCTCCAATCATGCAATGATCCGCGTTCGTAGTTTCAAGATCCATCGAGTTGTTTTTACATGAAGCTTAAAGGCGAAAACCAATGAGAGCATCGCCGCCAGAGGAGGAGAATAAAAGGCAAAGTAAGGAGAAGAGGTTATTTAGGGAGGACAAGGGGCCTTTGGCCAGGATTAAACCCGTGTTCTGAATTAGGGTGGGAAAAGGTAAGAAGGAGCGACGAGGGAGGAAGTCCACGGGGCACTTAACGAGCACGAGGGACAAGGTGAGCTTGGTTGGGCAGATGAAAATCGCTAGAAATAAGATATCCGTGATGTGACTCAGTACAGCTTCTTTGTGGCGATGGTGGTGGAGGGATGATGGGGGTAAAGCGGCGAACTTTGACGAGAGATCAAGTTTATCATGCAACTTAGCCACTGTGCCTTAAAGTTCTCCACGTGTGGAAGGGAAAGTGTACGCGCTGGGCAGGGGGTCGGGTCGAGAGAGACGCTTGGTCAGGTGCTTCGGTGCCAGACACTCTCAACGTAGGGTGGCTTCCAGCATGTGGATAAGCTTATTAAGCGAGGTCAAAGGTTCATACAACAGCAATCGGATCGAAGGACTGAGGTGGGACGGTGGGGACAATGCAGAAATTGGGCTTCGGGAATCCGTGGATAGCGGGAATTGTCTGGGAAGGAGCCGGCAGATAGTAGGGGGCGGGTAGCTCCCAAATGGCGGACAGCTCCGCTGTGTACGATGAGACAAGAAGGCGGAAGGAAAAAGAGCGCCGAGGCGTCTCCACCTGAACGGCAGCAGGAGACCTCTGGAGTGAACGAGAGCCATCGGTGAAGATGACTGTGCCCTGAGCGGGTGGATGCATGGCTGAAGAATTCTAATAGGAGAATCCCTGTCGGCTTCAGAGCTTTGTCTCTTTGCAAGAGATCATTGCCGATTTTGCTGGCAACATCACCCGCAGAGGAACACCCGTCCCGTGAAACATATCAGAGTTTGGAGGCAGAGGGAATGGAAGGCCAGATAAGAGTGGGGTCACCATCCTTGGGAGGTGTCAGTGATCTTCAGTGGAAGGGGCAATAGACGCCAGCGGGAAAGCTGATGATGTCGGCATCTGGCGGAAGCGGAGGAAAATTTTTGCAGGCAGATATGCAATTGCCGATGGAGAAAAGAGACGAAAAGCCCTCGTAGCTACGAACGCACTGGTTCAGAATTGGATGAAGGAGGTAGAGTCGAGGGTGCATGCAGTTGTACACAGCACAGCCAAGTTGAGTTTGGACCGGACCAAGACATTGTAGAGCCTAAGCAACGTCAGTGGGTCATCGTCCCATGTAGTGTGTGACAAATGACTTAGAAAGTTGAAAGAACCAGATGGCCGTAATAAGGAGGGAGACGTGAGGCCTAAAGGCATCACAGATTGCTTTGCCGATAATGGGTGCCCAGATTTAAATCAGTTTGGAACCCATCATGTCGGTAGTGGCGGCGGCAAAATATGACACAGGAATACTTAGGGAAGAAGTTGAATCGCTGAAAAGCAACCCTCTCGATAGAACACAGTGATGGCTAGTTTGACCCGTTTCACCACCGGGAAAGAAAAGAGGCCCACCACAGTAGTAGATCACTAGGTCGTCACCTAGTGTGCTGCTAATCATAAAAAAGGGAGGACGCATAGGACCAACCTATGAGGAACATTCTCCTCGCACGCTAAGAGGTGGAGTAAGAGGACTCAACCCTGGAAAGAACGGTCGCGCAGAAACTAAGAGAAAAAAAAACCCTATTAATAATAGAAGAGCAATTCCCCTCCAACGGCCTATTTACTGCGGACAGGATCTAGAATATTACCCAATTGGCGGAAGGCAGTCAGGGAACAAGGAATGGGAGGGATTCCGTGTGAAAGGAGAGGCATAAAGCCACCGTCTCCATGATCTCGAATGAGAAGTAGCTCATGTAGATGGGACGGTAGGATGAATGTCCGAGGGGTCGGAGGCCGGTTGAGCATAGGCACAACGACTGGCTTGGGCATTCAGGAGCGGGGCCTTTTAAATTATGAATTTGGAGGAGGGCTGTGGTCGATCCTTATCTGAAAAGGAAGCAGAGAGCTTATACCAGTACTTAGAACATCTACAGGAGCTGCAGCTGGGTTCAGTTGACTGGGGCCGCAATGGCTCAGTTTATTGGGAGAAAAGTGGTTTTTGGTATTTTAGGGGCAAATGAACTCAGAGTTAAAGAGGTGCATGAGAGGGGTGGGGGCGAGACCGCCAGAGACAGAGTGTTGCCGAGTTTTGCGGGTTTAACGAGGAACAGATCGGGATATTGTGTTAACGTAGGAACCCGAGCGAACATGGCGGGCGAGTATTTGCATCCGAGCCTCTCTAGCGCTTAAGACGATGGTGTATCGGAGGGGCTGCACTCCTGACTCAAACATAAAGGCCGGACAGAACTGGATGTTCTCCTGAACAGTGCTTGACTGGCTGGGCGGAGCTAAAATGCCCAAACGTGTTGCATTTTAAGCAATGGATGAGGGTTGGTACATAAGGCTGGACATCAAATTTTCAGTTACGGAGGTCGCCAACACCCCTATTAAATGTATTAGGGGAGGGGGCTCAAGGAGATAAATAGTAGTAATAGTCTAAGGGTGGGCACCCTTGCCGACCTTTTGGAACCTGTAAAGCTTCTCGATTTCCTATTTCCTAGAGAAAGAGCCTCAAGGAGGTCCTCCACCAGGATGGCCCTAAAGCCTTTGGTAGCATTATCTGTCGGCGAGTCAGTGCAACCAGAACATCGGGACTTTAATATTAGAGACCCCTCTCACTGGGGCAGGACATACAACCTCTTTATTATTGAGGTGTTTGCATGAAGCTCCTGAAAAGGCGGCCCATGGCTTGAGGGCAAACAAGATCGATGGCCTCAGGACTAGAAACCGAGAGAGTTAATTTTAGGAGCCCATTTGGACGAACTCGATTAATGGTGAAAAGGGAGATCGAGGCTGCATTTGAGAAGAGGAGAATGTTCAAAAGTGAACGTTTGTTTTCGGATAGTGGATGGGGTGAGGCGGGAATGGTTGGTGGGGGGGGGGAGGACAAAGAGATGGAGGTTGGGAAGGTATTAAGCGAGAGTTAGGGAGGGAAGGGGGGTATAAATGGTTACGTGTGGAGGGCGGCGTGATAGCAGGGACTGGGTGAAGTCAGGGGTTGTTGATTAGTCCATATGCATTGCCAGGTAGTTTACCATTTTCGAGACAATAAAAAAAAAATAGTCACCTAAACACAATTGAAATATTTGAAAACATAGGACCCTGGTCATGTTGATACAGAAGCACCTATCGCGTAAGGGTTTCCACCTAGGGTAACCAGGTTCGACTCACAAAATCAGGCATTTCGTAGCCCGCGGTATTGGAAAAGATCCAACAGAACGGGCACCTACCTATCCAACAGGGTGCGGCTTGTTTATGGAGCGCCCCCCCCCCCCTCCCTGTGAAAGCCCAAGATGACTACGCCCTCTCATACTGACTAGTGTAAAAGGGGGAAATAACCATAAAATAAATTAATAAATAAAGAGGTGAGAAAGGCATGATAAATTTCTAATTGATCACAGGCCAGCCTCAAGCCCCCCCCCCCCCTGCCGTCCGTGGAAGAGGAGGGGCGACGCAAGTTTGCAAAGAAAGTGAAGGTTGGCGAAGCGAAAACATGTAGCTTCTGATCCACTTGCGGGCGATGGGGCATGAAGAGCACGCCAATGTCAACTGCAGCATAGTTGCGAGTGCAACATTGCAGTCAATACCTTAGCTTGGATGCAGCCTTTTAAAACAAATTGCACGCCTAAACTCTAGCAAGTCTTCCCTCCCAGTGCGCCGGGTAGTCGACTCTTTTGTCTACTCAGGCTATGTACTTTTGAAGGTAACTTCACATATAACGTAACCATTTTTCATGCAGACATTTTTTTTTTAAACTTTCAGGCTGCACTCGTTGTTTTTTGTAAGATTTCTTTAATGATTAAAAATGAAGTATTATATAAATAAAAATAAAAATCACTTTATCTTCTCCTGTCCTGGCTATGGCCCCTCCACACATTCCATGTCCCCTAAATCCGCCACATTCGTCCATGATCTTTTGGAAAATATTTCTATTTCGGTTCCAAATCTACTTTTTTAAAAAATAAATAAATGGTTTACCAAAATTAATCATCCTTTTTCTGTTTACTAATCCGGGTAAGAGGGAAAATCCAGGATTTCTCCATTTTCCACATAAAGGAAATAAAATCGGTCACTTTTTGATAAAGGCTTAATAACTAACCTCTAACAACCCTTCGTAAGGTCTTATGAATGAAGACACCTCGCAAAGTGTCAGCTGTTGTATGGGCCAACATGCAACAGCTGATTTGCGTGCCCTCCCTGCCCCCATCTTCCCTTTCTGGCGGAGATGCCCCTGTTGGTTTTCCCTTCTTAGTTTTACGAAAATGAAAAGCAGCTCACAATCAAAGGTTTGCACGCACCCAGAAATTTTCAGACCGTTACGGTTGGCCTCAACAGTCATTGAAGATGGGCCGTAATTAAATATTTCTTATATATAATGTTAAAGGTTAAGTAAAACGGTGTTATTTTCTTATGAATGTTAATCACCCCCCCCCCCTATACCCTAATAAATCGACCAGGGTAGTCATTTTTCCAGGGCTGGGGCCCCGGGCAGTCTATACTCGGCTATAGGGCCACTGGGGTCGTAATTCTGTCGGGGCCTGGGTGAAAAAAGACGGCAGGGTGCCCGCTCAATCCATACCCACGCCCAGCTCTCGAGGGAACGGAATAAGAAAAACCTGCGAACACAAATTCTCGCAATGAGTATTTATGGAGGTCTCAGGGTGATATTATTAAAAAAACAAACAACAAGGGCATTCCATCCCTTTTTAAAGAAGTTGGTAAGTGTTGAAGTTAGTATATGTGAAATGTTTAGGTACAGTCCAAGAACAAATTGGTAAAAGGAAATTGTGTAATCCAACGAGGAAAAGATAAATTTGCAGTCCAAAAACAAGAGAAATTAGGGTTTTACAAAAAGCTAAGACGAGGAAACAACGAGGGCATCTACGACGCAAAGGTTTGTAAGAAGTTCGTAATGGAAGTGGCGAAGTTAGGGACGGTGAAAATGAGGGAAAAGACCGAGCGACCTAAAAAGGTGACTACTTAGGGCGTTCATGTAGAATGTGGATGGCAAGAACCATCCCAGTTAGGATCGGGTGCGCGTATCCCCTCTCCCAGGACATTGTTCGTACAACATAGACCTATTCGAATGTACGAACGCCGAATTGTTATTCCAGATATACTCAGGCGTGAAGATAACAAAATTAAATAAATGAAAAATGGCAATAAAAAGATTAAAATAATTGCAATGGGTTTCTAGGTGACGAAAAGTGACCACATAGGTCGAAGAAATCACCTCGAAATCGTCACTTGGACAAAACTACGGATGGATGTACTACTACTGATCGTAAGTCAGTGTTGTTAGCTTGACAATCTTTGCATGGCGCCAAGACAGGACTAAAACAAAACCGAGAAACGTTTTCGCAAGACGCGGGGTTCGTGTGCATTTGATGATCACAAAAACGCATTCGTGAAGCTTTATTGTTTGTGAGGTATTTTTGGACCTAGAAAAAACGGCCAATCAACCAGATTGGAACGTCTTGTGTTGGGAGAATAATTCAAATGGAATGGCGTTTTTTAACGTATATATCGTCTCGGAACTTCATAAATGGAATATACAAGCCTGTGGGTGAGTTCTAATAGATTAAATTGAAAGATAAATGGCGTTATTTTGTTCCAACGTCATTAGCCCTGAGAACACAAGGTACCTCTTCCGTCGAGTCCCTGGGCAGGTGTCGGATGATGAGGAATCTGCCATTGTGAAATTGTCGTTTTAATTCGTAGATTTTCCTCTTCACCGCTTCCTCTTCGTCGATTTCCCAGTTATGGTCTGAAGAAGGGGATGTAGAATTCGAAGGTTCATCCGCGGGCCAGAAGTTGCTAGGACCAGTTGTGACGGATACTACAGGACAGTTATTGAACAAGGGAATGTTATTTGCTAGAGGCGCATTGTTACTATTGTTATTACTGTAGGCGTCAGTAGAACTGGCCGCCATAATGATATAAGAACGAAAAATACGAAGCCTCCTTAATGATTGATTCTTAAACAACGTGATTCCACTTTCATATAGGAGAACGCGGACAAGATTAACTAATGCTCACCTCACGACACAAGCGTAGTTACTGGTTCGAAAATTCACGTCGCATACTAAGCGAACACGTCGTTTCAAATGGGCCGAGGCGATTTTAAAAGATGCGCTCCTATTGGCTAAGGTTCTTGGATATACGCGTCCTTGGCCAATCAACTTTTATCTAAGGGTCCAATACGGGTTGGGAATCATTCAGAGGTTTTGTTCGACAGGACTCGTAGGTGTCGAAGATCTTCGCATTTTCGGATCAACAAGTGTGATAAACATTTTTTTTTCCTGAGCGTTATTTTGAACTTCCTTTTTCTCGCGTTCGCGTGCAAGTTGTGATTGGCAGATTTCATTTACGCACGGGAAACATCCAAACAGAGCAGGAAGTAAATCGCCCTATTTCTTTCACACATTAAGATCGGCTATTCCAAAAGGAAGTTTCCCGCCAAAAATAAGAATGGGGTCCCAAATCTGCATTATCATTTCAGACACAAATATCTCTGTATATGTATATGGGACTAATAACAAAAAAATCTTGGCTTACGCTAGGATCCGGAGACACTCCCCCCCAAAAAAAATATAAATATATATATATATATATATATATATATATATATATATATATATATATATATATATATATATATATATATATATATATAAATATATATATCCGAGCTGACTTGTAGGACAACAGGGATCTGGCTAGACAACAAAACAACGCCATCTAGCGGGTGGTCAATTAGTTACCTGAGTCAGCAACCATAATCATCGCTTCATCAGCATCATCATTATCATCATCATCACTAACTCTATAATTTAAGAAGGGAATTTTTTTGAGTATTTGAATAATAATTTCATCTTAGTTTGGTTATGACATGTTTTTATGAAAGTTATTTCTAATAATTCTTTTATAATATCAAAAAACAAAATGGGAAGTTCAGAAATAAATATAAGATTCGAAATTTTGTGAATTTTTTAAAATCCAAAGAATTACAAATGGTGAAGTTCAGGAAATTTAGTTTTATATATATCTTATTCTTATATAACTATATTTTAGTAACGTGATATTTTGAAAGGGAGAAAATTTAGTTTAGAGTTCCTTTTTAAAATTATTGTAATTGGCGAAGTTCAGAAAATTTATCAAAATTTAACAACCATGGCTTCTTTTGTTAGATTTTAAATTTTAATCTTAGTAGCGAAACTCACGGGAGTGGCGAAGCCATTGCCTGGTTGTCGTATAATTTTACGACAAAAACTATCAACTTCGTATAACTGCCAAAGAATATCCGCAAATAATGAGCTCTCCACTTGATTATTGAGTATTTGTTTTATTATTCAATGAATCACTCGTATTTTATAAAATATACTTCCAAGAGAATAATAATTACGCAAATTATATTTTGTTTTCAAACAATTCGGGTCATAATTGAATACAATAACAGTAAAAGTACGATTATATACTGCAATAATGACATGAGCTCTTACGGGTGAATTATTAATGCCTTCGTTAGTTAGTTTTCTGTGTGAATAGTATATTATAAAAGATTATTTGAATGTATGTAGATATGAATCCTTTTTTTAGGCAAAGCAGTAAGAGGCCGACAAAAGGAGTATGGAGAGTCCTCAAAAATAACACAGGCCTGCGTTTGAAACAGATTTTTATGTTCCTCAGGATTTCTTTGTGGTTTCTTAATGAATCAAACCTCCTGAGCTCAAAAATGAATGTATTTTTGTTCAATCAGGTCAGATTTTCTCAGTACAGCATACACCATTTTCATTGAGATTACCTCATTTTTCCTGAAATATTTTTTCAAAAACCTTTCTCTATCTAATAATGCATTATTATTGTTATATCATAGAAACAGGAATAAACTTATGTAAACTATAATCCTTTTAATAAAACAAAAAATTAAAGAATGCAACATAATAAAGAAAATAATTGTAATTTCCAAGAAAAGACGCCCTTGACGATTTTCGTTTGTGCCTCTCATCTGGTGCATCACGCTTCAAACACCAACAGTAGTCAGCAAGCATAACATAACATAACATAATTTCACGGATGACAAAAGCCACAAGGGCCTATCAAAGGTCATCCGCATCCGTCAAAACCCACCCACAAAAAGCACCATCACCAGGGGAAGACAAAATCAAAGTCCCCCACAATATAATATAACAGATGACAAAAGCCACAAGGGCTCATCATAGGTCATCCTAGTCAAACGGCCTCTTTTTTAAGGCACCCAAACTCCCAGGAAAACTACATCCAAAGGATTGCATCCAGAAACAAGGGTATCACCAATCAAGGCTTGTCAAGAACTAAATCGTGCAGCTATAGATATATACAAACAATATTAATATATACAAAACTTAGGAACCATCACAACCTTCCCTCCCCATAAACTCATCCAACCTACTCTTAAATACATTTAGATTTGGACTACCTACTACCCTCCGCGGCAATTTGTTCCAGAAGTCTACCACTCTATTGGTGAAAAAATATTTTCTTAAATCCAACCTACATCCTTGCTTTTTAATTTTCAAGTGGTGACCTCTAGTCCGATTTCCATCATCTAACTAAAAAATCTTGCTACCATCCAATTTATCGACCCCAGAAAATTTTTTAAAGAGCTCAATCATATTCCCTCACACACACCTCCTTTCGAACGAGAACATATTTAATACCCTCAAGTCTATCTATATATTCAAGGTGCCTCAGGGAAGGAATAATCTTTGTTGCCCTCCGTTGCACTGACTCGAGAAGGTTAATATCGTGTCTAAAATGTGGGGACCCCAGAAAATTTTTTAAAGAGCTCAATCATATTCCCTCACACACACCTCCTTTCGAACGAGAACATATTTAATACCCTCAAGTCTATCTATATATTCAAGGTGCCTCAGGGAAGGCATAATCTTTGTTGCCCTCCGTTGCACTGACTCGAGAAGGTTAATATCGTGTCTAAAATGTGGGGACCATGCCTGTATACAGTACTCTAGATGAGGCCTAACATAAGAGTTATAGAGTTTAAGAATAACCTCCTTACTTTTGTAACGGAAATTTCTCTTAATGAAACCCAGCACTCTATTTGCCCTATTTCTTGCTTCAATACACTGCTTAGAAAACCTTAATGACTTATCTATTACTACTCCTAGATCTTTCTCATCCTCTACTGAGCTCAGCCAATGCCCATCCATTTCATAGTTAAATTCTCTATTATCTTTTCCCATGTTAATAACTTTGCACTTATCAAGGTTGAGTCATTTGCCACTTATGTGCCCAGGATAACAATTTATTTAAATCCCTGCACTTTAAAATTATCCTCAATATCTTTAACTACAGCTGCTAATTTGGTATCATCCACAAAAATTGACACTTTATTATTAACTGCCTCCCCAAGATCGTTTATATAGATGACAAATAATAATGGACCGAGAACTGATCCCTGAGGAACCCCATTGATAACATCCCTCCACTCTGACTTTACACCATTTAGCACTACCCTTTGCTTCCTGTCTTTCAGCCACTCAGCTATCCAATTTGAAACACCCTCACATATCCCAATCATTTTTAATTTATGAACTAGTCTCCTATGTGGTACCTTATCAAATGCTTTACTAAAATCTAAGTAAATTATATCTACATTCTCTTCCTTATCTACTTGATCTGACAAACTCCAGAAAGTCTAGTAAATTAGTCAAACATGATCTACCTGATCTAAAAAACCATGCTGAGCATCGCTGATTAACCCCTCCCTCTCTAGATGTTGGCAAATCCCTTTAACCATTTTCTCAAGAATTTTACAGACTACAGGAGTTAGGCTAACCGGTCTAAAGTTATTTGGATCCTCTTTACTACCCTTCTTGAAAATGGGGACTACATTCGCTCTCTTCCAATCATCGGGTATTTCTCCATATTCCAGTGACCTAGTATACAACTTCTCCAGAGCTATTGACATACTTTCTACCCCTTCTTTAAGTATCCTAGAATGAATATTATCAGGGCCGGAGGCCTTGGTAGTATCTAACTCACCTATTAGTCCTTTTATCGTCCTCCAATCTACACTAATGGTAGTAAACACCTCTTTCCCTGACTCATGAGTACTATACATAAGACTATTTAGTTTCTCCTTTGAACGAAATATAAAAAAAAAACACTAGTCCCAATACATTTGGGCTCGAAAACAACAACAATCAAAGGTGGGGATACAGAGGTAGGCTGTGCTAGGGCCTTTGCAACAGCAGCGCAATATCAATTTCTATTTTGGTTTAGGGCTATTTTAATCCTACTTTTTCTATAATGTATATTTTTATACTTCTTCACTTGTTGGGTTAAACAAAAGCACTTTTTCCAATATGGTGTCCCCTATAATAGTATACTTTCTACATATGTCTATTAATCCTTCACAATTTAGTAAGAAGTGTTGTAGTATCTCTTTCTCTCCTCAGTTGCAAATGTGACATTTTTCTTGCTCTCCTGTAAACCTCTCTCTCCAATTTAGCAGCAGTGAGTTGGTTATTGTTGCTTTTGGTCCCTATGACCTTTCTAATAAATACCAATTTAACTCTTTTGTTCTCCTTCAGAGATGTGGAAAAATCTAAATAAATCTATTTGGTCCATTGAATTATTATGTAGAGGTGATCTTAGCTGTGTCTCCAGCAGTTTTACCAAGTAAACACCTACTACTTGGCCATTAAGGTACACAAAATGACAATAATAATGGGCCCAAAACTGAGATACCTAACTATTAGATACCCTGGTATCTGGATTCCATTGTTTTTATGTCATGGTGGAATCTTTCCCCCTGTTCTTCACTGTAATCCTCGCAGTTGTCGTGAAAATAATCCACATGGGATTGTAAAAGGTGTATCTTTATAAACATTCGAGCTCCCAAATGTTTGAGATTTGTTAGGAGCTGATTGACCAGGGCAACATATTCTGGGCTTCTTTTATTGCCTAGAAAATTGTTAACTAGAGTGTGAAAGCTTTCCAGGCATCTTTTTCTATGTCCGTTATTGAAGCCTCAAATTGCTGATCTCTTATCAAGTTCCTGATCTGAGATCCATAAAAAATTCCCGCATGGAGCTAATTAGTGTCACTGATTTGTGGACATTTTTAAGGAAGAAATTTAATAGCTTGGCCTTCTTTATTAAAGGTTTTGAAATCACTTTTCTGTATGCCAAGCTTTATATGCAGTGGAGGAAGCAGTATTTTGTGAGAAGGCACTAAAGGTTCGGCTATCCCATTGTTTGATCCAATTCTAAATGCTTCTCGTGGAGGCCAAACCTTCTTCTCATAGTGCATACTATCTGCACGAATGGCCCATAAACATAGAAAACAGGGATGCTTCGTGTAGCCTGTTTGCATCCCAAGTACAAGAGACACTACCTGAAAAGAAATTTAGCAGGGTATGTAAATTCATAGTGTACTATTTCTAAAAACAAATTCAAAGTAATATTTCTTAAAACAATAAGAATATGAATATGTACTGAAAATTCCTGTATGCAGATGCATTAAATCATTGTATTGGAACTAATTGGATATACGAGGGGCGGTCAATAAGTTTTGCGAATCGGTAGGGTAAAACAGAGGAAGGGGGATGGCTTTTTGTGGGGGTGTTAGGACAGGTTATGACAAGTCAAGACCTGCAGCCACACACACCTGCATCGTCTATTTAAGAAGCAGTATCTGATCGCAGATCGTCAGTCACAAATTTTTCAACAATGGAGAAGGTTGAGCACTGCGCAGTGATCAAATTTTTGACCAAGGAATGCAAAAGAGATCCATGAACGCATGGTTGCAGTGTACACCGACACCGCCCCTTCCTATGCAACCATTTCTCGCTGCAATAGGGAGTTCCGCCATAGTCGTGAGTCCCTTGAAGATGAACCCCATCCAGGACGCCCGTCAGATGTGACCAACGAGGACAATGTGGCCCGTGTGGAGAGGATGATCCTCGAAAATCGAGGGGTGAAGGTCGAATAAATCGAGCGAGAACTTGGAATATCACATGGAAGTGTTATCAACATCATCCACGACAATTTGGCCATGACCAAGGTCTCTGCCCGTTGGATCCCTAGAACCTCACGCCTCATGATCGACTTCAACGTCGTCAAAGTTCGGAGGAGTTGCTGGTCCTGTACAACCAAGACTGGCGGGATTCGAGTCACGCATAGTAACAGGTGATGAAACGTGGGTCCATCACTGGGATCCCGAGACCTAGCTCGAAAGCATGGCCTGGAAGCACAGGGGGTCTCCGACCCCCATCAAGTTCCGGACCTAACCCTCAGCCGGGAAGATCATGGCCACCATCTTCTGGGATTCTGAGGGAGTGTTGATGGTGGACTATGCGCCTCGTGGAAGGACCATCACAGGCCAATATTACGCCGAGGAACTTGTTGGGTTGAAGAAGTGCATCCGTGAGAAAGGGCGCGGCAAGTTGCCATGCTGACATGCGGTGTCCTGCTCCTCCACGACAATGATCCCTGTCCACAAGGCCAGAGTTGCACAAGCTGCCCTGCGCGAGTGCGGATTCGAGGAGCTCAACCATCCCCCTACAGTCTAGATCTGGCCCCTAGCGTCTACTTTTTATTCCGCCAGCTCAAGACTGCACTGCGTGGATGCTGGTTTGGGGACGATGAAGATGTCCAGCTCGCCGTCCAGAACTGGATTGAACAGCAGTCGGGAGATTTATGGTTGTCGGGAATTCGAAGCCTCAGGGACAAGTGGTGCAAGTGCATTGAATTCGAAGGTAGTTATATTGAAAAATAATAAAACACTTTTCCTCATATCCGAATTGCAAAACTTATTGACCGCTCCTCGTATGTACATCTTATTTTGAGTTTATTGAGTTATGTTGTATACCTTCTCAATTGGGATAAGTTCCCCATTAACCAAAAGGATGCATTGACCTATAGGGACACACTTCAACAAAAAGATATAACTCAAAAATGAAAAAATGACTATGATTTCCAGATTTGCATTCTTGTAAAATGTAAGTTGACCAAAAGGTGTATACAAGTATTAACAATTAACAAAGAAAATGTCAATATCTAAGAGCTTAGAAATGCCAAGTGTAAAATGATACTACCTTTAAGTCACCACATATCCTCCAATTGTGGGTAGAGTCGTTTATTGCATCCAGCAATCTTTTCATATTTTCATAACTTTCAGTAAGTTGGATTGAATGGCCTATAGGAACGGAAGCTATTTCGTTACCAATATTCAGTAACACAGCTTTTAAACTTCTACTGGAGGAATCTATGAAAGGTCTCTATTCTAATGGGTTGTAGGGAATTCCAAGGGCCTCAACAAGTCTTTTAATATTGGCGCAGTATAATAAAGAGCTGGAAGAATGCTGTAAAAAATAGCTTCGAAACTTTTGTTCTCTATCTCTGTACCAACAAAAATGTAGTTTCTTTAGCGAGAAGATCACTTTCACGAGGTCGAGAGCCAATAAGTTGTGCATTCTCCTTTGGAAGCCCCAGATCCCAGGTCAGGTCATTTAACTGAACTTGAGTGAATGGTCGTGCGACCATATCATGTGTGGAAACCTGATAAGACTCAGATGTGTCATAATCTTGATCAACTTTCATATTAATCTCTTCATAGACCTCTATCTGTTCAGGGGCAGAAGGTATAGGAATTCCTGGACCATGGGGGCAGGGGTTTGATGGCAGAAGGAACATCCGGATATGCCACATTATGTTGATTCTTCTTATTTATACCTGTGGAAAATATAATTGCATATTACATAAAGGAATTGATTTGGAGTTGCAGATAGTACATAAATGTTTAGTAAAAGATATGTTCATGCTGAGGTGGACTATGTTAGTTTTTACTTTATACTAAGTCTATGCATAATAATGACATTTTCAGGAGCCAGTATAATACAGAAAGCTTAAATACTTGATACAATTCTCACCTTTAAGATTTGTCATGCAAAAATACCAGTCCGTAGTGTGGTCCTTGCCCTCTCTCCACACCATGGGAAGACCAAAAGAGAGAGACGTCTGTTCGCCTTGACTCCAGCGTCTTAAACTTATGCAGCATCCCTTGCAGCAGATATGTGATGCAAAACTTTTATCTTGATCTCTTAGCCTTACTCCAAAATATGCAGGATACAAAGATTTAATTACAGAAGAGATTGTACATTGCTGCTCGAAAAAAGTTACTTTGCTGCAAACATAGCAAAATCTATCGAAACTATTCTTACATTTTATCTTCATTTTTAACTCAACCACTCTTATTATTATTATTATTATTATTATTATTATTATTATTATAATGCTAAGCAATTCATAACGTGCAAAAATATAAAACTTATTTTCATAATTACTTAAAATGTACACAAAATTTACTGCGAATACAGTAGTGCAAAAACTATTGAAATTTTGATGTAATATAGGACATGTATAAACTATAAATTTATTATCACCCTCTGTATCGCAAAAACTGGACCAGATAGAGAAAAATGGATGCCAGATTCGGATTTAGGAGGTCAATTTTATTAAGAAACACTACAGAAAACCTAAGGAATGTGATTCCAAGAGGATTCATTTGAAATATGATTTTTTTTCCTGTGAGGGACTAAAGTGAAGGGCATTCTTTCTTAGTTGTATAATTAAAGCAAAGAGGCTCTATGGGGTTAGACTTTCGGTTGTGATCCAATTAAATAGCAATTAAAAACAACATTAATTGGTATTAATAGAGAAAATAATAATCAATAAATGATAGTTCCGTATATCCTTGAGCTATATCAATTTTCTGCAAAATGTCAGCATGGGTTTTAAGCAGAACTAGACCAAAAGCACATCAGTCGCTGACCAGCGTTCGTCCATTCATCCATGGTCGGGGCCGGAAGGGAGGAGGTTCATCCTTCCATCTTAGGTCCGTTTTTTTTTAGTCGCATGCGAGTCAGGTCGTGAGCGACTATACATCTCCTATGTCGGTCGGTCGGTCGGTCCCCGTTTTGCTTTTTTGTTTTGTTTTTGTAATGACATTGTAACTATTCGGCCGATTCTAACAAATTTACAAACCCTTCTGTTGTTTCACATTCTCTTTAGAATGCTATAATTGCCGAAGTCCTCCCAAGGTTAGCCCTGGAATTATTTTGTTTTGGCAATAACATTATAATTATTCGGCCGATACTCTGCTAGACTAGACTATAATATGCTATACTCTTTTAGGCAAGCCTAGAATATGCCCTGCTATGCTAGGCTATTATAGGCTAGGCTATACTATGCTGAGATATGCTAAGATATAATATACAAGGGTAAGATATACTATGCTAATTTAGGCTATAATATGCTATACTAGGATAGCATATGACGCGTTAGGTGGAAGAAGGGTCGAAGCCATATTTTCAAATTCTTCAGGAGAGACTTCCAAAGTTTGTATATTATACATCTTGCAGTTAACTTGGTATAATCCAAAGTTTTATCGGTTACGTCTATTTCAACATTTTCTTGTTTGTCCTTTTTAGTTTCCATTTGTTCTAACAAATTTGTATAATATTTCGCTGCGTCTGTTGTAATTAATTCTGTAAGTTCTTGGATATCAATTTTCTTTTCCTTTGTTATTGGGAGCATCTTAGAATACTTTGGAAGCAGTGGCTCACGAGCTAAATTGAACAAATTGCAGCTGTAAGAATTTCTTCCTCTTTGCAGCCTGACAGGATGACTATTACTGTTTGGGCTTGTTTGAAGTCTAGAGGAAATCACGTACCCTTCTTTGTCTTGATGATCCAAAACAAATTTTCTTGCACCAATAAATTTAATTGCGTTTGATTTCCTTTTGACTTTGCGCTCTTGTAAAACGTCAAAATCGAAAAAAATACTTTGTTCAAGTTCTACAACTCTAAAGCGCTGAGAAACAGACGTAGTTATTGCTTTTACATAATCTTCCTTTGTATAAATAATATTATACTGCTTTTCTATAAGGATAAGAGAGGCTTTTCTAGGATAGGCTAGTATATGTCATGCATGCTATGCAAGCCTATGCTAAGATCTAATAGTCTAGTTTTGGCAATACTATGATATACTATACTAACTAGGGTAGGGTAAGGTAGGCTATGATATACTATAATAGGCTATGCTAGTCTAGGCTAGAATATGCTAACTAGGATAGGATAGGATAGGCATGCTACTTTCCACTTAAATATTCGCAATTTTCTATTATCATCTGAATTCTCTTTACGTCCAAAAGACGCGGGCGGGGAACTGTTGTGGCGACCACTTCCGGCCGCTGTCCACATGACCTAAGTTAAGCAGAAACAAAGCAATTTGACACCACCGTTTCGGAAATCCTAACTCTTTAAAATGAAGCCAGTTTCGTTGTGTCAGTTAATAGTTTAGCGGGATAGAAAGAAACAATCGTAAACCAACTATTTCCAATTGAGGAATAAACCATTATAGACTACCTGTTATGGCCAAAACAAAATAATTCCCGGGCTAACCATAGGAAGACTTTGACAATTATATCATTCGAAAGAGAATGCAAAACAACATAAAGATTTCAAATTTCGTTAGAATCGGCCAAATAGTTACAATGTTATTACCAAAATAAAAGAAAGGCAAAACGGAGACCGACTGACCGACGACCCACATAGTGAGATGTAGAGTGCCTGCGACTAAAAACACTAAATCTCCGCCCCTACTCTTTCAGCATAAAATTTCCGTGCTACTCACCCCTTAAAGTAACGGTATTATTCTCTTTATATTTGTGATACTGGGATGTGTAGAATCAATTTATGGTGCAAGGTCACTCAACAATTCTAAAACCTCTTTCAAATAACGCCTCTAGCCCGATTTCCTTCTCCACTTTGCTTCATTTATCTTTACACAATATTGTAAGCGAAAATAAGTCTATCGTCTACTTAAAATTATAATTCCTTCAATTTAGGTCCCTAAAGTTCTAGGCAGCTTTATATGTAAATAGCCTTTGCTCTTAACAGAAGGGGAATAAAGGAAAAAGAAAATTCGAATTGGGAGCTTTAATGGAAAGATAATAGCGAGATCACTAGTAGAACGAACTTAGGTCTTGCATAAGTTAAGATAAGCCATTAAAGGTACCCATTTATATAAAAAATTGGGAAACTTGTGTTTCAGATCTCCCACAGGGGGTTGAAGAGGTTTCCTCAGGTGGAGGGTTTTATCGATGGGAAATAAGACATTATCCCCCCAATCAGGAAACACGGGGCAAATTGACAAGCTGCAATCTTTCTGAACACATGCAACATTAATGTTAATAATATGTTATTTCCTTGGTTATTCGTTTGTATTAATTAGAGGATCTTATATTACATTAATTTAGACGGTTTTATTCATCAGTTCCACCCCCAAAATATAGGAGAACAATCTCGGAAGCTCCAGTCCATTCAATAGGATCATCGGCTGTATATCTTCCTCACATTTTCACGCTCACTAACCTTACCAATTCCTTTACAGATCTTTCTTGACAAACTCTGCGCATGCCATACCCTCGTTGCTATTATATTTTAAACCCGAGGAGAAAAATCCTTACCGCTTCACAAGGTCAGGTCAGCCATCTATTGGGCACAAAATAGCAACCCTGAACTTGTCCCATTTATAGTACTGAAATGGTACCCTGAAAGTACTTTCCAAGTAATATTATTATTCGGTGGGAACCATATTAATAATGAATGTTGCCCGCCATCATTCCTGCTTCCAATAAATATGCTGTAAACCAATTTGTTGTTGGAGAAATAAATTGTTAATTAAAAGGGGATCTCCAAATTTCCCAATTTAATGCAGAAACAGCCATTTTCACGATTCCAAGAACGAGGTGGGGCTGGGGAGGGGGTTGCTTTCCATTAATGGCAAATGGAAATTGCTAATCGATACCTGAGAAAGTTCGGTCTTCGCATATGATAAACAATCTTAGATAAGAAGCCGCGAGAGGGAAAGCAACTTTATTTTTAGGGTTACTTTTTATTTTCGGACGTGTTGGTTTGTTGCATGGACTGTTTCCTTTGCCTACCCATTGGTTTGTTTTATGCGTTTTATTTCCATGCGGGTTTGTTTGTTCATACAGTATTTAATTTTCCCACATTCGGTATGTTCAGTGTAGTATTTAATTTTTCTGCGTGTTGGTTTTTTTTATGTAGTGTTTCATTCTCTTACGTTTTAGTTTATCTTCTGCATTTTTTTCCTTATTTTCCTACGTGTTAGTTTGTTCCCTGATTCTAATAAAATGCCCTTCTGCCCCAATATAATGGTTAACGAGATTTGCAGTTGCGTTCTTTGACATCCTAGGTGGGGATTCTAATCGCCCCTGACGTTGGGTACATACGAGTATCTCTTCCTCCCTTGAGAATCGCAGGACATAAAAGATACCCTTTTAATACCCTGCGCCAAAGAAGCAGCGATATTTGAGATTCAATTTGTCCTCAATTGAAAATAGGATCATTAATTTGTCTTGAGGGGGAAATTCCGATAACAGTGACCCCTTGATAATGACCTAGCGTCGAGGTGAAGGTCAAAATACAGACCCACCAAATTGAGTGTCCTGCCTCCCTCGCCTACGGGATAAGGCGTCTGATTTCCATGTCTAGACATCGGTTTCGAGTCTCACTATGAGCAGAAAAAAATTTCAACGTATGTAAGGCAGGGGAGAGTGAGCATAGCTTCTTTCCTCTCTTCACACACATAAAACATCACTCTTCCGTCTCGGAACATGCTGAAGGGGGTTTCATTCCCCACTTTCCTGAAATCGGAGTGTTCCTCTTTTGCTAGCTAGTGGCAAAACTCAGTACTAGCTCTCTTCCTGCCCCTCCCCAATCCAACGGAAACGGCCAGCGATTGTCACTCTGATCTTTATATGAATTTCATTATCCAGGCATTGGACCACGTTGACTATTGAAAATGGGAGGGTGGGGATGGGGCGCAATTTACTAATAAGGGATATTTTGTTGAGCTTAGAGAGAGGAAGTGGTTTGCGTGAATATGTCTGTTTATTGCTAAGGCCCCATGTAGAAAGAAACCAGGTTTCTGGCACGGACAAAACAGCCGTTAAAAGCATCACCCTCGCGTGATCAAGCAGAGACACCAAAACAGATAGAAGTGAAGGCAGAAGACAAATAGGACGTGATTTGAACAAAAAAATATTAGTCTATCTAATTCTAAAACGTATAAAATAAATAGTTGAGGAATAAAAAAACCCTAAGAAAATATCTCCCCAACTATTTATAGCTGCGTGTCTCGCCGTAGAAACACGAGGACAGGAAAGGAAACTCAACCATTAAAGGTGGAGAAACTATCTCGGATTCAAGCTCACTTGCCTCCATTCTAAACTATGCTCTGGGGCTTTACTTTTATAGCCGATAATACTTATATCTCCTCCCTCCCCGCAAGGGGGTATATCAGGGGGAGCATGGACACCATGGTGCAACTAACATCTAGACTCCTAGAGGATTAGGTGACATCTAGGCATGCAGGAGGATCGGCGTCTGTCTTCAAGCCATATCAATAAATGTAGATAAAACCAAATATATTCTTTTCTCTTACAAAAAATCTATTGAATTGCCCCATATTAAAATGGGCGACGGAATAGTTTATGAAACTACTCATATCAAATTCCTAGGCATCTTTATTGACAAAAATCTGAGTTTTAAACAACATATTACGCTTATCTCAACAAAACTATCAAAATCGATTGGAATATTATATAAATTAAATAAGTTTCTTCCTAAATCTATTCTCCACTCTTTATATATGACAATGGTGCAATCTTACTTGACATATGGCATAGAGAATTGGTATGGGAAATATCAAAATTATCTCAATAAATTAGTCATATTACAGAAAAAAGCAATTCGAGCCATCCATCAACTCGACTACAAAGAGCACACTAATCGATATTTTAAAGAATCCAGAATTCTAAAATTAAATGATCTCTTTGTTTTTCAAACATCCTTATTCCTTTACAAAACAATAAAGTGTTCCTATAATAACTATATATTTAATGTTACAAACAGCTGATAATACCCATAATCACCAAACCCGCAATAGAACAAAATTTATTTCACCCTTGTATTCAAAATCCAAATCACAATGTAGCTTTCTGTACAAATCTATCAAAATATTGGAATGGCTTGGACGACAATATCAAATCCCAAACCAATTTAGCTCAATTCAAAAAAGCTCTTAAAAACAATATAATTTCGGCTTACTAAATTCTATTACAGTTTTTGTTATTTTGTATTTATTTGTTACCGTACACTATTATACTGTGTACTATTACTTTGATTTATACATTATAAATATGTTATTATTTATATAAGACTGTTGACTATGTTAACTACAGATCTTTTGAAATAATCGCTAGAAATAAAATAGTTTTTTAATTTATCTCTAAATTTAAATAATATAATTATTCGTTATTTGCAATCTTTACAATGGTTAGGCTCTCAAATGTATACTAAGTTGTTTATATTTTTATAACAAAGGCGTTCTCTGTTCGTAAACATGAAGGGATTTTATTCTTGATAATGTTGTGCTTAGTCTTAAGTTTTAAGTTTCTGCCCTAAAAGTCACTGACTTATTTTGGGCCTATAACTAATCTTTGTATGTATATACATATATACGAGTATGTATAAGTACTTATTGTAACTTGTCATTAAGATTTAAAATGTAATATGTTTATACTGTACATTGGATTAATATGGAATAAATAAATAAATAAATAAATTTCCTTTACATTCGCTACTTTCTTTACAGATTTCTCCTTAAGGTCAGGTTAATTTTATGCTTTACATTTAAACAAAAAAATCACTCGAGCTCTGACCCAATGCTACGTCGGAATTTTGCTGAAAAATGACAGGGTGTTCAATATCGCCATTTAAAAAAAGACATTCTGCGGTACATTGATAAAATGACAATGAATTAATTTCAGGAAGGATTGCTGTTTATTTGTCCTTTTGATTTAATATTGCTGAAAAGGGTCATAAGCCTCTCCGCATTATCTTCCATGACACGATTAATGCAGGTAGAAATCGTCTCGATTGATTAATAGTGCTAATAATACTCCATTTTAAAGATGAGGTTATAGAAAGAGTGGAAAAATGTAACAACCAACGACAGCATAGTTTTCGAACGAATTATTCCTTTTTAATTCAGTTGTACAACTGTTGACGTTGGTTTGGTTACTCCTTTTCTTCTAGCCTTGTAACTATGGCTATAACGCCAATGATCCTCCTTCGGTAGATGGGACACAAAGTCAAGGTGATCAGGCAGTTGGTGCAACGGAATCCTTCTTGACGAGAAAGGACTGCCTGTAGTGTGGTACACGGTGCAATCTGACGTTAATTGATGAGTCTTGCAAGGTGTTCGATCTTGAAATAGAGCGTATGATCTTCAGTGATCACAGCAATTCAACGTAATTTGCTTGCCCTTCTTCGAAACCCAGTACGACGCAGTGGCGGAGCAAAAGGAGCTATATGGCTTTAGCTTTATTCAAAGTACAAAATAAGTTCAGAATGCCTTAATCTAAAGCTTACAAGAGTTTTTATATAGAGAAGGAGGAAGCTCGCCTCCAAAGGGGTTTTACCAATAGTATGGTGCTTAAGGAGGAGCTATAGGCTAGTTTAATGGAAGTCTTCCAATCCTATATTACGTGGGAGGGGTTTTCACAAGTTTTTTTTAAGTGGATCTACCAATATGAACATAAGAAGGGCAGGTTGTTATCCAACTTTGCTAACTTATTTGCTATTTTTTATAACCAGTAGGCGAGCTTACAACTTCACTAACCTATCTTAGAATTTGATGGCACCAATGAATAGAAAAGTTGTTTTTTTTTAGTATAACAGATTCCTAAGTTTTTTTTCTCAGCAGTGTGTTGTTATTTTTGTTTACATGATTCTGTCAGCAATACCATCAAGAAAGGTGGAAAGGTTAATTAAAAAAATATATTAAACCGGAGAGTGGGATATTGTGAACATCTGAGATTTTTGCATTGTTTGGGTTATGGCAGCGTAGACGGCGAAAATTTGCTGTTGCATCGTCTATGGTCAAAAAATCAATTATAAAGTGGATAAAAGTGCTAAAAATCACGGGATAGCTGTGAGTAAATATATGTGCAGCGCCACCGCAGCGTGACGTCATGGGATCTGACATCAGTGTGAACGCGGGCTCTGGTGCTCGTGGTGAGGTGACGTGAATAATTATCGGAGTTCGAACGGGGTATGATAGGGGGTCCCAGACAGATGCAACATTCAACTTCCGAAACTATACGGACATTCGACATCCGTCGCTCTACCATGTCACGTGTGTACCAAGAATACCCCATGGAAGGCATGCTCGCCCACCGTGGCCAGCGCAGTGGCCGACCACGGGTCATTAAGGACCGTGACCAGCAACCAGATAAGCAACACTGGTTCAAATTGTTTCCACATCCAATGAAAGAGGAACCAGACCCATATCCCTGAGGTCAGTACGGCGTTCTTCACCTTCCATGGCATATGAGACAAGAAGACCCACAAGCGTACCCCTATTAACACCACGACACCGGAAACAGCGCCCCATCTGGTCTCGTGACGTCGCTAATTAGGCCCTAAAGGATCGTCAGCGTGTAGCTTGATCCCCAAAGTCACTATTCCAATTGTTTCGGGTGTGACGCAGACCCCGTGAGGCCATGGAACCCAGTTGTCAAGGTGCCTTACAGGTCGGTGGTGGTTTCAGACTAGCTAGTGTGTTCATGGGGTACGGGTTGGGTCCGCAGCTCCTCCTAAACACGTCAGTGACAGGTAACCTCTAAGTTATACTGCTTGGTCAACATTTTTCTCCATGCATGAGCTCAACAGGGATGAAATATTCCTTCAGGATAATTCCCCGTGTCATCGGGCGCAAGTGGTCCAGAATGGATTCGAGGAGCATCCTGAAAAGTTCTGACGAATCGGGTGTCCACCACGTTCCTCCCACATGAACCCAAGCGAGCATTTTTGGATCGTAGTGGCCAGGTCTATTCGCACCCAAAATCCGGAACCTGTAAACATCAGGGAACTGTTGGGCAGCTATCGAGACGGTACGGGTCCACAAATAGCTGTCCAGAGGTCATCTGTTCACTTGTAGAATCGATGACATGTCACGTTACTGCACTTTGCGGGGCTATAGGAGGTCTCACATGATACTAGTACGCATCTCTTCGCCTTTGGCACTTCAGTGTATAGGCCTTAATCAATTTATCCGCTAGATCTAACAGTCTAAATATAAATGAAGATACAGTCAAAAATCATTTTCTTGCACAATATTCGTTTGAGGTGCTCTGCCAGACATTTTCACTTCCTTTACCCGTTAACTGACTTACTAAATGGACAAAATTTATATGTAACTTCACTCTGCCGACTTACCGAACCCAATGAACTACCATATAATATCCGTTTCACGACTAAACCCAATGAACTGTTTAAAGACTCGACAATTTTATGAATGACCTGGCACCACAAAAGTGTGTTTGCAAAAACAGCTGGTGTGATGTGACCAAACAGCTAGTGCGTCGGGTCCCATAATATGATAAGTTATTAGATAAGTTATAATGTAGGTAAAAATGTGGCGGGTGTATGTATGTGTGTGAGAGAAATTATTAGGGCAAAAACCAAAGGAGGGATCTCTATCAAAAGGTTTATGGATTATTCAAGTGGAAATGATGAAGTTAGGGTGACGATTGGTGGAGCGTACATAACCCGAGGAGCCAAAAGAGGAAACTACTTGATGCACTGGACACACGAGGTTGCATATATCTTCTGGAAGGGAAAATCAACGAGGGAATCGCCATTCAGGGGCCAAAAAGATTTAAAAAGCTAAATAGAGAAAAAGTAAATAAATATAAAGAATAGAGATAGTGAGCAAGATTCGAGAGCACAAAGCCTCCACTGACATACAACTGTGGTGATTCATTTTTAAATGCTGCGGCCGAAGGGCATTATACCCACACTCCCACTAGGACCCTGATACTCGTCTTCCCATCAGGCTCATCGTCGTCAGAAACAGCTAAGTTTATGGGAAGTAAAAATGTTCTGGCAGTACAAACCCAAGAACTCGAAAGAGGAGACTACTTGGTGCGCTAGGAAATAACCAACAATGGAACACACCAATGAAAGTTTACTTAATATATTTTCCCTAAACTTATTAACTAATTTTTTTTTGTTTTCTAATTAAAAAGAGGAATGGGTTTTGTTTTTTTTACGTACTCTAGGGAGGTTTATGCCGACGACATCATTTAGATGCAAGACACACTTGGTTGAAAATACTTTTTAATTTATAATAATCCCATGAAAGGTCATTGACCTTACATTAGGTTGGTGACACGCCCATTCAAAATCCCCCCTAACTCACTCATCTGTCTATATACCTGCACTCACTCCTGAAAACACAGCTCCTCTCCCCGCTGCTACAAACTTCACCTCATCGCCTTAATTGCCTTTACCCCTCTCTCTTCTTTTATAAATTTGCTGCAGTTTGACTTTAGGAAAGGCTGACTTTATCTGTAACCTTATCTCCTCTCAGAAGCTCGCCATTTGGGGTTTAAAAGAAACGCGGATAGCCGAGGAAAGTATAGATATTCCTAGTGTTGTGTGCCCTCTTTGTGTATTTATTCAGCCACGCTGCTAGACCGCGGAGGTTGGTTTAATTACTGCCCCATAGCCCTCCCCTCCTCTTATTCAAATCGAATCTCCAAACATTTTAGAAGTTCTACTTGCAACTTTTCCTCTGAAATACAACTTACAGTTGCCATTATTTTTCGTTTCTCAGGTCCGCCCACGGAAACAGATTCTTTGATGAGGTGGCTGAACTTCTGAACTTTGTTTTCTCTTACCCGTCTGCATCCTTACCTATTCTGGGAAGTTTTAGCACTTATCAGCATATCCCCTAATTATATGCTACTTCTTAATTTAGTTCAAATGTAGGCGCCTTCTGCTTCCCAAATAATAGCGTAACCATAACTGACTCCTACACAGTTATTCCTCAAAACTTTATCATCCAGTTTTGTTTCTCTTCTCATCTTTCACTTAAGTCTTGCATAGCCACAATCACAATCCTTCAATCCTTATCACCGCAGGTTTTTTACAATTAACTAAGAATAGACAGTAAGAGATCTTTCTTCTCATAATCATCGATCTAATGATCCAACCATTCATTGATCCATCAATCTGTTGAATTCTTCTCCCCTCACATTGACTTCCCCATATATAGCACGGGAAACACATGAGTTTTCCAAAGCATGGGGTCCTATCAGTAACTCAGGAATTCTCTTCATCACGCAGCTGTTCTGCCTTGAGCTAAAGACCAGGCAGGGGGAGGAAGCACCTTGATGAGCTGTGGCTTTTTGAACAAGTTGGGCGTCCCTTGCCTGGTGGAGATCAACACGAAGGTATTCTGAAAATGGGGAGCCATGCAAATAAGGAGCAAAGTGACTCAAAGGGACTGTTTTAATCCAGCTGCTTTGTAATTTGCTTAGTATATTTGTATTATTAAAAAAATGACGCTATTTATATGATCGAAGATTCTCATAATTTTCCCTGTACAAAATAATGAGTTAAAACCGTTTCCTCTCTTAATGACAATCCCGCTAGGACATTATCGCCACTATCTTTTACGCCTAAAAACCTCGCATCCTTACTCGACACAATTTCATTCCGATCGGATACTTACTTTTTCCTCACCAAAGTCAAACGCATCTTTTGCCTTTTTAGGGTGGTGTCAGATCCCGAATTGTACACACAATAATTGGCGTCAGAAGTATTTCGATCATTGGTTGGCCTTTGCCCAGGAACACTTTCTTAGCTGATTGCAATTTAACAATCGGTTCATGCCGACTCTTAAATTCGAAATGATTACCGCTACATACTACATTGTACGCCTCGCACCTACGAACATGTTTTCTACCGCTTGAAACAGGCATCACTTCTGATTTATTCTTCCCCAAAGTATCTTTGGCGTCTCCGACCTAATCTTTTTAGCCTACAAGTTAACCGAGAGATTTTTTCCCTACCGAAAAGGTTGTGTTCATCGTACGCTGGCTCAAACGCATACTTTATTTAACTCACCTCTGAGAGTTCCTGAAGATGTTAAATTTTTGCCGCCGTTTTATTTTCATGTGCCCGTAATTCAGCCGACCTCTGAATTCACTCCAAGGTGGGAAGGAAGGGAGGGGGGGGGGGGGGTACAAGGACAAGAAAAATTCTCCAGTTCAATATATTCTCAAAGACGGCTAGTGCATTTTGACACCTCTCCAGAGGTATCCCTCGCGACAGATGTTTCCGATGAGTACGTCGTTGCTGTTCTTCAACGACACCGAGGGAAATGGTAACCATTTACTTTCTTCTTTAAAGTTTTGAAGACAACATCAAAGAAATGAGGCACTTTTGGCCTTGAGATACTTGCCATTTACCTCTAGGTTCAGCATTTTTGTCACCTAATAGAAGGACGCGCTTTCACATTTATACTGACCATAGTGCGTTGTTTTCTGCCATCCATACCACTTCGTCCGTCATTCATCCTGTGGATATCCTCAGTTGTATTATATCTCCCAGGTCACTAAGGATATTCCGCCTATAAGGGGGAAATCAAAGTCGCCACCGATGCCCTGTCACTCTTGAGGGTAAAGGCAATGGATCTACATGCAACATAAGCAGGCTACAACGTAATTGCAGACGCACAGATTGTCAGAGAATTCCAGCAAATAATGTAACATATCCACGGGATAGCTGCCCCCTCATAATCCTACCGTCTTTAAGGAAATGGGTTTTGCAGCATTCCAACCTATTTCGCAGCTGGAATAAGGGCCTATCAGAAAATGCTTGCATCGTGGTTCATCTGGCTTGAGATTAATACTGGCTTCCATTGCTGGGCCCGCACCAACCTGCAGTATCATTTTTCCAAGGTCCGGTAGTACAATGCTAATGACATTCATCGTAGCTCAAGCTTTCTTCTCCATATGTCTCACGTTGTTTAGCGTTCCCCCAACAACTTAAGTACATCCATTGAGGTAACTTTTTGGAGTACTCCAGTTTCCCCATCTAATTTTATACTTGACATCCGATGCAACATGGGGCAAATCAAACCGACACCAAGTTAACACAGAAGGAACATGGCAAACTACATAACCAGGGACCTGCTCGAAGCACTCTCAGTCTTTATGGGCTTCAGCGACGCTAAAATGCCAATATACAACTCCTAGGCCGGTCCTTTCAAGCTCACTGACTAGTACAGGAATACTTCTGTTAGTAAGGAAATGCAAGGATGACATAGTCGCATTTGGTCGTCTGAACCTCCTTCCCTTCGAGTGCTAGGTTTCTGAGTGTCTGGAAGCTTACTTTTGCACGTAAACTTTTATTTTTCTTTCGGCTTTTGTGGGGAAGTAGCCCCTGACATCAACTCGCTTACGTGTAGCCCCGGAAATGAATGGAATTTCCCAAACACATGGAGTCCCAGCAGCAAGCTCGGAAATTCGACTCATTACGCAGATGTTCTACCTCTGGACAAACGACATACATGAGAGGCAGCATATCCACAAGCAGCAACCCGGCACCAAGTTTGGCGTCCCCTGCTTGAGAGAGATCAGCAGCCCAAAGGTATTTCTACAATAGGGAGCCACGCATATGAGGATCGAAGTGATGCAAACGATACAGAAAGAGAAAGTCATCGCCATTCACTCCTATACTCACTCCGTTGCGAATTTCACAATTCGCACGCTGCCTCCCGAATCTTTTGGTTTTCGTGGTCTTACTCAACAGACTCTAAGTCGGGTAAGAAACCACTAACTAGTGACATTACCCGAAATTCCAGACTGAATTCCTAGCCTACTCACGGAACGTAAATCTTCATGCAACCGAAGATTGGCCTAATTTTCTTTGTACCAAATATAGAGTTAAAACCGTTTTGTCCCTTAATTGCAACCATGCTACTCGTAAAACAGTATTACCCCTACTTTTCACGTCTATAAACCTCGCATCATGATTTTGTACGATTTTACTCAGCTCGGAGCTTTGCTTACTCCTCACCAAAGTCAGGAGCAGCTTTTCCATTTTTTAGGATGGCGTCACATCCTGAGTTGTACACACACAATGTATCTATCCATCGGCACATTCATCCATCTATAGATTCCCCTATCGATCTTTTCATCAACTGATGCATGCCCATGAACCAAGCAGCAGGTAATATCGATATCTTCCAGGGCTGCAGCAGCCATGGCGTTACGGATACTGCAAACCGGGTAGTGCAGATTACAATTATTCGAGGGCACTCATTGCGCTCCGTGAGTCGCTATAAAGCACAATTAGGCGTCCGAACAAGCGATGAAGACATACAATGGGTCCAGGTCTGGGTTAAGTCGTGAATGGCGGCAGAAGTGCACGACATGAAACAGAAAGCTGTGTGCTTTGGCATACATATAGATGCAGTTCAGAGCCTCTTGGAGACATTCGCTAAGGTGGGCATCAGCACTGTACCAAAGAGATAACGAAAGGTCGTCTACGTATACCGTAGAAACGACATCTTCCGGCAACACACTTTGATGCTCAAAGAGAGAGTGTGACACTGTGAACATTTACTTGCAGGACGCGCTCTTCCTTCCCCATCGATTGGACCGGAGAGAGCTCCCTTCACCAGTACACGAAATCGACAAGGGTAATTTAGTGAGGCGTTCTGTTGCCTCCATATATGATTTTGTATAGCGATGAGGCATCATAGGCCTTTTCGATATCAAAAACCACCATAGCGAAATGCTGTCAACAAAAGGAAGTCTCGCAGAGAGCATATTCCAGCTGGAGCAAAGAATCCGAAATAGAGTGAAACTTGGCAAAGACGCACTCTGCAGGGCCAGGTGACTTCCATTATCTGAAAAATAAGCTAGCCTAACATTAACCAATTCTCCATATATTTAAACACGCAGAAAGTTAGAGAATTTGGGCACAAACCGACCTGGATAAAATAATTTCTCCTGGCTTACAACAAACAGGCACGGTAGCTATTTGTCAGGAATCTAGAAAGATTTTCTACCTCCAGATCGTGTTAAATAAGGTTAACAACAAGGTCATGCCTAGCTCTCCCACGAGTCAAAACATGGCGTACGGGACATCGTTCGACCCACGGGCGGTATCCGAAAAGTAAGCTAAGGAGGGACGTAGCTTGCTTAGTGTACACAGGTCGTTGAAGGATTCCCATATCTGTAGGCAAAGCCCGATCATAGGTTTTCAACGATCCCTCGACTTCCTTTACCTGCTGGAGGAGTAGCATCCCGGCTAGACAATGCGAAAAAAGAGGTCGAGAAGAAATCCGCTACGAACGCAGGGTCCGAGATTGCGGTCATGCAATAACTTGATCCGTATCTTGTTGGCACTCTCCCACACCTCTGGAAGAGTGGCATTCACGTTTATTGAATACACATAGAACGCAAAAAAAAGAGAAAGTTTCGAAATCTACCGGAATCTAACCTTTATTCGAAGAAATTCACAGGAGTTGTAATTGTTTGAGTGCTGCTTGTAGCTCTTATAGGCATATGATTTCTCTTTGAGGCCTTTCTCACTATCGACTTGCAACTAACGAAGCTAAAAGCGTGCAAAACGGCTAGACATTTAAGGAAAGGTAGCTTGACCCGCGGTAATGAGGGTGCCGATAAAGAACTCAACGCCACGCGCCAAGCATGGTCTCTTGAAGTCAAACAGCTAAAGGAAAATGAAAAGATAAGAACCTCCGCAGCTTCTCCCAATTATCCCGGTGTCAGATTTGAGAGAAATGGAGATCAGAGATAAAAAGATAGAGAGAGAGAGAGAGAGAGAGAGAGAGAGAGAGAGAGAGAGAGAGAGAGAGACGGGTATGACGGAAAGAACCGGCGATCGGCTTCTTTTTTAGGTAACTTCCGTTTGATAAGACGCTCTATAGCGAGCCTAATTGTAACAAAGAGAGGTTCCGCGAGATGGCGTGAAGGTCTAAATTCACACCCGACACCTCTATATAGATAAAGTAAAATGCACTTCTGGCGAACCCGTATAAATAGTTAAGCGTTCACCTGGGTAAGATTAGTATTTTACCAAAGAGGACGCGACACAGAAGAATTCTTTCTCTCGCCTCCCTTACCCCAAGAGCCTGAAGACAATAAAATTAAATAAGAAGAAATTTAAACAGGGAACGAGAAGACTCCCGCACTACTGTATTCGACTCAGCTTCTCCGCGGCGAAATACTCCCTCGATCCCTCCTTTGGAGGCTAGCAGTGGTTGTTAGAAGACAGGTTGTATTCCTTTTCATAACCTTAAACAGGCTGAGTACTAATTGGCCAAGTGCAAACCCAACCGTGCCGTTGAAAAACAATCGAGCTCGACGCTCGTCCCCCCCCTCCCCCACACACACAAGCCTTTCTCTCGGGTACAAGAATCCTCGGGCGGCAGAGTCACCCGGAATGGTAGTTTCCCTTTTGTCGGTCGTGTACTTTTGTGTGTAAGTACTCACGGCTCCCGCCTGGAGCTGGCGTGTATAAACCTTTTGCCCATTTAGTTCTTTTGTATTTCTATGTTGTATCATTATTTATTTTTGTTTGTACAGTAGTAAAGATTATTTTGTTTCATCGAGTTTGATATCCAGAACCTTCGAGTTAGTTGATTTAATCGGGCAAGGAAAAATAGTCACTCTTAACTCGATTTAGTGCGAACCATGTTGAAAGTGCATCATTGAGAGCAAGGCCCAATCTAAGAGTGTCCGTGTCCTGCGGGCTTGCCACGTTCCCTTCCGACTCAAAGGAAGCAAGCGGAGGTCATGAAATCTAACCTGACCTACGACATAGAATAATATATATATATATATATATATATATATATATATATATATATATATATATATATATATATATATATATATATATTAAGAGGAATATGAAGACCCATGTGATCGCTCTAAACACTTATTTGCCGGACGCTTCGGTCTTTAGCAATGACCATCTTCAGTGGATTGAATTCTAATACGAATACAAGAAATTTTAAGAATTAGATGACAAAATTGCAAAAATAGTACACACAATTCAATATTAGTTACAATATGAAAAATAAGTAAAACTTAAAAACAGAGGTAACAGAAATGAAACCAGAATGATAAGGAGGTAGATAAATATAAGTTAATTTACGGATTTATGATATTGAAAAAATATGTTAAAAACAGTTGAATGCAAGGGATAAAGCGATCAATAAATACGAGTTTAACCAAGAATTTTTTTTTTTTTTAATTTTATGGAGCCCATCTGGCAACTACCCACTTGGGCATAAGTCGCCGAAAAACACGACAGCCTAGTACTAGGCTACTTTAAAGTGAAAATATGAAAACTTAACAATGATATAGATTGGAAAAACTTAACAATCGAAGCAATCTCCGGCAGCGGGGTGAGGTCCCCCTCACCCCGGTGCAGGAGAGTGCAACCTACAAACAAAACAATAACAAAAAAAAGGAACCTTAAATAAAGGGGAGAAGGCCGGCCTCCCCCCCAAAGTCAATAAGTTCACCAGTCATGGTGCACGCACTCGTCCCGAGTACAAGGGACAGGCGGTAGCGACCCCGCCCATCCCGGTACCGAGACAGGTATCGTGCGCGAAGATCACCCAGACTGGGACATTCGACAAGAATATGCCGAACAGTCTGGGGGAAGACGCAGTCGTTGCAATAGGGTGCATGCGAGCGCTCCATCAAGTAGCGATGCGTCACACGAGTGTGTCCGATTCGAAGACGACAGAAGGCAACCTGAAGCCGCCGCGGCATTGGGGGATAGGTCCATGGGAACAGTCGCGGCGCAATGGCACGCAACTTTAAGTTCCCTTCGACCGTCTCCCATCTTCTTTGCCAAGCAGTCCGAAGAGCTTCCCGTATTCCTGCCATGTAGTCGGTGTGAGGAAGAGCGAAACGCTGGTCCGGTCGAAGAGTCCTCGCGGACTCTTTGGCGCCCTCATCGGCGCGCTAATTCCCCGCAATTCCTACATGTCCAGGAACCCAGCAGAAGATAATCTCGACATCTGCCCGGCTCGCCAAAACCGTGGCGTCACGGATATCGCGAACCAGGGGATGCGGAGATTCCAATGCCCCGAGAGCACTCAGGGCGCTTTGTGAGTCGCTATAGATCACAATCCGGTCTCCGAACCGGGCACGTCGCGTAATCTCCCGTACCGAGTGGTGTATTGCCACCAGCTCGGCCGTGAAGACAGACGCAGTGCCTGGTAGAGCCCCGCTGACTTCAAACAGAGGGGATACGGCGTGGAAGCCGACCCCCTCTTGGGACTTGGAGCCATCCGTATACACTGGCACGGTTCCAGCGTGACACGATGTGTGCTCCAAAAAGGTCGAACGCAATACTCCCGGCGCAGCACAAGCTTTGGGAGCAGAGGCGTGGCGACAAATAGCCAAATGTGGTACCCTCCAGGGTGGCGTCGTGGGCAAAACCAGGGGCGCCACCGGCCCGAGAGCGAAATCTACCTCTTGAAGGAGTTTCCTGGCCCTAAACCCAAAAGGCTTAGGGTATGACTGGCGTCTCTCGACGGCATAGGCACCATCGAGATCAGCTGCGGATGCAGTGAGAGCTGTTGGCGACTGAGGGAGGCGCCGGGCTCGCGCGTACAGTCAAGTGATACACTGCACGCGGCGCAGAGCGAGTGGCATCTCCCCAGCATCGACCAACAGTCTCTCAATGGGGGAAGTGCGGAAGGCACCGGTCGCAAGGCGAAGGCCGGTGTGGTGGATCGAATCCACCTTCCGCAATAAACGCTCGGCTGCGGATGCATAAAACTCGCATCCGTAGTCGAGCTTCGAGCGAACAAAGGATCGATAAAAAAGTAAGGCAGTAGCCCTATCAGCGCCCCAAGCGCTGAACGTCACGGAACGGAGAATGTCCATGGCGCGGGTACAAGAGACCCTAAGGCTGCGAATATGAGCCTCCCAGGTGAGGCGTCGGTCGAATACAAGACCAAGGAAACGGTGCGACTCAACCACATCCAGGCGCACCCCATTAAGAAACAAATCTGGGTCGGGGTGAAGCCGTGGATGGCGGCAGAAGTGCACCACCTTAGTCTTGGCCAATGAAAACCGAAACCTGTGCGCTTCGGCATAGCGAGAGACGCGGTTCAATGCCTGTTGGAGTCGACGCTCCAGAGTTGGCATCTGGGCCGCGCCAAAAGAGATCGAAAGGTCGTCCACGTAGAGCGTAGCGAGAACATCTTCCGGCAGCACCGAGGTGATGCCGTTGATGCTCAGGGCAAAGAGTGTGACACTGAGGACACTTCCCTGCGGGACACCCTCTTCCTGCTCCTTTGGGCCGGAGAGGGCTCCCCCCACCCGTACGCGGAATCGACGATCTCGCAAAAATTCAGATATAAAAATTGGGAGGCGTCCCCTCGCCCCCATCGTGTGCAGAGTCTCCATGATACCGTATCGCCATGCGGTATCATAGGCCTTCTCCAGATCGAAAAACACTGTGGCGTAGTGCTGTCTACGAAGGAAAGCCTTGCAGACGGCATTTTCCAGTCGAAGCAGAGCATCCGACGTGGAGTGGAACTTGCGGAAGCCGCACTGTGCAGAAGACCGATGGCCTCCGCTGTCCAGGAAAAAGGCTAATCTAAAATTTACCAATTCCTCCATCAACTTTCACACGCAAGAGTTTAAAGAGATTGGGCGGAAACCGGTCGGAGTAGAGTGATCTCTCCCCGGTTTGCGAAAGGCAAGCACAGTAGCGATTCGCCAGGAGTCTGGGAGAAGACCTTCCACCCAAATCCTGTTGAACAAATCTAACAGAAAGGTCATGCCTCGCTCACCTAGGTGTCGAAGCATGGCGTACGGGACATCGTCCGGACCATGGGCGGTGTCCGCGCACGAAGCGAGAGCGGAACGCAACTCGCTTACAGTAAACTTGTCGTTGAAGGGTTCTCCGCCTCTCGAGGTAAAGTCCAGCGGGCGGCCTTCCGCGACATCACGACGTGCATTGAATGCTGGCGGAGCAGCATCACGGCTAGATAATGCAGAAAAAGCGGTCGCGAAGGATTCCGCCACGGACGCGGGGTCAAGATTGCGGTCCCATTCTCCTGGATAACGGGAGGGGGGTCCTGCGAGAACTTGCCCCCAATCCTTTTGACTCGCTTCCACACCTCAGCTAAAGGGGTCTTCCCGTTAAGTGAAGACACGTATGCCCGCCAAGAAGAGCGGCGGGCGTGCTTCGAAATATACCGGAACCTAGCCCTAGCCCGACGAAATTCAGCGACAGTGAAATCGTTCGGGCAGCGCTTTTAGCGCATGTAGGCATAACGCTTCTGTTTGAGCGCCGTCTCACACTCGGCCGACCACCATGGGAGTGGTCGGCGTGCAAAACGGCCAGACGTCCTAGGAATAGTAGTCAGTCCCACGGCGATGAGGTTGCCGGAGAAGAACTCAACGGCCTCATCTACCGACCTAAACTCCTCGACTGAGATAGAGAAATCAGTCATTTCCTGAAATGCAGGCCACCGCGCTCGCGCCAAGCACCACCGAGGTGGTCTCTCAGGCGGCAGTTGCCCTGAAAATGATATTTGAATGGGAAAGTGATCACTACCATGGAGGTCATCGACCACCCCCCAATCAAAATCAGGCTGTGCATCCGAAGAGCACAAAGATAGGTCAAGGCAAGAAAATGAAGCGGTTCTCGGACAGTGATGCGTAAACTCATCCACGTTTAGGACACCCATCTCAAGCTCTTCGATCAGATCGGCAAGGACTTGTCCCCTGGGATTTATGGAGTAATCTCCCCAGAGAGGATGCCTGCCGTTCAGATTTCCAAGCAAGAGATAGGGCCTCGGCAACCGTGCCACGACGCGGCGGAAGTCCCCGGCGTCGAAGTCAGCTGACGGTGCAATGTACGCAGAAATGATAGTATACCTACTATCCAGGTGCAGCTGCACAGCCACTGCCTGAAAGGAGGTATCTAAAGAGAAAGGAAGAACGGAGACATCATGCCGGGTGTAAACCGCGCATCCCCCAGCCCGGCCATCCCGCGGTGGTGGGGTCGCAAGACCCTTATACCTCGGGAGGGCAGGCAGGGGGCACGCGCCTAGCATGGTCTCCTGCAAAAAAATAGCTAAGGAAGAACGGGAACGAGGCGAGCCTCCGCAGCTCCTCTCAGTTGGCCCGGAGTCCACGGCAATTCCATTAAAGGAATATGCCCTCCAGGCCTAGCTCGGAGGAGACGTGGGGGCCCTCCTCGAATTGAAGACCCTCACGGGAATGGCCGTACGCTTCCCGGGGGCAGAACCCCGGGCGCTGTTGGCCGGACAAAGCGCTGGAGGCGCTGTCGCCTTCGAGGACTTATTGGGGGAGGTTGGGCTCGCCATGCGAGTCTTTTCCTCCCTCCGCCTCGAAACCTTAGGCGGGCGCTGCGGCTTCGGAGGCGGGGGGCCCTCTTTTCGAGGAACCACCGTCTCCGAGCCACTCGCTCCACCTCGGGGCGTGGGCGAAGGAGCTGAAGCTCCTTTGTTGCTGTCCTCCTTTCGGGGGACAGCTTTAGGAACCCCGGAAGATGGCCTAGCGACCATCTTCAGGGGTGTTGCCTCCTGTGAGTCTAACGACTCTGTGGAGGCGCGTGGCCGTTTCGCCTTGCGGGAAACGGTCACGCTGGTGAAAGAGGGGGAAACCCTGGTTTTAGCCGGGGCTGGGTATGAACCCTTTTTCCCGCCAGCTTTACCAGGGGAGCGCCCGTGTTGGGTAGAGCCCGCAGAAGGGCTCCGAATGGGCGCGGAAACAACCGTGCTCGTTGGCCTAAATGGGCCAGGAGCAGAGGGTGCCTTTCGAACTACTGAGGCATATGACGTCCCAGGCAGAGCTGGGCGCGCCATGACCAAGTCCTTAGTCTCGCGGAATGAGAGTCTATCCTGGGCCTGAACGGCCAGGATTTCTTTCTCCAGGAGATATGCACCACATTGCTTCGAAGAAGCAGGGTGCGGCTCTCCGCAATTGACACACTTGGCCACACACGATTTGGACTTATCGTGTGCGACCTTGGAGCAATTTACACAGACTTCGGGTGACCCCGACTTTGCACGTCTACATGAGCGATTCGTATGGCCGAAGCGGTGACAGTAATAGCACCGCTGCGGCAGTGGCACGAATGCCTTCACGCGGTAGCGGTACCAACCGGCACGCACCGACTCAGGGAGCTTGTCACAGTCGAACGTGACGAAGAGTGTCGGGGTGGGTCTCGAAGCCCCTCCCTGTTTTCTCATCACACGTTTGACCTTGACCGCTCCATGGTCGGCCAGCTCTAGGGTGATGTCCTCAATGGAGTAGTCAACGAGTTCCCTCGCATAAACTACTCCTTTCACAAAGTTCATGGTAGAGCGCTGCGTCACACTCACCGGGGTGCCATCAAGTGTCCGAAGAGCACTTATCTTGGCCGCCTGGGCGGGATTCGCCGCATTCGCCAGAAGGCTGCCGTCCGAGAAACGGGTCACCTTCGGCTCTCTACCAATTGCACTAGCTAATCCTCTCCTCTGATGGATCATGTTGCCCTTGGACAACATGGTGCCATCAGTGGAGCGAATAACGAGGAAGCGTTTGAAGCCAGCGGGCTCGAAAACGCCAGGTAACCTCTGAATGAGGGGCCCCGATGTCATCGAGGCTCCGCCCTGTGCACTCTTAGTATTAGTCTTCTTTGTTAGGGGCTCCGCAACCGGGGGGGGGCAGAGGGGGCGGATGTGCCGATCTTGGCTTGGTCGCTTGCCAGAGTGGCAGCAGACCCATCCGTCCCCGCAGCCCCCGCGGATGGAGAGGAGCCCCGAGTCTTTTTTGTCTTTTTAGTATTTTTCTTTTTCTTTTTCGGAGAGGAGGGCGGGGAATGAACCCGCTTCTCACCTCCGCCGGAAGAAGCCCCCAGGCCAGATGGACCGGCCTCAGCCAGGTCATTCTCTAAAATGGAGAAGGTCCTGGTAGTCGTGGGGGCACCGGTCGGCGGAGATCCCTCCCCTCCTTGTACTGCTTCGGAAACCACAGCCGTTTGAGGAGGACCTTGCATCGGGGCGGATTCGGGTTCGGTGCTTGGCGCCGAGCCCAGATTACCCCCCATGAAAGGCCCTACCGTCTGAGGCTGGGTCTCCTTAAGGACCATGTCTATCTTAGGGGGGGGGCTCCAGTTGGCCATCCCCCCCCCCCCAAGACATCGCAGGTCCCGTTGGCAGTATCGTCACTAGTCTTCTTTGGGAAGGCATGGGCCTTGACTCCGGCAAGGTTCAGTATTCTTGCCAGCAGGTCTTTTGAGGGAAGCGACCGAAGGGGCGTGGCTTCCCTCTCCCCCCTAAGGGGGTTTGCCCTACCGAGCCGCTTCGATGTGGAGCGGCTGGCTAAGGGCTGCCTGCTGGCTTTCTTGGCAGTCCCCTTGGAAAGAACAGAGGGGACTGCCGCTGGTAAAAGGGAGGCGCCCGAAAGCACCTCCAGAGAAGGGGGTGAGGGGGAGTCCCCTACACCCCTAAGCGAAGGAGAGGAGTAAGCCTCCTCTCCGGTTAGAGATATATGGAGGGTCCCCTGAGCAAGCACAGGGGGGGGGGACCTCCATTTTTTTGCTGGAGCTGCCCAAGGGCGGCTCCGTCGATGTTATAGGGGAAGTTGGGGGTTGGGTTTTTTTTTTTAAACTCATCATTGGGCATGGTGACCCTCTTTTTGACACGGGACCTAATCGCGCATCACCTCTCGCAGTAGCCCACACTGCGAGAGGTGCTTACAAGCCCGGCAGAGCCAGGCGCCGCCATTTAAGACCACCCCTCCCGCCTGGTGGCCTGGCAGTCCATCGGCATGGCGGCTCCACCTTGGACACGGCGTAAAAAATAATAGATTGTGAAGAGGAGAGGAAAAGGGATGTGAGGAAGGTATGGGTGGGGATGAAGCGGGTTGTTAAAAACCAGCCACCCCAGACCGGAGCTCAGGGGTTAGGGAACATTGTCCCCCACCCCCTCAGCCGAGATGCGGGACAGTTGGCTGAAAGGAAGGTCAGCATCTACCCTGTGAAATTAGAAGCTGACCAGAGAAAGTTGTTGGAGAGGTTGTGTGAAAAGAGAGGAAACAAGTATTTTGAAGGAAGGAAGAAAGGCTAAGCTGGGGCCGGACGGAGCGCTGGATCCCGTCAGCACGGCGGCCAGGATGGCAAATCGCCGCGCCCCTTACCCGGGTTTAACCAAGAAAGGAAAATTTAAAATTTGAAACTAAATTAAACAACAAATATGAATAATAAAACATGAATCAAACTCAATAAGAATGAAAGAAATTTGTTTTTAAAGTAATACCCTAAAAAATTGTAAGGGCAGGGCGAACAATAAAAATGAAAGATAAGTAAAATCAAATAGCCAGGAATCCGAAAGGAAAACAAAAAGCAAAGCAAACCTTTCAATATAAGTTAAAATACAAATATATGATAGTGAAAAATATAGATCAAAGACAGTTGAATACAGGGGGTAAAGGTAATTCAAACGATCAATAAATGCGAGTAAACTAGGAAACAAAAGTTTAAAACTTAATAAAGCAAAAGTGAAGCAAAAAATAAGAATGAAAAACATGAAACTAAGGGAAAACTTTTATATATAAGATCATTTAGATACTAGCGGAGGTCAGGAAATAAAACCTGCCATACGACACCCTGACTCTAGAGCAATTCCATTTAAGCAAATTGTCCTCCAGTTTAGTTAGAAGGAAATGTGGAAGCCCTCCCTGACGTGAAGACCCTCAGGGGAATGACTGTAACCATCTGTACTCTAATTCTGGCTATTGCTGGCCGCGGAATGGGCTGAAAACGATGTTTCCTTCAAAGCCTTACTACTGGAGGGTTAGTTTGACGTAGGAGCCTTTTTCGCTTCCCCCATCGAAACTTTCGGCTTTTGGGGCAGCTTTGAGATAATGAGTCCATTGTCTCATAGGGGGAGCCGACTTTCCCCTCGACGTATCCAGGGTCAAGGAAGCCGAAGCTCCATTAGCGTTACTCTTCTTTCGAGCGGCCGAATTTAGAAGTTCTGGGAATGGTCTCACTACTACTCTTCCCTGGATTCAGCTCCCGTGAGTCTACTGACTCGGTAGGAGGGCGCGGCCGCTTTGCATTTTGCGAAAGGGTCACATGAGAGGAGGAGGCTGGTTTTACCAGGGGCGGCACGTGACCTCGAATTGTTGCCAGCTTTACCAGGATGTCGTCCGATGGTGGTACAATCAAGAGAGGGGTCGCTAATCGGCACGGTGGCTAATTTGCTCGTAAGCTAGGATGGTCAGAGCATAGGGTGCTGTTTATCCTGAAAGGCATAGGAAGTCTCAGGTCGCACAGGCCACGACAGGACCAATTCCTTGGCATTTCTGAAAGAATTGTGTCCGCAGTCAGAACAAGGAGAACCTTCTCAAACAAATACGAGTCCAATTGCTTCACCGAAACGGGGGCGCGAGTCATCCCAATCCATCACATTGACCTTGCTAGGTACAGCTTAATCATGTAAAGCCTTGGGGCAATTAACAAAATATCCGGGGGGCCAGACTTTGTACGCGATGGCAGTACTAGGACTTGGAGGAGGACATGACGTTCATTCAGGTACTTAGTGTAGCAATCTACATAGGATAAGTCCCTGCGGGGTTGCGCTGAGTGTCTGGAGGACTGTACCCAGAAAATCTGTTGAAAATCTTTTTAATTTCAACCCTTTGACAGGCGGGGGGGGGGAGACCAAAAATAAAATACATTATATTTTTTTAAATATTCAGTTATTTAAACTAGTTTGTATCCAATAATAAGCCAGCAATCATAAAAATTTAGTCATTATTAAAAAAAATGAAGTAGGTACATGGTGAGCCAAATGTCGGTAAACATCATTTGACTTTAAATTTATTGCTTACAGTTTTTATTTTATATACATACTAGTGTAACTATAAAAAAATATAATATCTTAAAAAAATTATTTATTTTCATAATTTAAATAAAAAATAGTTAACTTTCATATTATCAATTTTCATTAGACGTTTAGGAAATTTTTTTATTCCCACTACACAAACGCACCGCCCTCTTACATTGATATAAGAAGCTTATGCGGGACAAGGAGGTGCTCAATTTTTCTAAGTTTATATTTACAATATTTACACTATGTATTTACACTCAATATCTTTAACCTTATCTGTATACGTAAAACATTATGTACACCCTTCAATGCTAGATTGTCTTAACCTTATATTTATAGTTGGCGCAATCACCAAATGGAAATTGCTCCCCACACAATTAAAGAACCCAGGGATAGTCGCCACTAAAAGTGTTTAGATTTGGATCGCGATTACTTAACCGAAAAATGTAGAATTAATAGATTCAACTTTAGATATTATACATAGAATAAACCGCTAATCTTAGAGCATAGACAACCGAATGATACGGAGAATAACAATAGAGTGGAGGGCTCTCCGGAACTTCCTTTCTCGTCCCTTTGAACAAAGAAACGGGTAGGATGACAGTTGGTTCGTCTTAGCGAAATTCTTAGGTAATTAAAATGTCGCATAAATTTGCGACACCAAGTAAAGTAAAATATTTTGAGGCCTTTTGTTTTAATATTAAGATATTTCATAAGTCGCAACCTGAAAAGGATACATAATACAGAAAAGTCCAATTTCTGAAAAATATTTCATTTAAACATTCAATACTTGGTTGGAGCTAATTTACCACGACTTATTCAATCAATGCGTCGTGATCGGGAAGCGATCAACTTGTAGCACTACTTAACGGTGATTGAGGCCCAGGTTGCTTTGATAGTGGCCTTCAGCTCGTCTGCATTTTGGGGTCAGGTGTTTCTCATTTCCAGGTCGGAGAACTGGCTGGCTAATCAAACGCAGTAATATCATGATCATCAAACCATTTCGTAGTTGTATTTTAACTGTGGGCAGATGCTAAGTTTTGCTAGAAAAGGAAATCGGCATTATCATAAAGGTTGTCAGTCAATGGAAGTATGAAGTGATCTAAACTCTACTGGTAGACGCCAGTGTTGACACCCAGTAGAGCAACACCAGCAGATATCATAAAACTCAAAATCATCAGATTTAAAAAACTTCCCACTGGACTTCAAACACTTTGGGTCATGTGTCTCATCATTCTTCCTCCAGACTCTAGGACCTTGATTTCTAAAGGAGACGCAAAATTTACTTTCATCTGAAAAAAATTACTTTAGACCAATGAGCAAAGGTTCAAGTCTTTTCTGCTTAACCCAGAAAAGAGGCTTTTGACGTTGTCTCCGGTTCAAGAGTGTCTTGATGTTAGGTATGCGGCAAATGTAGTCCCTTTCCTGAATACGTGTGTGCGCGATTGCTCTTGATGCACTGATATCAGCCTTAGTCTACTCTTTGTGAAGTTCTCCCAACTTCTTAAATCTCCTTTTATTGACGATTCTTTCAAGGCTGCCATCATCTCAGCTGTTTGTGCACCTTTTTTATCACACTTTCCCCTTTCAGTCAACTTTCCATTATTCTGATTCTACACAGAACATTGTAAACAGCCATCCTTTTCAGCAATAGCCAGATGTGGCTTACACTTTTTGTTGAGGGTGTCGATGATCGTTTTCTCGACAGCTGTCATGTCGGCAATCTTTCCCATGATTGTGGCTATTTCTACATGTTTGAATAGTAATTGACTCAAACTTAAAAAGAAATCTCATAATAATGGGAGATAATACATGGTGGAGACAGTATTCGTTCGCAATTTTCAACTGCTAATTTTACGTATATTTTTACCTACGTTGTCGATCTGTTTCTTCTCAAAAAATAAACATTTTTGCTTTATTTTTTGCAGAATAATTTACTATAGAAAATTTTGAACCTCCCCTTTCCAATTTGTGGAAAAGGCATAGAGTCCTCTTTGGAATCCAGCCGGAAGAACAAAAGAAAAGGGAGATTTCAAGCTTCCTCAACGTCAGTAGAAGGATGGTGGAAAAGACTCAGAAAGCAGCTAGTAGACTCAGCATTTGGCTACGAGGCGACGGCAGAGAGTAAAACAAATGGTAGATGATCAGAAACCATCAGAACGCCGAATTCATCGATGAAATCTAGGAGATCATCAACAATAGTCCCAGAAAGTCGATGCGTGCTATTGCAAAGATGAAATGTGTGGATAAAAAGCTCATCAGGCTGGTGGTGCACAAGGACATTCGCTACTTTTCATACAAGATGAGGAAGGGAAAATTTATGTCCAAAGCGATTCAGGAACAGTGACTCAAGCGCACCAAGAAGCTGATCAATCAGCTTCTTGGTGCGTTTGAGTCACTTTTCCTCTGTTGACAAGTTGAAACACTCCCTGAAGCCAGACATGCTCTGGTTCCTTTCCGAAGAGAAGAATTTCTGCCAAGACCCGAAGATCAACTCTCAGAACATCAGGTGGTTCGCTGTCACAAAGACGTGCTCAGAGTCATACAGATGAAATTTCCAACTACAATCATTGTCTTCGGTGTCGCCATGCCCACTTCTTCCCTGAGGGCCTCAGGCTGAGCACCGACCGCTACATCGGGGTTCTGAGTGAAATGGTGAAGCATTGGATAGATTGGATAGCTGTATGAGGGCATTACTTGTGGCAGCAAATACTCTGCGCCCTGCCACACCAGCAGGAAGACAGGACTGCCTGTCTTAAAATTTATTCAATCACACAACGCCTGACATTTGGCCTCCTAACTCGCCTGACTACAGCTTTTTCGTCTTATTTGTGTAGGGTGTGGTGGAAGGTGAGACAAACAAATCCAGCTGCAACACGAAGGACGAGCTGAGGGCCAGGATTACCAGGGTTTATTGGCCTAAAACTGGAGAGTGAAGGAAGCTTCTGACCGGTTCCGTGGTCGCCTGGAGGCTGTCGTCGCGATCACAGGCAGGTTCATCCATTGAGATCGACAGAAAAAGTCATGAAGACAAACTGAACTAAATTTGACGAAAATATGTCATAAAATAAAAACACTTATTTTTTCCTGAACAGTCATCATGCGAACGAATACTGTCCCCATCCTGTATATTTCTGATTTCGATGGCATATAAGCCATGGTCATCAATATTAAAACATAAAAAGGCTTGAAATATTTCACTTGACTTGTAATGATTATAAAATATATTTAAAATATGAAAATAAATAAACTTTTTCACGATGTTAGAATTTTTTTGAGTTGCACTAATACACCAGTCAAATTTAATATCATCTCTTTTAGCCTTCAGTCAAATATCTCGAAATGACTTTCATTCTTCACTAAAATCATTCATCACCACTCAATTCATTCATCACTTTCACTCATATTCTTTCATAACCTTCATTCAAATGTCATCAACATCAGTCATTTCTTTTGTCACTTTCATTCAAATCTGTCTCTCTTTAGTTAAATATGTCATAAACTACCGTTAAATTTGCATCACCTTCAGGTAAATCTGTCACCACCTACAATTAAATCTGCCACCACATTCAGTCTCATACATATTTCGTTACTCTCAGTTAAGTTCTTCGAATCTTCTGCATGGTTGGCTAAATCCGCCATCATCATCAGCGAAATCTATCCAAAGGCTGTTCAGTTGAATGTGTCATGTCCTACACTCATCAAACCTGTCAGCATTCCAAAGCCATCTATATTAGCCATAACCATCAGTCAAATCTATCATTGTGACATAAAAAAATCACTGAATCAATCAAACAAACCCGTGTAAATTCTTTTTCCATCACAGTAAATAGCATTACGTAAATCTCCTTCCTTTACCCTTCTGCTTTTTCTGACCGCACCTTCCAGCTTGAGATTTACGAGTGTGAGTCCAAAGCAGTTTATTTTCTAGTAAATTAACCCGAATACGTAGAAACCTGCTATTTCTGGCAAAAGTACAATGACCGTTCCCCTGTCTTTGTGGGTCGTGTGAAGTCGTTATTCCTTGTCTTGATTCTCCTCTAACTGCAGGACGGAGAGGCGTTAACGGAGATTTTGGAGTCATCAACTCCGGGTATCTCGGTGTCTAAAATATGGCCCGGATCTTGTTTCCTTCGACTTTGAAACTGCGACAAGATGAAAAAGAGGACGGCGGTAAAAAAGGGATTTTATTTCTTATTAGAAATAGAAGCAATGGGGACATCTGGTTTCAAAAGTGTGTTGAAGAGAGGTTCGAACGGGGGAGGGGGGGAGTTGTGCAAAGAAGCGATTAGTTGGGGAGCGATGAAAGGTGCGCGACTCTCCTTACTCTGCACTATTCGGCAAGAATGGTAGGTTTCTCTACTAACTAGTACGTTAGCAAGAAGAAGAGATGCCCTAATCAGTTGTTGTTGCTTTTAAATGTCTTACCTACAATGCATATATTATAAAAGTCACTAGTACACCAAGTAGTTTCCTCATTCGAGTAGTAGAACTAACCAATTTTTTTCCTTCCCCTAATTTCATTTTACGAACCTCTTTTCGAAAAGATGGCGAAGATGTTCATAGTGTCTTTATTTTTTAATTAAATCCTCCTACCTCTTTCGTCTCGCATAAACATAATTTAAAGCGCCCCTTCCCCACACCAATATATACATTCATGAAGGTACAATTACCAACCATAAACATGTACTAAACAGTGTTCTGACTCAAGAGTACAAGAGTACTTCCTGTACAATCTATATCATCAGCAAATTCGAGCGAGCAACCAAGATTTCAGGGTTGAAGAGAATTATACAAATCAGCGCCGACGAATACCCTGTCCTCGCATGGCCACCCCAATCCATATCTTCGTTAATGGGGATTCATGAGTCTGAATAGATAAGCTCTAATTAGAAGCTCTAATGGAATAACAACATCCTAAATGGCTATATTTTTTCTTCCATTTTTCACAATTTTCGTAGACAGTTATTTAAGGAGACTCCGTTTTAAATGAAGCACACAGACATCACGTAAACAGACAAATCTTAGGCCCTGGTAAGTACATAGAGCTCCGAGCTAGCGTGCGTATATAAAAATTAGGGATTCAGAGGTATTGACACAGTTCTAGCTCGAGGTGTATAGGGCGAAGCAGTACCTAAAATTGATTTAATTACATAGCGACGCGTAATTTTTAGAAGAATATTAATGCTTCAATGGTCTGTTTTCTTCTTATTATGTTGGTGCAGTTTGTCAAATGGAACGTGAGGAAAGCGAAAAAAATCCAAACACTAGCCTAAGTGGTTAGTAGAGTTGCGTTAACAGTAGAAAGCCTAAAAGAGAGGGTTTAGGACCGATTAGGAGTATAAAATGATTCATGGTAAAGATTTTAAACGATAATTTAGTAGGGGTCTCAGTTTCGAGAAAAACACGAGTCGAAGCAACAAAGGAGGCTAACACGATGCTGTGATACATTACCTTTAAGTTCATGTTCAAGGCGAAACAGATCGTTCCACCTCTATATAAATCCTTTGTCCGCCTTCACAAGGAGTACACGATGCAATTTTGGTCTCCTTTTCTCAATAGAGAGGTCATCATCATATCTTGTGACGCCACCACTGGGTCCACCGAAGTGCTGAGGGGTTTGCTCCCAATAGGTCTTGTTCGGAGTAATTTGGTCCCAAAGAGCATCCTCGGAGAGTGCGTTCCATAGTTTGGATGGGTTCCCCACAAGGGCATTATAACACTTGTAGCGAGTCCTCATTTAACAAGGTTATCTCCTCTTTTACACACTTTGACCATTGCTCGATTTAAAGTTGCCCAGTTCTTCTTACTGGAGGATGTTCCTTGCGGAAGGCTCTCCATAGGTTCTGGGGTTTATTCTCTCTCCGTTGGTCAAGCCCATATTCAGGTGGTCTATGGTCTTCTAATCCATCAAATGTCGGGAAGCTTCTAAGTGATCCTAGTCTTCACCTTGTTCAAGGGTAACCATGAAGGGATAGGACCGTCAGAAAGGGGTAACATTGCCCAACCGAACTAATTCCCGAGCTTTGTAATCAATAGTACGAAGAAAGACTTCGTACTATCCCTCGCGATTACGTGGACATCTGATTGAAGTGTTTAAAATGCCAAAAGGATTCAGTTATATTAATTAGTGACTATTGTTAGAGGGCGATGGCAGAGCGAACATTCTTAAAACTGGATTGGAATTGGTCAATAAGCGCTTCATCACGGCCATTACGACAAATTACTTTCGTCATGAAATCACAAAAAAGTGGGATAGTTTACCTTGCCGAGTAGTGTAGTGTACCCCAGTTAACATGTTTAAAAAACGACTCGGAAATGATGCGCAGTATCCAAAGTAAGAAGTGCAAATTATTTTTTGTAATGAATAAGCAAGAAGAGTATCGAGGTAAATGAGAAAAAGATATGCCACCGAATCGTCCCCTGAAAAGCGTGAGTTGAAATGCGTGTTCGAATTTCCTATCGGACTTGGCTGCATTCCTTTGTCGGTTGGCAGGTGGTCTGCGGGGAGAGGAAGGAAGATCCTTCTGTTTGGTGGTGTGAATTTTGACTGATTGCAATTGGCTAGGAGTTCGATCAGCGCCCCCGGTGTTCTGGAACTACATTGAAATACCTGCTCATTTTCACTTCTAGACTTCTTCATTAAACCATTTTTGGCCACTTTTTTTACAACCATCTTCTCATCTATTTTTATTGACTGGCACCTCGCTGACCAGCTTTCGCCCACTCACCCTGGGTCAAGGCCCTGGTGGAAGGGTAGACCAGCTCCATTGTCCCCGGTCGGTATAGAAAATACTATCCTAACGTATTAGCTAACCTCTCTAACGCAAGATGAACTAGTGAAAATACCCCAAATTCCAAACTGAATACCGAGCCTAATCACGTAGCATAAAGATTAGTCTGACAGTAATATAAACCTCTGTGTAATACACTTAACATATTGTCGTAGAATTGCTCATAGTCTGGTCCAATAATTATTCTAGTCCTTGATCTGGACACACCGCTTTTGTTTAAGTCGGTGGTATTGACCCTATGACTCAATCCTACGATCATATATATATATATATATATAATATATATATATAGGTAGGCTTTAATTCCTACTGAACATGCGAAAGCTGGTTAGAGGCGGGTTGTGCCGTAGCCAGGATTCTCACTATAAAAGTCCCACTTGTTACTGGAGGGAGGTTTGTGATTGTTGAATTCTAAGAGTGCATAATACAGGTTGAATAAATTAGCCGAAGGGATGCTTAATTAAATTATTGCCAAGGGTACGTCAAAAGGGAGGAGCCACAAATAAACACACGTACTTAAAATAAACTTTACTTTACACAAATATAATAATTAGCAATAGTTAAACGGGCAAAATTAAGGATTAAATATTAAACACTGACGTTAAGCGGCTAGATTTATAATGACTCAATGGGAGTATCCATCACGGTTAGTCAAATAGATAATTTAAGAATAGAGGGACACTGGGTTTACAGATTACCATTAATTGAGGGATTGGAGAGACGACTACTCAGGTCCAGACGGGGTGGTTCGGGTGGCGTTAACACGAGTTCTCGGGGAGAGGGGGGATAAGACGACGGGTTCGGGGCTGCTGACTGCAGTTCCGGTTAGTTCACTCCTAACTGGATGTGACAATAACAAATAGTAACTTCCAGTAACTATTTGGATGTTCCTTTTCTTACTCAAGTTACGTTGAGCAACAGAGCGTACTCTTCTAGTCACAGACTCTGTGGGGCGGGATTTACTTCCAGGAACACCTTGAGACATCGACCAAGTTGACTCGACGGCGCGTTGGTAGTCGATACGTTACGGCAACGACTCTCGTTCAACGTGAGGATTACGCGAGTAGATTTGGGACACTGCTGTAGAGGGGTAAACGGCGATGTTATTTATATCGCGGATTGTGGGAAATCGAGAGAGAGATCCCATTCACGACAATTTGCTTATCGCAGTGCCTTCTGAACAATCTCCATGGTATCATAAAGAAAGCAAATAAGATTTAAGCTTCTTTGTGAGATAGGTGTTCTTTCGTCCGACTTCCTGTCGCCAGTTGGGGGAAGGGTGGGGGGAGAGAGAGAAGAGACGAAAGTCAACTCAAACGACAAATTTCTTTCGTTCCCACGATTGTCTGGCGGCATGTGAGTATGTACGTTCCATACCCTCACACATATATATATTTTTTTATATAAAGGTTGACTGGTGAATTCATACTACCCAAGATTCTCCTAATTTTCTCTGTACAAAATAAAAAGTTAAAATCGGTTACTCTGTTATTTGCAATCCCGCTAGGACATTATTTTAAATCAATTTACGGCAAGCCCTTGTTTCACAAAACTCATAAAGTAAAAAATTGTATTCATACTTTTATCATAGAATAAAAAAGAATAACTGTAAAAAATAAATATAATTGATTATAATTTATTTATCTTTTGTAATTAAATGTTTGATTGGACCGCCCTTCTGTTCATAAACTAATCGAAGACTTTTCTTTCACACAAAAATTATTTGTTGGACTTCATCTAACTCAATTTATTGCTCTGATTGTAATATTTTTTTTTATTCCTCGCTGCTCACAATAAATAAACCTCTTTCAGCGACTCCCAAATCGAATTATCCATCTGGTTACAGCCCGGGCTTTGTCGAGGCCAATCATTCCTCGTAAAAACCAAAATAATTTTAGAGCTGGAGACGACGACAGTCTGGCCACAACTTTGTTTTTAAAAGTTACATGTAATTTATGGAATTCACTTTCCTCTTTTCAGTTTCAATAAAATAAACGCCAGTTTTACCACTAAAAGAAACTCCTGAAGATATAATTACTTTTTAAAAAGAAATCTTGTCTAAATTATGCAACCTATTCGCTGGAATATCTCATTTTTCACCACGTCCGTCGACAAACTCATTTTGACGATTTTGTGTAATTTCTTCTGTAAACCTCTTTCCATCCGTGAATACTATCTTTTTAACAACATCAACTGAAAAATTACAAGGCAAGCGTTTGCTACTTTTTTATCTTTCATATTATCGCTTCTTTAATGTGGCAATCATTTGGAATGCTTTTAGATTCTGCGATTTTACTACATCTTGCACAGAAGTCCTACCTAATATTCAATTTAGGCGCAATTGTCCTACCAATAACTGATAAACATGGTTCATTTTCTTGAGAGCAGATTTGATCATTTATGTAATTCACGTTTTCGGAAAATGTTGTTGCTAATTGCGACATACTACTTCCTGCTTTCCTCGTGGTGGTTCCGGTAACCCGGATCTTTTTAACAGTTTTCCTAGGGTACGTCTCTTTCAACGTCTGTCTACCAGAGAAATTTCCATATTCTTTCACTCTTCTATCTTTTATCAATGTTCAAGCTTTAATGAGAATATGGTCTTCTGACATCATTTTTACTATTGATGGGTTGATAAAAAATAGATACTCAGGAGTACGTTTAAAAAGTAAGATTAAGCATAGACTAGGTAGGCTCCAGTTCCAGCTGTAGTTTACCAACGATGGTGCTTGAAAGAACTTAGTTTATATCCATAAACCACAAGATTTTTTTATACTGTAAGAAAAGTATAATGATATACATAGTTTTTAGTTCTTTGTTGTAAATTAAGTTAAAATCTCGTCCGCATCGGTCTACGGCTTATTGAGATATGAATAGTTAAACAATACGAACTTTAGGGGGAGGGGAGACACAATAGGATAAAAAATCTTGACAAATTCATTATGTAAAATAAAAAATGAATTGCTGATGAAACGAAACTATTCCATAGGGAAAATATCGTTGTCAAAACGTGAAAAAAAGACTCGAAGAGAATAGTCAAATAGTTGGAAAGATGGTAGATGCAGTGTCAATGTAGCGCACGATAATGCACAAAGGTTATGATAATCCACAATCCCCAAGATATTACAATATGAGTGGTCAAAGTTTAAGCACTGCCAACGAGCAAAACGATTTAGGTGTCTTAATCTCAAGGGATCGTGTAGGATCACCTCTAGTTCCACAAAGTGCACCACGCCACGTGTCATCGATTCTACAAGGGATCGGAAGACCTCTGGACAGCTATTTGTTGACCCGTACCATCTCGATAGCTGTCCACAGTTCTCTGATGTTTGCAGGTTCCGGATTTTAGGTGCGAATAGACCTGGCCACTACGATCCAAAAATGCTCTCTTGGGTTCATGTGGGAGGAACGTGGTGAACACCCGATTCGTTAGAACTTTTCAGGATGCTCCTCGAATCCATTCTGGACACTTGCGCCCGATGACACGGGGAATTATCCTGAAGGAATATCTCATCCCTGTTGAGCCCAAGAATGGAGAAAAATGTTGACCAAACAGTATAACTTAGTGTTTACCGGTCACTGACGTGTTTAGGAGAAGCTGCGGACCCAAACCGTACCCCATGAGCACACACTAGCCTTGTTGACAACTGGATTCCATGGCCATGCGTCACAACCGAAACAACTGCACTCGTGACTCTTGGGATCACGCTATATGCTGACGATCCTTCAGTTCCTAATTAACGACGTCACGAGACCAGATGAGGCTCTATTTCCTGTATCGTATTGTTAACAGGGGTACGATGTTGGGTCTACTTTTCCCATATGCCATGGAAGGTAAAGAACACTGCACAAATCTGATGGATATACTACGAAACTAAGACTAGCAAACACCCTAGGATCGACTCAAAGCCAGTCTGATTAGCAAAAGTTGAGAGCTTTGCTTTCAGATCAAATCAATGTCTACCAGATTAACTATTCTATTAATTACACATAGACTTGAAGATAATGGCAACTCTACTGTTATTAAATGTAGGCTGATACACACTTATCTACATGTTTATCAATTAAAATCAGGCTTTTTATTTTTGTTTTAGTATTTTTTACTATTACTAGAACTACGGTACACACTTATTTACATGTGTATCTTCTAGAAATGTTAGGTTTTATTATCTTACCTCAAAGCCAAACGCTCAGTAATGCAAAAGAGATGATAGGACATCTCTCACTTCTCTTACAAGGCTTCATCTGCTAGTGATGAAACTAATATAATGAGAGGAAGAGAAACGAATGCAGAAAACGCATTTGTACACATACTTTACAGACAGGGTTTAATCACGGGCATAATTATTAGTCCGCTTTCCTTTTTATTTCTCTCAACCATTTTTCATATTGGACCTTTTCATTTCTGCCTTCTATTATAATATATTTACCAAGGAGTGACGTCTTTTCCACTATTCGATTAGGTAGACTGTCGTACAGTGACCGTGAAGTGGGCACGGCAGAGAATCGGGATACAGATCACAGTGCGAGGGTTAAATAAACAAAGTCGAGTGCGGTTGTCCTAAATAATCAATTCTTAGAGGTTCTGGGATTAGAGAAACTGATTGTAGAAAAATATAACTTTACTATATACAAAGAAAATATTAATAGCATAAGTAAATAACTGACAATACATAAAATGAGACCCGGGGTACCAAACGAGTGGGGGGGGGGGGTACACATGACTCGACGGGTACGAGAGTCCGAGAGAGCATGTACGATAATTGTTTCCAGAGAAAATAGGGGAGTGCAATTATCGGGGAGACTCACGTAAAACATAATTGACTGGAGGCTTGAATACGGCGAGTAAACGGGGCAGTGCAAAGTTCCACTTGCAAGATTCCTTCTTCTTTAACCTCGCTGAAAAATGAGCGAGAGAGTACTCCAGTAGTTGAACGAAGTCGATAACCGAGTGATAGATGCCTGTCCTTGTCTATCGTCTATCGGTGGGAATTCTGGCCTTAGGTAAGAGCAAGCCCGGGTAGAGATGACGCGTCACGTTTGAAGTTTGAAGCCGTTGGGTGTATGAGACTGTACGTGACTGCTAACCCAAGACGGGGCTGTATTGTACAAATTTATCAACGCTTTTCTCGAAGTATTTATACTGCCTCGGCGGAAGCGGGTCGTCGAGGGCCCTCAAAATGGGGATGGGGATCTCATTAGACTTGGCGCGCCAGGGAGGGGGGAGTCTTTGCGGCCTCACAGCTTTGTGCAAATGTCCTTGGCGCCGATCAGAAGGTGCGGCGGTCCAGGAATGGAACCCAAACGGATTACGGGATCCCGCGAAAATCTCGCGGCTCCCTTGGTGCTGCCTGGCCGTGCATGTGTATCTTCTCAGGCGCCACAGGTAGACTTTGGGTTCTAAGGGGGAAGGAGGTACTTTCTCTCTCTGACATAGACTATTCCACGTTTGTGTGATTTTGTTTAATTGTTTAGGAAGTGTAAGTTTAATTGTGAAAGGGTGTCATTTGTTGCACGAGTTACATATGGAAGAAGCTTTTGAGTAGTGGACTTGTCGGTTACAGGTGATGCGTATGTACTGTAGGCGGAGTGGCCTGGATTCTGTTCTACTGCTCCGGTTAAGATGAGGAAGAGACAGGTAGTCGCTGGGATGCCACCCGTCGAAAGAAAAAAAAAGGTGGGTGTATAGGAAGGATAGAGAGAGAAAGGGAGGCGACCCTGGGCCTGACCAGTATGAGCAACAGCTTGAGTGTGGATCCTTTTTAAGGGAATGTGGGAAATTTTCAACCTTTACCAACATCGCTGCATTGTAGAGAGTTGGTAGGAGAGTGGTTCCACTTTTTCAATGAAACTCTCGACGTTGGTTAGGTCTACGCCGAGTCTAAACCTTCTCCTAATCGCCGGCAATGTTCTGATAGTACTGTAGGTTACGAAGGGCCATGCACAGTCCAACGCACCAGGTCGAAAAGTTACTCCCCTTACACTAACTCTACAAACACACGGCATGCTGAATCTTTAATAGAACCAGCGGACCATATCGAGGTCGATGACTTAGAAGCAGGTGCTGTTTAAGTATGCAGTCTATCGTCAAAGTTGTGCTTAACTTTGCAGTCTACCGTCTAATTTCTGGTTAAGCGTATTTTGTAGTTTTTTTTTATCTAACCTAAACCTGACCTAACTTAAATTCTACCAGAAAATAGATAATAAGTAGCCCGCAAACTCTACAGTAGATTGCATAATTAAAGGAAGGCTAATTAATATGGATACATTATAAGGAGACAGCGGTGTTCCCACCAAGCACAATATTTTATGCATAATAAAGCAAAGGGAGACGGAGCGATAATGATGGGCGATTAGCAACGGACTCTTATAATTAACTCATCCTTCGCCCCCATAGACACTCCAGGACAGAAGATATGGCAAGACCTAGGATCCACCTTAAGTGGGAATACCATCCAATCTCCTCACTACTCCCCACAACAGGCAGGTACTAGTTTTGTAACTAAAAGGAGTGCCAGCGACCTACTGAGTTTCTAAACCCCTTTTTCCATTGATGCCCATCCTTGCCTTACCAATATAACCCGAAGGAAACAACGTTACACACCTTACATCACGACGGAGTCTACGGAGAGCCTTCACCCAACTCATCTTGGATGATCTTCAATCTATAGAAACGCATAAAATATCATCTCAGCATCCTGTTTTTACTTAAAAATAGGTAGTCTTTTGATTTGGGGCTAAGCAGTGTCTGTTGAGGTATGGAGAATAAAGACGTTAAAGTCTGATTGCCTCAGTCTCGTAGCTCAGCCCTTTCCCGAAAACTCTCCAGAAGTATTAACTCTTTTCCTACGTATACATAAGCTTTTTTAACATAATTATTTTCCAAGGGTTTCAAGATTAAAGCGAAACCGAGCGAGAACAACATCGCCAGACAGATTTGAAGAGATAGGTTTTAGCAAAAGTAGGCGAAGGGGAAAAAGTATGCAAGTTATATAGCGCGATTAAGTAATTTGAGTCCCTTGGCATAAACGGGCACGCAACTCAATTGGACCTGGATCGAACGCACGACGCTTCGCGTGAATTCGTAAATTAAACAAGGAAAACATTTTCTAGGAATTTGTGAATCAAAAATATTATTTTCCATTATTGTAGAGGGATTAAATTAATAATAATTTAACTTTTTAGGAAAAAGAAATTAAATACTTTTTCCTCTCCTCAGAATAAAAAGTCCCATATAATCTGAATATTTTTAATATGAACTAATGGAAATGTTCACGTTTTTCGGCGGAAAAATGTAAAATAAAAGTACAAATATGGAAAGAAAGCATAAAATAATTGAATTTGTCTTGCTCCTCTTCGTCTGTCGAGAAAAGGAGAAAAATAAATAGTGAGTGAATGAGAGGATAGAAAAAGGAAAGAAAAATAGAGAGGAGGAAAGAGAAAAATAGAGCAAAATAAGAAAAAGAGAGGGAAGGAAAAAGCAAGATGAAAGAGAGAGAAAGAAATGAGAAATACAGAAAGAAAGAAAGAATAAGATAGATAGAGTGAAAGAGAAAGGGAGATAGAGAGAGGGATAAAAATTCTAGTAAACCTGTTTTCAGTGAGTTCGAGATCATCACAAAAGGTAGAAACTGATACGATTCAAATGACTAAAAGGAAATGACAATATCAAAGTCTATGCCTGCAAATATATCAAATATCCTCGACATTTCCAATACTAATACTGAGATCATTCCAGATAATGTTTGCTAACATCGGCATAACGCAAACATCAAAGGTATTATTAAAGGGAATGCCAGTTTCGTTACTGATAGCGATACTGGAACTTAGTCCGTTACGGATACGACACAACGTCAACCGTTCACGTTTAATACGACCTCCATTACCACTAAAAATAGTGATTCGAGCGAGCAAAAATCTCCAAATTTTGAATGATTGTGGATTATCCTGAGGCGTCTTAGACTGTCACCGCACGGGAATCTTTGCTGGGTCGGACCATGCTACCCGTATCTCCTACGCAGGTGTTTGTACTTAAAAAGAAATCCTTTGGAACGATGAGAACACCTGGATAGGTATTCCAAAGGAAGAATATATAAGCTCCATGGGCTTAAAATGGACCAACACACCCTTACCTCTATCATACCCCTCAAACAAGGGGTGGTGGTATTATCCTAGTAAAGGAGTTGCTGAAAGGGGGATCTTAACCCTTTCATTCCACGAACAAGAATCTCGGGTACAAAAGGACCGAGTTGAAATTATCTTGTGCTTTTTGCTAGAACGACAAGAACTCAGCTCTATAGATTTGTTTTTTTTTGTACGGAATATCTTTGGCTACACTTTCTTACTACATTTTTGTTGATGCGTTTATCCAATATAATAATTATGGGTTAACTTTTAAATAACTCTAGTGGAGACAGACGATGTTCATTTCCCTAATCTTATTTGCGAGAATTTGAGACAGATGGTTACAGCGAATGCAGCGTGTAGCTCGTAAGTGCCAGCACGTAAAATCTTTTGTGTAATGGTACCCGGAGGGTGTCTCTTATAATCAGCAGAAATGCCACTGGTTAGTTGGCTACACGGATAAACTATTACCATCACTCTTAAGGTTCTCTACCAGGAAGAATTGGTGCACTTCGTCAATTTATTATACGAGTTATACGAGTACAGCGAGCTATTGACTAGAGACGGACTGCACCTGAACGGGGTATGCTCGGCGAGACTTTTAAATACTGCTATGATGGATTTTTAGACAGGATTGCTCAGAGGCTGGAGAACACATATTGGAGACCTGTTCGTAATATTTTCATAACCATGCACCCATTGAGAGTTCTAGAAACATAACACGAAATTTCTCATATTTTTTCACAAACGTTCGCAGTTTCAAAAACAAGAATGATGTATTGAAGAGCTTACTTGCGATAAAAGACTTCGATATTATCGCATTTACGGAGGTATGGATAGAAAGTGCTAAAAGGGATCTTATTGGTAAAAGTTTAACCTACCTGGGAGTATTTTATACATAAAAATAAACTAGTTGCGATAATGAAGGACATAAATATAGATATTACATCAAAAAATGTAGCTATCGATTTCAAGCAAAGCAGTAAGCAGGCAGAATATCTTAGAATTAATTTGAATAATGAAGAGAAGTTAGTAGAAAGTATGCAGGGCGAAACACTTGGCAACAACAATCACAACATAATTCGATTCAATATAAATATTCCAAAAAATGTTCACGAAAGCTCTCATCTCATCACAAATTTTATATCTTGTAATTCTGATCATTTTCTCTTCTACTAAGGGCTTTTAATTTAGAAGGAAATTTTAAATGTTGACAATGGGAACAATGAAAAAGAATTAGCGTCATTGGTAAAAAAACAACAACGAGGCAAAGCGTTTTAATAATTATGTGAATAGTCGTAAGCCAATTAATGAGTGCATTATTGAGCCCTTTTAAGATTGCATGAATGTTCTTAAGGGCCCTCACAACGTGTGAAAAAACATAATATGAACACTTTGTGAATATTTTACCATCGAAGAACGAATATCTTATCTACATTACGATGCAATTACTGTATATACTGGGTAACAGCCAAAAATCTCCCCTTTTTTATAATGCTGGAATTTGTTAGCCATTAAAGCTTAAAGGTAGAGATAAGTATCATTACAAAGAACTATATTTGAAATTTTATTAGCTACATTTTTACCATTCGAAATGACTACCACCTGACTCTACGCACTTATCAATACGATTAGCAAAATTTCTGATGGCATTCTGTAAAATATTGACATTGATGGATGTAACGATTTCTCGAAACTCATTCTTCACTTCTGCGTTATTAAATAGTGCAGCTGGAAATAGTATTTTCTTTACAAAACTTCATAGAAAGTAGTCTAAAGGTGACAAGTCAGGTAACATGGTTGGCCAGGGGAAATTTGTCCTATGCGACATTAGTCGTTGAGGAAGTCGAGCCTTCAACATGCAGCATGGGCTGTAGCGCCATCTTGCTGAAACCATTCGTCAGGATAATATGTGCTATTGGCGAAAATGCTTTTGAGCATGTCAAGATATCTTGTAGTGTTAATTGACTAAGCTTTTCCTGTTTGATGGTCCTCAAATAAATTTGGCCCATAAATCTTATTTCCACTTGGTCCACACCGTACTGTTATCTTTGGAGAGTGCAAAGATTTTGAAAGTGATTATTTGGCTTAGTTAGTGACCACTTCCGATAATTCTGTTTATTTGCCATTCCTTTCAGGTAAACGTGACATTCACCACTGAAAATTATATTATTCACTACTAATTGTTTATCATTGCACGATTCTTTAACCCTGAGGCAAAATGATAACCTTTGTTGCTTATTCTGCATTGAGATTTCTTGATGGCATTGACTTTTGTATGGCTTAAAATTAAGATCATTTTGAGAAGAGTTTGCATAACCAATTTTCTTACTGATTTTGTTTCATTAGCATCAATTAAAGTCCTTACCTTGTTAATATTCGTTTCCGTCCTCACACTTTTTTTAGACCGGATTTTGTTTTGTCTAATCATATAGCATATCTCGCTTGAAAATGACGAATTAATTTGATTATGGAGCCATGTCGAATCATTAATTTCACGATAAACATGCACTGTTTATCGTGAGCCTAAAACAGAACTGTTTAATATCTGCATATATAGGCTATCCTAGCCTCGGATAGACTATTTACGCAACTCTAGGGTACCTAAGCTAGCTAGTAAAATTTCCAATATTGTTCTTTGTAATGATACTTATTTCTATTTTCAAGCTTTAATGGCTAACAAATTACATTATAAAAAGGGAACCTTTTTGGCTGTCCCCCGGTATATAATTAATTAAACTGACAGAAAAGTTAATATTCTCAATACCATGAATTATATACACCTGCTCACCAAAACTCGAACCTATGTCTTACACGCCTCAATTCGGACGGGAGGACAGAACGGCGACCCTGCCGTAAACATACCTTTAATATCGGTTTGATAGGAGCAAAGCCCAACAAATGCGGACCAAGAAACCAATGTTAGTGTGAAGGAGTCATGTGCACCATGAAACTAATGTCAGTGTGACAGGAGTCAAGCGCAACCCAAGCGTAACATGAAACCAATGTCGATGTGACAGGAGTAAAGTGCAACCCTAATGTACCATAAAACCAATGTAAACGTGACAAAAGTCAAGCGCAACCCAAGCATACTGAGAAACGAAGGTTGGTGTGTCAGGGGTCAAGCGCAACCCAAACATACTGAGAAAAGAAGGTCGGTGTGACAGGGGTCAAGCGAAACCTAAGCATACTGAGAAAAGAAGGTCGGTGTGGCAGGGGTCAAGCGAAACCCAAGCGTACCATGAAACCAATGTCGGTGTGATAGGAGGTAAACGCAACCCTAGCGTACCATGAAATTAATGCAAGTGTGACAGGAGTTAAACGCAACTCAAGCGTATTATGCAACCAACGTTGTTTTTAGCTGATTCAAGCGCATCCTAATCTTGGCATGAAACCAATGTAGGTGAGATAGAAACCAGCGCAACCAAATCGTACAATAAAGCCAATGCCGGCATGATGATAATCTAGTGCAACCCAGACCTGACATTATTGGTGCGAGAAGAAAATCTGCAATCCACTTATACAATAAATCAATCTCAGTGTGAAGGAGGTCAAGCGCAACCCTTGTGAACAATGGTCATGCTCGAACCCAAGCGTACTATGAAACTAATGGCAGTATGAAGTGGAGTCAAGTACCAGCCTAAACGTTCCATGAAACCAATGTTGGTGAGGGAAGAAAAGCTCAACTCAAGCGTGGCCTGAAACAAAAGTCGGTATGAGGGGAGTCAGTGGCAGATCCAGGATAAAATTTGGGGAGGGGCTAACTTGAATTCCTCCATCTGAGTATTCTGAGAAAAGGGCACTGGTGATTAATAATAGTTATCTTACAAAGTATTGATAATAGATAACATTTTCTCATACAGGAGTGAGCACCAACGCTATCAGATCCGAATTTTCCCCACATATCCGAGAGGAGAGAAGCGCAATGAAACGACGGTCACTGGAAGGGGAGTCACGTGTGCAGCTCAAGCATTTGAACCTGCCATGACTGCCATATGTAGTCTACGGAGCCTCGTCGACGTGGTCAGCGTAGAGGGCGAATTACCGCCCCACGTACAACGCAGGGTAACTAGTTAGTTAGACAATACAGGAAATCAACTATCCCGACCATGTTATACCATGCGTGCAGAATATGTGATCCTAAACAGGCTGATAATGAAATTCATAATATCATGAACATTTTTCAGTCCTTCTCATATCCTGTAGTTTTTATTAATAAAGAATATTTGCAAAAACAGGCTAATATTTTATTATCACTTAAAATATAGAAATAACGAAACTATAGTCGAAATGACTCCATTGTAAGTGGAATGTTATTTCGTACAACTCAACCGTCACCTTCTCTAAAGAAAAATAAGAACAGCAAAAGGAACTATGAAAGAGATTTTATAGATATGTATATAATCGTAGGTCAAGTAGAGCGCCATCGGGCCCTTTCAGGATGTCGAAGATGTACTTAGTGATTATCCGGACCACTTTTTTAACGTCGAAGGGACATACTCGTATAACTAATAATAAAAGAGGTAATAAATTTAGACGAAGGCATCATTCTTTCAAATTTTTATAATCCATAATAAAAAAAATCTAAAGCAGATCTCATTTATCCGATTCACATAAGAAAATAGCCATCCAACTGGTAAAACTCCTTTGTACATCTTTCAAACAATCGAATAGCAAGGAAATTGTTCCCAAGGAGTTCGAACGCAAATGTAATAACTATTTTCAAGAAAGGCATAAAGACAGATCCTGGATATTTTTTTCCCATCTCCCTTACTTGAGTCGTTGGTAAACTCTTGTAGTCTATTTTTAGATATTATCGTGTAGCATCTAGAGCAGAGGTTCTTAACCAGCGATATGGGAAGTGAATACCTGAGGTATGGAACTCGATCTATGAATATCTTTTATATTAGGGAACCTTGACACGAACATCTTTTCGACTCTCCAGTGTTTTAAATTTGGCAGCCACTCGAGTTTCTGGCGTTGTCGACGTAAGAATCCTCTCTTTGTTCATCCCTTCTTTACATTTTTTCTCGTAAATGTTCTTATGTTTATGATGTTATGCATTAACTCTTTTGTACATAAGATCGAATATTAGATGTTTAAGTATTATTAGGGTTAGGACAATTATGCATTCCCATTTGTGCATATACCAATGCGAAATTTAGCAATTTTGAGTTTAAATGCATATTTTTATAAGTACCAGTAGTGCATATTTTTTTAAAAAATAGTGTATATACTTGTTGCATATTTGTACATTTTAGTTGTAGGCTATGCTTACTCGTATTATGATTATGATGATGGAGTAAGTATAATTTGGTACGTAATATGGCTACAGGTTGGTAGGCTTATGTATGGGGACAACTGGAGGCAGTTTTCATTTTGCATTTTTTTTACACTGAAGCCCAGTATAATTAATGAAACCGATAACACAAATTTTTCTAACATGCTATGGCCCTGGTACCAGTAAACTTAGCTACGTATTACAAATGGAACTACTATATAATTTTTTCTTCAATTTTTCACAGATTTGTTGTAAAATGTCTATCAATAAATGGAACCGAGATGATTCATATGTTGCTTTTGGTTTCACATGTATGACATACCAAGATTGAACTGAAAAAAAACCTCTGTGTATTATTCGAAATTTGGTAATGACCAATGGAAATTTGAAGCCTTAGGACTGAGGGAACATCTCGAAAGCAGGCACAGGAATCATGTTGGCACATTGATTGAAGCTTTTCAGTTGAAAAGAGTTCGTTATGATCTGGAAACTACTATTTTCGCTTACGGGTTTGATGCCTCCGGAAAACCTCTTCTGAAAGTCTCCTATAAAGTTTCGTACATGATTGCCAAAGAAAATGCACCACACTATCGAAGAGACCCTAGTGAAACGCTGAACAGTGGAGATGGCGAAAATCGTACTGGAAAAGGATGCCGAGAAGCAGCTGAGTCAGGAGTCCTTGTCCAATGACAATATACGCTAGACATGAGTTAGGATATAATAATCCAAGTTGACAGTGAGATTAAACAGAGTCCTGCAAACGTCAGCATAAAAATCGATGAATCAATTGACGTATCAAACCACACAGTCAAATAGCTTGTATATGTACGGTATTTGCTGGAAAAGAACATCAAGGAAGGATTTTTATTCTGTTAACGACTACAAAATAACAACCAAAGCAGTCGATATATCAAGTGATCCGAGTGTTCTTTGATAGTCATGAGTTAGAATGGGACTTGATTGGGTCTATTTGTACGGATGGAGCTCCTATCATGATTAGAAAATATCTGGATTCTTTAGTCTGGTCAAGGAAAAAGCTCCGCATTAGCTCATCACACACTGTGTTCTACATCGCCAACCTCTGGCGTCGAAAACATTGCCAACGAAAATTAATGAAGTTAGGGGAATAGTTGTGTAAACAGTCAACTTTATTTGTGGACGTACATTGAATTAGCCGCTGTTTCAAAAACTCTGTGATGAGCTTGGAGTGGAACACAATGAATGTGTTGGTTCCCTTCACAACTACACATCTCTGTGAAACAGGATTCTCTGCATTATTAAATATGTAATCGAATGTGGAAAAATCGATTTGAGGTATCGGATGACATGCGTGTAACTTCACCAGTAACTGTGCCCCGATTACATGAGTTGAATGCGCAAAAACAGAAGCAAATATCTCACGAGGTCCTAAAAAAATATGTGTTTAACAGAGAGTTTTACAGGTGTATAACAGAGTGTATTATGTATTTGAGATATTGAAAAATAAAAATGTACATTTGAAGGTTTCTGTTTTCGTGTATTAAATTTCAATTGTAAAAAGATATGTTTCTGATTTAGAATCTGAAACAGGAGAATCAAAATTATGTTATAAAATGGTTGTATATATTTTCACTTTTCATTCTTTATTTTGGTTGGGTTTCTTTAGTTCCTTTCAACTTTTATTCCTAGCTAATCCACACATAAGTAAATTCAAGCTACGGACATATTTGAAATGCTTACTGGATAGAAATAACATTTCTGATGATGATTATTTCTACAGTCATGTTGAAGTGGTATGGGATCTTATTGGGCAATGCACGGGGGGGGGGGGCTGAAATCATCATAAGGTTTAAGAATCCCTGACCGAGAGGTAAATAGCCAAATAAAGGAGACACTTAACATTTGTCAAACATCAAACAACTCCAAATTATCCAATAAAACCGAAAACCCAAACAACTTGGCCTAACTGATAACTATCAGATAAAACAAACAAACGTAAACAACTTGACCTAAACTTCGTCCCACCTCAAATACCTCACAATCACCAAATGAAATCAACAAATCCAAACAACCTGACATAACCTTTGTCACACGTCAACTATGCCGCTCACAATCATTAAATAAAATTAATTAGTAAATAACATGACCTAATAAAAGTTCCTCAGACATTTTTTTTATGAACCCATCAGCGTAACTTCGAGAGAGCCGCAATTAAAGAAGTGTAATGGCAAATATCCTGCTGTTATTCACTTTATTTTCTTTTCTGACATCTTCCTCTTACTATTCCCAAAAGATTTCATGTGACACAACTTAATAAATTGCTTTCGAACATTTCATGGTATGGAAAGTTGTCAATTATTTCATTGTACTGGAACTCAATGGTTGCTTAATGCTTATTTAAAATTTTATTCAATAACGAGAGTTATAAATGCTAATAAGGGCATTGTATTGGAACTTAATATATTCGATGACCCAACTTTGTGGGGGAAGTCTAGTATGTATTCTTCAAGTAATATTAAAGTTAAATACTGTGATCTCACTACAAGTGAAGCAAGGCTGTAGTTCATTCAGAGTGAAATAAAAATAATCTAAATCGATTAAATAACGAAGCGGCAACTGAAGGTGCCAAACTATATCAGTTCGCACGAGGAGCAACTTCCAGGCGTTACGCGCAGCCGACGGGAGCAAACTCTCAATTCAGCTCTCACCTCTTCGTCTTAGTCTCTCCCCCCCTCTCCCCTCCTCTTGCCTCTCGTCCTCCCTCTCTTCCTATCCCACTTCATCTCTCCGGTTTCCACTCACTGTGACATTCCTTCTCCTTCCCTCTCTCACTCCATTTCGCTCTCTCCCTCTTCCTCTCCCCCTCTTCTTCTTCATATTCCCTCTCCCCCTCCATCTCCCCCACTCACTACATATTCCTTTCTCCCTCCATCTTCCTCTCTCACTCAGTCATTCCATATCCCCTTCTCTCTCTCTCTCCCTCTCTCTCTCTCTCTCCCTCTCTCTCTCCATATCCCCCTCTCTCTTCCCCTCTCCCCCCATTTCCTAACCTCTTATCCACCTCCCCTCTCTTCATCCACTTGCCCCTTCTCTCTCACTGCCTCTTTCCCCTCCCCATCTTCTCCCCTCTCTCTATCTCTTCTTCATATTCCCTCTCCCCCTCCATCTCCCCCACTCACTACATATTCCTTTCTCCCTCCATCTTCCTCTCTCACTCAGTCATTCCATATCCCCTTCTCTCTCTCTCTCCCTCTCTCTCTCTCTCTCCCTCTCTCTCTCCATATCCCCCTCTCTCTTCCCCTCTCCCCCCATTTCCTAACCTCTTATCCACCTCCCCTCTCTTCATCCACTTGCCCCTTCTCTCTCACTGCCTCTTTCCCCTCCCCATCTTCTCCCCTCTCTCTATCTCTCGGCAGACCTCAACCGACGAACTATTAGAATAGAGTCGTACATGTGTGTTGTAATAATAGTACAGTTAATGGACCGTTTAAACATCTCCACGACATATGTTTAGATTCACCCATTTTTCTCCTGGGTGAAATCATGACCCAATCTCAGAATCACTGCTATGTTAGATTTGTCTATCTCAAGGGGGTAATATCTATCTATCAAAAAACCCCACCTCCAAGCGGATTCATATCCCTACTTTTGAAGACGCGTTTGTTATGAGAAATTCTTCTCCGAGCTCCTCTCGGTCTCGCCATTTAAAGGAGTGGAGCTTACCGGGGTAATCACCCTCATCTTCTATTTTCTACCCTTTTCTTCCCATTTCCCGATGTTATTACTTATATCCATTCTTCATCTCTTGACTATTAAACCCCATTAAAGTTGAAAGGGGGGCTAACTATCTTTAACAATACTAACACAGCCTACGTTTTAATTCTAATATTTATCTTAAAAAGAATAAATAAACCTTATTTTAATCCCCCTTATTAATCTAATTGAATTACGAAATTCGCTCGGATGACCAAATAAAAATAACCGAGTGCCTCCCCAAATTGTGACTAAGTCACGTTCTTCGAACACTCGGTCAAATGTGTCACGTTCTAACGAATTCATGGGCGGCCGGTTATAAAATGGGATCATTTTGAGTCGTTTGACGAACTTCCTAAATTAAAAAGTCGACCAAAATATTCCCATTCGGAGGTCTTCTTCAAAGAACACAAAATAGTTGAGTCAAGTTGAAATGGAAATAAATTTTTTATATCAAATTGCATTTCAAATTTATAAGTTTGTTGATAAATGAAAATTCTCGGTAAAGCGGAAATTTAAAGAAGTTTAGTTTAAGGTTTATTCAATTTTGGAAACCTCCTCAAGTTTCTCCAAGTTTTGAATGGCTCCTTGTTTTTAATTCCCATATGAATTATTAATTATACACGATTCATATGGTTGGATTTGTTGGATTTGATCCCAGTTATTGGTCATAGATGTGCGTAGAGTTATATAGATATACAGGTCAAAACAGATAAACAGGTCACAACAGACCTTGCGGTCCAGACTAGGTGACATTAACGGAGGCAGGGAAGGAATGGAGGAATTACGGCTAGAAGCAACGAGACAGGCGAGGAATGGTTAGGAGATATTTCCACAATACTGGTGGTAACATCCCTAATTGCCCACCACAAGGCGAATAGCAACAGCAACAAAAGCAACAACTACCGGGTAACTCTCCTTAACTTGTCCCTCGCTGCGCAATAAGAGCAAATACAGCCGAGCAGATTTGGCAGGTAATCCAATGAAGACGAGTTTTCGCAGTGCCGAAAAATGGCACAGAGAGAACAGAAGAATGAATACAAAGAATAGGAAAGGCAAAAATATTAGTAGCAAAGTAATGTTAATATTTACTAATAGTTGAACTAATAGTATAATAATAGTAAAAATATTAGCTAACTGGGCCCCAGACCAAACCTCGTTAATTCTAAGTGATGGGGGCAGAAAGGCACAATACCTATCTCCAGCAGCATAATATACCGGGGCACAACCTTGAACCATCCTTTTTAGAACTAAATACACCAACACTTCGTTCGGGAGAGTTCTGCGCGCTCGTCCCTTCAGTCCCAAGTACCGGGCATGGCAAAAGTCCTGTGACACTCGTTACAACGCTCTCAACAAATGACACCATGATAGTTTTGATGCACTTAGACATGTTTGTATTGTTTTAATATTTAATAAATAAGTGTTTAAATTGTAATACAGGGGCACCCCCCCCAAAAAAAAAAACGGGCCCCAACTTTCGATAGGCCGCATTTCTTAATTTTCTGCAAGGATTGAATAAAACTTGGGTGATAACTAGTTTATTGTGTTTAAAAACATCATATCAAAACATGAGAGTCTTTGGACTTTTCTTCTTTATTTTAGAGCACGTGTTCGACATGACCTCCATTTAGCTCTGTGCATTTCTTGAGGCGCAGCACAAAGTTGTCCATGACGTCCTTACAAACCGACTGACTAATGGCTCTGATCTCCTCCCTGATGGCTTCCTTTGAGCTCCGTAATGGCCCTCGGTCTCCCTGCGTACACTATGTCGTTAAAGTAGCCCCAGAGAAAGAAATCTGGGGGGCTAAGGTCTGGACTGTGAGGTGCCCACTCAAAATCAGTCTTGAGACTGATCACACGGCCACCAAAGTTCTCTTTCAGCCAATCTCGGGACAGGTTTGAGGTGTGAGAGCTTGCTCCATCTTGCTGGAACCAGAACTTTCCCATAAGCAACGGGAACAGGGTCTGCAGCTCCCTCTTGAAGGTTGAGGACCTCAACATACCGCTCCTTGGTGACTGTCACTCTCACGCCAGATTCCTCAAAGAAGAATGGTCCGATGATGCTTCTGACTGAGATTGAGGTCCATACCCTGCACTTAGGGGATGGTAGGGGCTTAGTGGTACCTCATTTGGTCTGGATGTCGCCCAGAAGACATTTGTCTTCGAATTTACCTTTCCTTCAATATAGAAGTGAGCTTCATCTGAGGTCCAAAGGAGGTTAGGGAAAGTTGGGGTCTCCTGAATCTTGACTGCCATAGCCTTTCTCTCTCCTTGTCTGAGGCTGTAAGGGTCTGTCTGCTTCGTCTGTATTCTGTATGGGTAGGCCTTTACATCCATTACTAGCACTCTCCTGCAAGTCTCACGGGATATACCGAGGGACTGACTTCGCATGCGCACAGAGCGTTTTGGAGTCTGGTGAACTGACTTTCTCACGCTCTCGACCAGCTCAGCTAAACGCTTCCTGGGGCGTCCTGAATGGCTTGGACGTTTGTCACTGGCTGCATTGGGGTTCTCCACTGTCCTATAGTTCTCGTAGTGGTCGACCCAGTCCTGAATTCTGCTCTTGGAGGGGGATTTTTCACATTCGAACTGATGCACGAAAGTGTCCTGAACTTTCTTCAACGAGCCTCTCGTATAGTAATGTTTGACGCAGTATATTATTTGCTGGAGCTCCCATTGAGATCTAATTTGGTTCACAGGCGTTGCGTCTGTCATGTCCTGTAAAGTGAGGGTGATTAGTGAATGAATGAGGGATATATCACAAAAAGCGTGCTCGCCCTAGGCGGCGAGCACGCGCCCCAGGCATGACCTGAAGGCCCTGCACACGTTGCGGACGAAGTCCTTCCTCATGCCTGGCCACATGCGGTTGACGGAGGACTTCAACTCGTCGACGTTGCTGTGGCGGACCTTGCAGGCCTTGTTCTCGACATGCCCCCACACGCTGTAGTCGAGGGGATTGAGGTCGGGCACCGTCCTGCTAAAAGACGTAGTTTGTGATCTCTCTCACTCAGGGCAGGACTTTCGTGGCTAAGATGTTCCTGTAATCGGCCGCAATGAGCCTGTAACCGGCCACGAACCACACCGGTGGCATCTTATTGCCATTCACAGCCACGACGCCGACCAATATCATGGATGCCAGGCGCTTATTCATGGACACGTAGCGGAACTCAGAGACGCCCTGGCCGATGCTTACCACCCGGTCGTTCTGCTTTTTGATGACCAGATCGACCGTGAAGGTTTTTTCATTAAAAAAAAGGGAATTTGATTGCTATGAATCTTCAAGTTGATGAGAAGGCGACGACAACGCTGTCGACGTTGTTTTCGCATACGGTCGATGAGCAGGGGCTCACCGAAGTACCTCAAACTCTGGCCGCCCTCCTCCTTGACGGCCCTGGACACCGTGGCCACCGAGATGATAATCTTCGCGAGCGCAGTCATTTTGAGCTTCAAAGCACATCCGGAGGCATTTTGCTCAGCCAAACGGTTGACAAATTGAGGTCTGCATGAATGAGGTCGATCTTCGAGGTCTTGCCCGTTTCTGAGCCTCTCTGCGAATCTGCGTACGGCTGACGTTGAGCCACTTGGCGATGTCAGCTTGTTGCGGCCCGCGTGCAAGAGAGCAGAGATCTCGATTCTTTTTTACTTCCACCTCGACACACCTGCACATAATGGAAGACGTTTTAATGACACGTACTGAAAAAGTAGAACTTTAAGTTTGTTTGACGAAACTTTTTCTCCAAAGATAAAAAACCCGAATGTCTCTTCCTGGAGTTCACTTTCTTACTTCCAAGTATGTTCACTTCTTTCTATTTTTACTTTTACCCCCCCAAAATACTTATCATAATACACTACTCCTGTCGGTTCTACATTATAAAAATATAATGCTTATGATTACCTGCAGGAAAATGAAATCCTTTCTTAAATAATAAACAACAATCAATGCAATCATGGATTTTGTCAGTGTTTTGGCTACTCGGGCCAAGCACCTTTCGCGCAGTTTCATTCCCCTAACTTCACTACTTCATTATTACAATCCTCTTCGAAATCTTTCTAGCACTGCTTTCGTTAATTTTCGCTTCTTTAAAAAAATATTACGAAATTATTTACCCCATTTTGGCTGGTCCCCTTAGAAAGGTGAAGTTCAACGGGAGCCTTAAAGTTCTCCTTCCAGGTGACATATTTGTGTCCCTAAATATTTACTAATAAACTACCATCGTATGTACAAGGTGTGTTGTAAAAAGTCATCTGAATAATGTCAGGTTCTTATTAATATTTAAAACAAGAACGAAGAAATCAAATGTATCCTATTGAGAAGATTCGGGCATTATATTTACAGTTGTTGTGGGAAAATTTCTTCCTCAGTTTTAGATGCAAAAAGATCTAATATTATTTTGAATATCAGCGTTAATGTTTTTGCGAGCTACATTAAATGTATTAAATACAGTGGAGGTAATTTCGGAAAGGGAGATAAATAAAAGCACAGAATTTCATTTGAGTCACCCTGGGTAGAGGAAGGCAGAGAGAGCAAGATGAGCGGGCAGATGGGGGAGGGGGGGGGGGGTCCATCTCCGTAGATCAAAGAATGAATTTGCGCATATTCGCATATTTCAGGAATTTGAGATTTAATGTATAATTAGGAGCAATGCACATGCCAGTAAAGCTATTGCATCACATACGAACAAGTAAGAAGCATCACACGCGCAAATACTAGCACACATGGGCAAGTAAGAAGCATCACATGCGCAAATACTAGCACACATGGGCAAGTAAGAAGCATCACATGCGCAAATACTAGCACACATGGGCAAGTAAGAAGCATCACATGCGCAAATACTAGCACACATGGGCAAGTAAGAAGCATCACATGCGCAAATACTAGCACACATGGGCAAGTAAGAAGCATCACACGCGCAAATACTAGCACACATGGGCAAGTAAGAAGCATCACACGCGCAAATACTAGCACACATGGGCAAGTAAGAAGCATCACATGCGCAAATACTAGCACACATGGGCAAGTAAGAAGCATCACATGCGCAAATACTAGCACACATGGGCAAGTAAGAAGCATCACATGCGCAAATACTAGCACACATGGGCAAGTAAGAAGCATCACACGCGCAAATACTAGCACACATGGGCAAGTAAGAAGCATCACATGCGCAAATACTAGCACACATGGGCAAGTAAGAAGCATCACACGCGCAAATACTAGCACACATGGGCAAGTAAGAAGCATCACATGCGCAAATACTAGCACACATGGGCAAGTAAGAAGCATCACATGCGCACATACTAGCACGCATGAGCAAGAAAGAAGGATCATATGTGCACATGGTAGCACGCATGATCAAGTAAGAAGCATCCCACGCGCACATACTAGCACCCATGAGCAAGTAAGAAGCATCACACGCGCATATGCTAACAAACATAACCAAGTAAGAAGGATCACTCGCGCACATACTAGCACGCATGAGCAAGTAAGAAGGATCACACGCACACATACTAGCACGAATGAGCAATTAAGAAGCATCATACGCGCACATACTAGCACGCATGAGCAAGTCAGAAGGATCACACGCGCACATGCTAGCACGCTTGAGCAAGTCAGAAGGATCACACGCGTACATACTAGCACCCATGAACAAGTAAGAAGGATTACCTGCTAGCCAGCATGAGTATGTAAGAAGCATCACACGCTCATATATTGGCAAACATGAACAAGTAAGAAGCATCACGAGCGCAGATACTAGCACGCATGGGCAAGTAAGAAGGATCACACGCGCACATACCAGCACGCATGAGTAAGTAAGGATGATCACACCCACACATACTAGCACCCATGAGCAAGTTCGAATGATCACACCCTCACATAGTAGCACCCATGAGCAAGAAGAATCACACGCGCACATGCTAGTACGCATGGGTAAGTATGAAGGATCACACGCTCACATACTAGCACATATAAACTAGTAAGAAGGATCACACGCGCACCTACTAGCACACATAATCAAGCAAGAAGGACCACACGCGAGATAATATAACGCATTACCAAGTAAGAATGATCACCCGCGCATATGCTAGCACGCATGAGCAAGTAAGGATCACACACGCACCTCCTAGCACATATAAGCAAGTAATAAGGATCACACGCGCATATGCTAGCACGCATAAGAAGTAAGAAGGATCACACAAGCACATAAAACCACACATGAGCAAGTAAGAAAGATCACATGCGCACATGCTAAGCACGTATGAGTAAGTAAGAAGCATCACACGCGCATATGCTAACAAACATGAGAGAGTAAGAAGGATCACACGCGCACCTACTAGTACACATGAGCAAGTAAGAAGGATCACACGCGCACATACTACCAGGCATGCGCAAGTAGGAAGGATCACACGTGCACATACTAGCAAGCATGCGCAAGTAGGAAGGATCACACGCGCATATACTATAACGCATTAGCAATTAATAAGGATCACACGCTCAGATGCTAGCACGCATGAACAAGTGAAAAGCATCACACATGCATATACTAGAACGCATGACCACTTCAGAAGGATCAAACGTGCACATGCTAGCACGCTTGAGCAAGTAAGAAGCATCACACGCGCACATACTAGAACGCATGACTAAGTCAGAAGGATTACACGCGCACATACTAGATAGAACGCATGACAAAGTCAGAAGGATCACACGCGCACATGCTAGCACGCTTGAGCAATTAAGAAGCATCACACGCGCATATATTAGCACGCATGAGCAAGTAAGAATGATCACACGCGCGGACATGCTAACACGCAAGGGTAAGTAATAGTCATCACACGGGCACATACTCTCGCATATGAGCAAGTAAGAAGGATCACACGCGCACATGCCAGCACGCATGAGCAAATGTAAAGGATCCACGCGCACAGGCTAGCGCGCATTAGCAAGTAAGAAGGATCACACGTGCACATGCTAGAACGCATGAATAATTAAGAAGCATCACACGCGCACATACTATCACGCATGAGCAAGTAAGAAGGATCACACGCGCACATGCCAGCACGCATGAGCAAGTGTGAAGGATCCACGCGCACAGGCTAGCGCGCATTAGCAAGTAAGAAGGATTACACGCGCACATGCTAGCACGCATGAGCAAGTAAGAAGGATTACACGCGCACATACTAGCTCACATGTGCAAGTAAGAAGCATCACACGTACACACTACCGCATACAGCTATGTGTGCCCTCAAGATTTTGCAAGGTGTGCCTTAATTTTCGGTTGCTTTAATTTTTCCTCAAGGCAATTTCCTCCTTTTTTCTCTTAAGGGAATTTTGGTCTTTTTTTCCTCTTTAAGAAATTGAATAATTATTTTATGTCTTGTAATTTTCCTGTTATTGTTCGTTTTGTATTTTTTTATTATTGTGATTATTTTGCTATCGTTAATATTTTAATCTTTTGCTTTTTTTATTAATTTTGTTAGTACTTTGACTATTTTGTTATTATAAGAGGCGAAGAAGAAGAAAAAGCAGTCTAACCTGTGGTGTTTTATATTTTCGTATTTATATTATTATTGATTTAAGTAAAGGAGAAACCAGACGGAGGCATCGCGACCAATTAATGTAGAGAAGTCGCTAGTACAAGTAGTAAACTTAGTGGAAGAGTAAAGGTTTAGGAAAAGTGTTCAATGAGTATTAACAATGAAAATCTTCCCACATAGGAAAATTCCCTGCAATTACTCAAGTCGAAAATGATTAGCTTTTATGTGAAAATGTGATGAGGTTTGTGCCTCGATGGCGTGGTTGCCTTCTCACTTAAACGCCCCCTTTTCTATTTTTCATCCTGGAAAGGTCGTTAGATAGGTACCACTTGGGGATTGCAGGGTTTCGACCCCCACTTAAAGCACTAAGTACAATTTGTTTTTCGCATAGCAGTCTGTGGTAATTTTCGATGGTTGACGGACGTCAAGAATGAGGCCAAAGAAAATCCCAGAATGGCTATGGACTCTTACATCAGTGAAGATGGCAGACAATTCAGCAGGGAAAATTGGGGGAAGAGACTGGGGCGTCGGAGTTGCTAGCAAGAAGTTTGAACGGTTTGTTTTTGCTATCTGCAATAATGGACTTTGCAGGGTAACTTCAGGAGAGTGGTCTAAGGTCGAGTAGCAAAGAGTAAGTAGGTTGCAGAGGCTGTTGTCGTATCAGCACACACCAGATCAAATCTGCGACAATTTTTAAAGTCAAGTGAGAGAGGGAAGGGTGAAGTTCGTAAGAGAGAGAGAGAGAAGCGGTGATTTGAAGAATAAGTTTAGGTTCGTTAGTAGGCATTTTTGTAACTTCCTCCTCTCCGAAAAGATTACGTAAATATTTAGCAAAGGAGAAGCCTCGATGAGTCCTGACCGAGCTACTTTTTTCTATGGTAAGCTGATGTGGTGTTATTTCTTGGTCTATAAAATGCAATAACAACGAGGGCGTATCACGCGTCAGGTTTGCAAAGAGGTATCTATAAAGAAAGTGGCGAGGGTAAAGAAAGTAGAACTGGAAGATTTGTAGCCGCAAATGCTTTTACAAGATTGGAGCCAGGAAGCAGGGCACACAATATTCTAGGTGTTAGCCGCAGCAATGTTGCCAATACTACACATGACATCCCTTTGCGGTAAATTGAGGGGGTGAGTCTCTTTGATACTATATTCGAGAGAAAACGAAGACCTTTGAAAACAGCAAGTACTCCTAAATAGAGTGCTCACTCTAAATCGTCCACCCGAGTATATGCGGCTGTAAAAAAAAGCGGCCCTCGAACTTGGCATGACTTGGCGGTATATTGAAACTATATCTCCCTAAGAGACGGTTGCCGTGGCTACAAGAGCCACACAGGGCTTCAAAGAAGGTGGAGAAGGCATCGAGGCAAATCTCGCCTTCGTACTTGGTGCCATCTGTGACACCGGTAAGAGTCCCGTGTGGCACGATGTATGATGCTCCCAGAAATATGAACGCTATACTCCCGCTGCTGTGGAAGCTTTGGAGGAGCAGAGGCTTGGCGACAAAGGTTCCAGATAATATCTTCCCGGGAGCTGTCTTGGGCAAAACCATCGCCCCACTGGTCCAAAAATTATGTTGAAGTTTCGAAGTATTTCTTAGCCCTAAACCCAAAGGATTCGGGCACGATTGACCTCTCTCATCCAAATATATCCCGTCGAACGAAGTGAGAACCGATTACGACTGGGGGAGGCGCGGGTCCCGGCGCGTATAAGCGCATCATGGGCCAGGTAAAGAGAGAGAGAGAGATCTCACCGGTGTCGAAAAGAAGGCTCACCCAAGGGGAGGAGGGGCAAAGAGCACACCACTCACCGGAGGCCAGGGTGAGAAAGAGAATTCGGCATCCAAAATAGAGGTTCGGCTATAGAGTAAATCTTTACACCTGTACTCAAGTTTTGATTGGGCAAACGAGTAGTAAAAAAGTTTATGGTCCGGGTGAGAGGGAAATAAGGGAATCTTCTTGGCGTTTCGAAGATAACATTTTGCTATTTTCCTTCTATTTTCTTGGATCAACAACTCCCTGGGAACGAATTCTTCTCCAAGCTTTTCGAGAGGCAGACTATTCAGAACAATTCAGTCAGTCAAGTAAAAATTATTCCGAGAAGACTGGAAATAATGATTGCCTAATGTCGGATTTTTTTATCATATATTAAATCATAATTACCATTTTCTGAAAAGAACTGTGTTTTTTCTTATTTTGATTGGATAAAAACAGTGAATAGCATTTCGCTAGAGTATTCGTGGACCTCCTGTGAAAAAATCTCACATTTTTTACTTTTCGTCTTTTACTTATAGCGTCACACTTATTTTGCTCATTTTTCTGTCCAGATTCTTACTGGCAAGACGCCATTTGTTACCCTTTCCGTAAGAAAGTTTGCAGGCGTGAACCGACTTTATTTAGTTAAGAGGACTCGCCTAACTTTTGAGTATTTTATTAAATTTTAAAGCCTTCTGCTTGTAAATTTTATTTGAAATTAATTCAACATTACTTCATTTGGTACGGTGAGATTATTTGTTTGGGTTTACTGGTATGTTCTCCTTTTTTAGCTTTCATTACGATCCTGTGACTATTTTGAGAATGTTATTGACAAATAGGCCTTGTGTCCTAACTGTATAAAGGCGTCTTTCCCTTGTAATAAATTTAGTCAAAATCTTGGTTCAGAGAATCGGCTCGTTTTCTTTTGGTAATTTAGTATATTTCGGGTAACCTTATGATAGGCATTGAGTCTACCTTCAAATACCTTAATTTTACCTCCCGATTGATTAACGTTTAATTCACTATTGTAACAAAGCTGTGTTGGGTGACGAGGCTACGATCGTTTTCTTTTTAATCACCTGAACACAAGTATTTTAACCGATGCTGAAGTTTCCGAAGATTCAACACTTTCATATTCTTCTGTGATGCTATTTAGTTATTATTTCACAGGATGGTCCGGTCACACCCTAACGAAAAGTAATAAGAACACTACAGAAACAATATAATAATATCAAACACATGGACTGCTTTTAGTGCCAGAATGCAGACGATCATGTATGTGCCCATCACTTGCAATCACTCTCTCTTCCAAACTGTAGGAGCTCGTGTCAGGCATCTGAAATAGAACATTAAAACTATATTTACAGGGGTTGACAAGACTTTTGTACCACCCTGTCTATTGCTTTTCCACTATTTATAAATCATGCTGTGTTCCATGACTGTTTCACTCATCACCAGCACTTGAAAAGGCTCCTAGCAAGATGTAACCTAAAAAAGCCACGGTATGGTTTGCAGCAAATTTGGAACAATTTAAACAATTCTAACAAACATTTTTTACGTCTTCTAACAACAATATTAGTTTCTTAACAAACTAGCAATACATACACTCGTGCATTTCAAGTTTGTCCACCCTGGGTTTAAACAATAGCACAATGACAAGGAATTTTCTTGGATGCGGTATTTTTTGAACCATGCCAGACGTCAATCGGGTCTTTTAGAACTCGCAGGAAATTGCAAATTGCATTTAAGATGAATTATTTTTAACAGTGGGGACATAAAAAGTTTAAAGAGCGATCCAAACCTTGGGTATCTACAGAACCCACCGTGAAATCTATCCGTTAGAACTCCACCGGCTAATAACCACACCTTATGTTGCCTAACTTCCTTGTAATCGAATGTGGTGCTCCCACTCGGCTAAGCCGTAGTTCCATTTCACCCAAACCTTTCATTTTGAATTGGAGAGACGATGGCAGAATATAAAACGCCTCAATTTTTTCGATTCATCGTGGAAATATATTTTGGGCATGTAAATTCATTGCCTCCGACGAATTTCAGGTTTTTCAAAATTTCCCCAATGAAACTGCAGATAATAATTGCCATCCTAACATGTAGAAGTTAATTGACGCACTTAAACGTGAAGAATGCATGGCCAAGGAGAAGACTTTCATTTTCGAAGGAAGGATTCGTTCTCAACGTAAAAATGCCCCTAAAAGTATAGATACAATGGGCAAGAATATCACAGGGAATTATAGTGATTGCGGATGATAAAATTGCGTCGTTGAGGTCAACTATAATCATGATTTTTAAGATTATAGTATTTAGTTTGTCGCGGCATGAGCGGATCTTCGTGTTTATAGGCTCTCGAAAGATCTTGAAACGATAAAGGACAAACGACCTTCAATTAGCTTTTGTAATGTGACTGTTACTATACGAGTATCTAGAGGGTGTCCGGGCTAAATTGGACAATATTTTGTCTCCTTTTTTCAGGAACATAGTATTGTACTAGTGAACAGTCAAAGGGATTGGATAGCATATAGAGTAAACTCTTAGCTGGAAAAAAGTTAGATGACATGGAAGGCTGGAATCCATCTGAATATTAGAAAAGAGTTCCCTTTATCATGATGATTCATACCGAATATAAATAAAAAGTGTAGACATTATGACTGGTGCTCACTGTTCTGTTAAGAGAACATTGAGATGCAACGCAGTAATGGAATCCAGGCTTTTGCGAGAGAGATGGGTGTTGGAGGCACCACAATGAGGCTGGCCCTGAATGAGGACTTTCGCTACCACTCGTATAAGGGGCACAAGGGACAAATTCTGACAGCCAAGGCCAAGGAGATTCACTTGACGAAGGCAAAGAAACTCCTGAACAAGCTGATGCATACTGGAGGCGGGGACGAACGGTTTTGTCTGTGCTATCAAGGAAAATAAGAAATGTTTGCAGGAAGTAATATATATATATATATATATATATATATATATATATATATATATATATATATATAGAGAGAGAGAGAGAGAGAGAGAGAGAGAGAGAGAGAGAGAGAGAGAGAGAGAGAGAGAGAGAGAGGAGAGAGAGAGAGAGAGAGAGAGAGAGAGTAACAAGGAGTAACAAGGAAAGTAAGTACCCTAGGAGACCTTACGGTCCATTCAAAGAGGGTACCTTTGGACTAGCAATTGAGCGGGCACATGGCTGCTCAATTGTTTTGCGTCCATAAACGGCCACTTTTCAAGACTTTGTCTAGTCTTGACTTGAACTGGTCAACAGATTCACTGTTGACAACTTCCACTGGAAGTGCGTTCCACTTACCGCAGATACTGTAGGTGAAAAAGTTTCCACACAGATTGCGGTTGTAACGCTTCAGTTCAAGTTTGAAGCCGTGATTGCGCGTTCTGTTCTCACTCAGTGTGAAAATATCCCGGTAGTCAACATTGTCGAACCCTCGAAGTATTTTGAAGACTTCGATGAGCTGACCACGCAGTCTACGGGTTTCCAGTGAGAACAGATCTAACTCCCTTAGTCTATCCTCATAACTTTTATGTCGGATAGAGGGAATCAGCTTGGTTGCCCTGGCTTGTACGCGTTCCAATCTCGCGATGTCCTTTCGCAATGAAGGACTCCAAAATTGTACGGCATACTCCAGGTGCGGTCGGACAAGTGAGTTGTACAGGCACAGTACAATCTCCTGGTTCCGATAACCAAACTGGCGCTTAATATAGCCTAGCATCCTTTAGGCCTTTTTCTCCGCCTCAATGCACTGTTTCGAGAACTTGAGGTCACTAGTGATTGTTACACCCAAGTCCTTCTCAGTGTCGGTGGATTCAATAGCAGTGCCCTTAAGGATATACTGAGATTGGGGGTTTCTGTGGCCGATATGCATCACTTTGCATTTGCCCACGTTAAAAGGCATTTGCCACGTGTCCGACCACTCCCCAATCTTCCCAAGATCTTCCTGCAGGCGGGCAGTATTTCCATCCTTTGCAACGTTCATACCAAGCTTGGTATCGTCGGCAAATTTGGAAATCTTGGCAACCATGTCACCGTCCATGTCGTTGACGTAGATGATAAATAGTAGTGGTCCCAGGACAGAACCTTGAGGCACCCCGCTAGTAACGGGCACCCACTCAGAAGACTGTCCATTTACCACCACCCGTTGCCGTCTGCCACTTAGCCAGTTCTCGATCCAGCCGGCTACCTTTCCGTCTATGCCAAGCGCTCGCACTTTCCGGAGAAGGCGGCGGTGTGGTACCTTATCAAAGGCTTTCTGAAAGTCTAGGTAGACCACATCCACCGCCTTGTCCCGATCGTGCTCACTGAAAACGAAGTGGAAGAATTCCACAAGGTTCGTCAGGCATGACCGTTGCCTTCGGAAGCCGTGCTGGGAACTCCTCAGTAGCAGGTTTGACTCTAAATACGACGTCACTTTGTCCACCATGATGCTTTCCATGAGTTTACCGACTATCGAAGTGAGACTGATAGGTCGGTAGTTCGACGGTTGGTTACGGTCTCCTTTCTTGAAGATAGGAGTCACCTCCGCCTCACGCCAGTCTCTAGGAACGCATCCGGTCCGGATTGACATGTTAAAGATAGCGCACAGATGTCGTGATACTTCATCGCACACTTCCTTCAACACTTTAGGTAGAAACCCGTCCGGTCCAGGGGACTTATTCGTCTTTAGGTCAGCGATCTTTTTCTTTATTTCTCCTTCGGTGAAGTCCATTGCCTCCAGCTTTTCCCCCGAGTAGGAATCTGTCGGCTGGGGAATGGGACCACACTCTTCAGTAAACACTGAAGAGAAGTAGTCGTTGAGGAGGTTAGCATTTTCTGCATCTGAATGCTTTAATGTCCCCTCCTCATTCCTCAAAGGGCCAATCGTTCGACGGATTGGTTTACGGCTGTTCACATATCCAAAAAACTCCTTGGGATTCTCTTTACAGAGTCTCGCCACTCGGAGTTCCTCAGACCGCTTAGCCGCCCTTATGCTGGACTTCACTCTCCTGGCTAGCCTCCGGTATTCGTCAAAGTCACCCGAGATCTTCGATTGCCGGTACACATTTCTCTTCTCCCTAAGCAGTTGGCCGATTTCTCGATTAAACCACTTAGGTTGAACAGAAGACAGACGGGGGCATTTCAGAGGGATGAAACGCGATTGAAGACTCATGAATGTGGTTTTGAATCTATTCCACGAGTCT